>ML675604.1:48260052-48283372 GCA_007922155.1 Mesoclemmys tuberculata
TCCTGTTTCTCTCGGTACGCCTCACAGAGGGATGCATCCTCGGGGTTGCCAGCGAGGCGTTTCTCCAGCGCTAGCATCTCCCGCTCCAGTTGCTCCATCCCCGCTTTCCGTCGTCGGCTGGCCCCCCAAGTGTAGTCGCGGCAGAAGAGCCGGGCGCGCACTTTCCCTACGTCCCACCAGCGCCGTACCGTGGGAAAGGCGTGCCTCTGTTCCTGCCAGGCCAGCCAAAAGTCTCGAAAGGACGCCACGAAGCCCACGTCTTCTAGCAGGCTGTTGTTGAAATGCCAGTAGGCCGGCCCCGGCTCCTCTGCAGTGAGGGAGGCTGTCACGGTCACCAGGTGGTGATCCGAGAACGGGGCTATCTGTACATCCGAGGAGTGGGCTTGCGACAGATGGTGACGAGAAAGGTAGATATAGTCCAGACGGGAGTGGTACGATCGGCTTTCTCCCACGCGGACGTAGGTGAAGGTGACGGCGTCATCTTGGTGCTGGTCACGCCAGACGTCCACCAGGGAGTGGTGGTCTATGATCTCTCGGAGGACGTTTGCGGCGGCCATGCAACTCTCAGTTCCTGTGCGGTCTCGTTCCTCGAGGGTGGTGTTGAGGTCTCCGCCTAGGACCAGGCATTCACGAGGGTCCAAGGTGCTGAGAAAGGCAGACGTTCGCTGGAAGAACCGGACCCGCTCCGAGCCTACAGTCGGGGCGTAGATGTTGACAAGGTTCAGTGTCAGCCCCTCCACGCAGACTCGAAGGTGCAGCAGGCGGCCGGGCACGACGTCAGTGGCTCCCAGCACTTCGGGTTGCAAAGCTGGGGAGAACAGGGTAGCCACCCCGCCTGCGCGGGCTGAGAGGTGGCTGAAGTACACCTGGTCTCCCCACTCAAGCCGTCAGCTTGCCTCGACGGTTGGCTCCGTGTGGGTCTCCTGCAGGAACACTACGGAGTATCCCCTCACCCGAAGGAAGGAGAGCACCTGGCTCCTGCGGAGGTCCGTCTTGCAGCCTCTGGTGTTTAATGTAGCAAAAACAACGGGCATTATGAGGAAGAGTGGAGGGGATCCTCATGGTCAGGAGCGCCACGAGTCCTCATTGGGCTGTGCGGCGGTTCCTGGCCAAGCCCATGGGTCGTCCGGGCGTTGCGGGAAGCGCGGACTCGCAGGGTCCTCATAGGGCTACGCAGCAGTCCACGGCCAAGTCCGCAGGTCGTCTGGCCGTTGCGGGAACTGTGGGCTTGCTGGGTCCTCGCAGGGCTACGCAGCAACAGTCCATGGCCATATCCGAAGGTCATCAGGGCCTTGCGGAAAGCGCGAACTCGTTGGTATGCTGTGGCGCTCTGCCGCCCGGTCCCTTTTCCCTTCTTCATTGCGTTGCGTGTGGCTTGGAGGATCTGATTGAAGTCCCCCCAACGTTCCATGGCGAGCTCTGCTGGGTTCCGGGCGCCACGCGTGTGCTGAAGAAAATCGCGCAGCGCCTCTTGTGACACGCCGGGGGGTTCCTCCTCTGCCTCGGCTCCCGCATCGGCTCCATGGTTTGTTGGGGCTGAAGGGTTGGGAGCAGTAGAAGCAGGAGCCGCCTCTTGGGAGCTCTCAAGGGAGAGAGAAGCAGACTCAGATGTAGCGGGAGGGCGGGTGATAGGGGAAAGGCAGATAGGGTCAGAACCAGAAATGGGAAGGGAGAGTGGGTTGAGAACAATGCGGGGATTTAAATCTACGGGAGGATGAAGGTCGGGGTGAGAGACGGGGGCAGGCCCCTGATCAGGGTCAGGGGGGCGGGGGGCGGGAGAAACAACCGGGTCCTCTATGGGGGGGGCGTCAGGTCCAGCACCCCCGAGGAGGAACCGAGGCTCCGCAGCCTCGGCCGGCGCCGCACGAAGTGCGGAGTCCGTGTCCTGGTGGGAGAGGATGGAGGGTGGCTCGATGCTACTATTCGCCAGACCCTCCATTCGAGTGGAGATCTCCTCCCCCCGACGGGCTAGAAGGAGACTCTGGGCGTCGGTCTCCTCCGAGAGGAACGAGAGCTCCCTTCTCACTGCCACGAGGGTCTCCTCGGTGGTAAGCGAGGTGGAGGGCTCGACTTGAGCAATTCTCCCAGCTTCATTGGGTTCCCCCTCCTCCTCCTCAGCAATGGGGGAGGGGGAGAGCTGGGCGTTGGCCTTGCGCTTGCCGCGCCGCACAAGCTCCCAGCCCTCCGAGGTGGAAGGCTCAGCAGCAAGGGCAGGGCAAGGGAACAGTAGCGCACGGGTTGGGCCCAGTGAATCCCCCCCCGTGCCCGGCCGCGGCGGCCCCAGCTCTCCCTCCCCCGCGGGTCCAGCTGGACCTCTCTGGGCGTCGGGGGGCAGAGGGGGGCCGGCCGCAGGGCCCGGCTGGCCGGGGGGCCGGCCGCCGCTGGCCTGACCAGGGCCCCCCCGGGCCCCGAGGGGCCCGGGCCCCCCCTCCTGCCGGGCCCGGGGGCAGTCCCTCCGGGTGTGCCCCGTCGCTCGGCAAAAGAAACAACGGACCTCTCCTGTCGAGTAGTAGACTCGATAGTGGGCCCCCTGATAGGGTACTGAGAAGGACCCCTCCAGCACCTCTCCACCCCGAACCGTCTGTGACAGCTGGAGCTGCACCTGCCGGCGGAAGGAGAGGATGTGGCGGAGGGTGGGGTCCTTGCAGCCGAGGGGAAGCGGCCGGATGGTCGAGATAGGCTTCCCCAGGGTGTTGAGGTGGGGCAAGAGGACGGCATTGGGGAGGAAAGGCGGGACGGAGGTCAAGACCACTCGTATGCCTAAGTCCTCCAGGGGCTCCACGGGGACGTGGGTGCCCCCCACCGCCAGGCCTCTCTCGACTGCCTCCTGAGCGGCCGTCTCAGACACCAGGAAGAACACCACCTTCCCGTACATTTTCGAGGCGGCTACTATGGCTTGGGACCCCACCACTCGTGATAACGCCCGCACGTAGGTTTCCACGTGGGGCGAAGCGGGTGTCAGGGAGCAGCGGACCCCATGCTTCCTAGTGAGGGTTGGGAAGGGGCCCTGGCCCCCAGGAACAGTGCTGGAGGCCGCGGTCGGGCCAGATGACGAGGCAGCGTGCGTTGAGCCTGCTGCCACTCGGGCATATGTCTTGGGGGCGGCATCGCCTCCGGAGCTAGTAGAAGGAGCGGCAAGGGAGGGCCGAGTGGGGTGGGGAGGGCGCTTCACCACAGAAGGCGCCGCCTTCTTGGCGGGACCTTTGCCCTTCCCTCCCCCACTCCGGTCCTTCCCTCCAGCCGAGGGCTTACCCCCTGGATCAGGGGGATCAGTCTCCATGGTCACAGCGGGGTCTCGGGAGTCCTCTTTCGAGGTACTCGCCGCTGATGTCTCGGGGCCAGCACCTGGGGAGAGGTCAGCACCTAGGCTGAGGTTCTCAGGCAGGAGCAAGGTCCCGAGGCTTTGGGAAGAGGCAGGAACGTCCAGGAGGACGTTCGCAGCTGCCATCTTGAGAGGGGGTGGGGTGAGCTCAGCGATGGGATAGGGGGTCGGGGGGGGCAGAAGAGGGGGTAGCTAACTACTCTACACCTCTTGGCTGTGGGGTCAACAGCCTAAGTTGGGAAGCCGGCTCCTTGGCTGCACCCAGGGGGCAGACCTGGAACCGGAGGGGGGAAGAGAAAAAAAGAAAAAATGCTTTCCGGATGGGAGGGAGGATAAACGAGCGCTGCTGACGTGAGGTAATGGTGAAAGGGGGGTTGAGGTGGAAAAAAAACACTTCCGGGCTGCAAAACGCAGCCGAGACAGAGGAAAAAAAAATGGTGACCTTGAGGAGAGACTGAAAGGTAAACAATCTCTTTCAAGCAGCGGCCGTAGGAAGGCGGAGGGAAGGGGTTTGGAAACGGGTGGGGGAAGGGAATTGGAAAAAAATAACCGGCCTGGGGGGACAGCAGAGGGGGAGGGGTTGGCTTGGGGGTGCTCAGCAGCAGGCTGCTAGAGCCGGACGGGACGGGGAACCACTAAACTCAGGGACTAAACTAGGAAAAACGAATGGGCTTGGGAGGGGGAGGGAGCAGCAAGACAGGGGGAACAGACCAACGGGCGAATAAACTGAAAAAGGAGGAGGAAAAACCGTGGGGGAGGGGCATGGAAGGGTGGGAAAGGGTAGAGGGGACCCTAAGACAGGTTACTAAGGGGAAAAAAAGAAAGGGGAAAGGGAAAAAAGGGAATGGCTCAGCATATGGGGCTCTCCACCATTTGAACCGCCCAATGCGTACTCCAGGAGGTGAGGGCAGCCTTGCCCCCTACTGCTTTGATGTACCTCGAGCGGGTCTTGCAGGAGGGTGCTCCCCACCTCCCCGCAGCCCTGGTCCTCCGGTGCTTACCATCGGGCCTCGGCTCCGTGAACCCCCTCGGCCCCCCCATCCTCACGCCCCAAGCCGGCTGCTCAATCTGCAGCTGGTCCTCTTCCAGACCGTGCCTAGAAAACATCTGTACGTGCTCGTGCTCCACACCCTTCACTTCCTCGTCCTCGCGTCCCGCCCAGACACCAAGTGGCAGGACCTCTTACCACCCTTGGAGAGCGAGGATCCCCGGTGGGCCAGTCTGTATTCCACCTTGACCCCACGGCCCGCCGGGGACATCAGTTGACGGCTCCTTCACGGAGCCATGAGCACGGGCATGTACTTGGCGCAGTTCACCTCCCACCCTGACACCTGCCCGTACTGCGGCATGAGGGAGACCCTGGCGCACGTGTACTTGGAGTGCGCCAGGTTGCAGCCCCTCTTCCGGCTCCTCCAGAACCTCCTGTTGAAGTTCTGGCTGCACTTCTCCCTGCACCTGTTCATCCACTCACATGCCATCCGTGGCCCCACGAAGTCGCGGGACCTCCTCGTCAACCTCCTCCTAGCCCTGGCCAAACTAACCATCTACAAGACCAGGGAGAGGAGGTTGGCAGGGGAGGCTCCCTGCAACTGTGGGGCGTATTTCCGTTCCCTTGTTAATTCACGTCTCTGGGTGGAGTTCCTCTGGGCAGCGTCCGCTGGCTCCCTAGACACCTTTGAGGAGCAGTGGGTGCTGTCCGGGGTTCTCTGCTTGGTATCCCCTTCTGGTCTCCTACATTTGACCCTGTGACCTTCACGCCCTTTCCTGTTTTATTCATTTGTTGTCCCCCATAAGCTGTTGGACCCAGGTCCAGTGGTTCCTCCCCTAGGCTGGGAGAGGAACCTTTAGCGGTGGGTGGGCTTGTGCCCACCCACGTACCCCCGGTTCTCCAAATAGAAGGCAGAGGGTTTTTAACCCTTTCGGGCCCTCATATCAGTCCCAGCACACTCTTTTAAAGCCATCCGGTCTGACTTTATCACACATCCCCTTCCCGCCCCCCAACCTAGGGGGTTGGGCTACTTGGGACAGACTCGTCGGGGAGTCTTCCTCAGGGAGTAGGAATCCAAACCCTGGGAAGTCCCTATGTATGGGAACGGAGTAGGGGAGTTTTGGGACGATGCCCATGGTTGCCCTCACTGTTCTCCCCTGTACGCCAACCTGGACTGGAGTGCTCGGATACATATTTACTGCCCCATGTACACAGGTTATCCTGGTGCATTTGGCCCAGGACAGCTGTTCCCGGCTCACCACTTTCCCTGAGACCAGTGTGATCGCACTCCCCGAGGCTACTGGGGCCACGGTCCTGATACCATTTACCTCTACTGGCATTGTATATCTTTGAGTGGTCTCCACCACCTCCACTGGGTAGACCAGGCTGCAGGGACCGGCACACTCCCCCAGCCCACATTTCATGGGCTCATCCCTGTTGGAGCACTGGGCTTCTATATGCCCCAGTTCCCCACATCCATAACATTTGTACCATAGTCATGACAGCCCCCCATCTTTTTGGCTGCCTGACTTGAAGCTGGGACCCCCTCCCTTGGGATCCCCAATCCCCTTGAGGGGCTCAGGCCACTCTCCAGCCCCCCTTTCTTCCAAGCATGGGGTTGCCTGCAGTCTCGGGAGCCCGGGCCCTTGGGCTAGAGTACAACCCTTTGTTCCAGTGCCCTTCCCCAGCAGTCCGTGAAAGTCCCCTGGCTGCCAACTGTCTCTCCAAGACGGCAACCATGTCATCGTATGACGTGGGGTCAGTCTGGCTAACCCCTCCCCGCAGGTTGGGCGGCAGCCCCCTCATGAACTGGTCCAGGATAAGGATCTTGACAACTTGCTCCATGCTTTGGACCTCTGGGCACAGCCATTTCCACGCCAGATGAACCAGGTCAAACAGCTGGGACCTTGGTGCCTAGCCCTCCCAGTACCTCCATTCATGGAACCACCGAGCCCGTGTGGCTGTTGTCACCCCCAACCTGGTGAGAACCTCTGCCTTCAGCTGGGCATAGTCTGCAGAAGCTTCTGCTGCCAAATCATAATAGGCCTTCTGGGCCTCCCCCTAGGAACGGGGCAAGGATACTGGCCCACTGCTCTCGGGGCCAGGCTTCCCGCTGGGCCATCCTTTCAAAGGCCAGCAGGTATGCCTCCACGTCATCTCCTTGCGTCATCTTTTGCAGGTAGTTGCTTGTCTGTATAGGCTGCACCCCCTCTTGGCACCCGCTTTGCTCCAGCAGGACCGTCAGCTGGCCCACCACCTCCTGTAGCAAGGCGCAGTCCTGGACAGCCTGGCTTATGCCCTCCTGCTGGGCAGCTGCCTGGACCCAGGTAGCTTCCTGCAGCGCAGCTGTGGCTTGTACCAGGGCCTTCACCATCTCCTCCATCTTGGGAGTGGTGGATTAGAGCCACCCAGGTTCAATGTCCACTGAGCAAAATATCCCACTGCTGACACCACTTGTGGCAAACTCCCAGCCTCCCCCGGTGGGTCTCATGCTTTACCTCTGCTTTGTGTGCTAGGGTGCCCCTAACTACCTCATCTCCCCTGGCTTTAGAGGAGCTCTGTCTCCTGGCCTGGGAGGGAAACTTCTCCTCCAGCTGCTCCGCACCTTCTGGCACCTTCCCCTGCATTTGTTCCCTCCCCCTCCTTTAGGGAAGGCAGGGTTTTAATATCTCTGATCCCACACTTAATTGGATTCAGTTGCCTTTAATTGCCCTGCTGTGCTTTTTCTTCTGCCTCCAAGGCAGAGGGTTTTTAAGCCTTTCGGGCCCTCATATCGGCCCCAGCACACCCTTTTAAAGCTGTCCAGCCTGACTTTATCACAATGCATATGAGTAACTTCCCTCATGAGTGGTCCCACTGAACTCAATGGATGGGTCTACTCCTTGTGATCAAAGTGATTCATATGTATAACTGTTTGCCGGATGGTGTCCAGGGGGAGGGTTAAGGTAGGATCTTTTGGTTTGGCCCCCCAGTAACCCTGAACAACCACAGTGAATCAGAGATTGTGTAGCTGGTGGCAGCACGGTCAGTGTAAGGCTGATGGTTGTCTGCCTCTGGAGTAAGGTAGGTTGCCTTACTTGGGAAGAAAAGCAAGAGCTCAGGGATGGGTGAAAAACAAAAGCCCATCTAAGAAGGAGCAGGGGTGGGTTCAGGAAGGAAACTCCATTGCAGAGGAAAGCAGGGCTGGGTTGAACAGTCTATCTGGTGGGGTGCATCTGGAACAGAGGCCGACATTTTGAAGGTACTAGCCTATTTAACTGTAAGCTGTTTATGGGGTCTAAAGATATCCTGATATCCTTAGAGTGTAAGTATTTTGGGGCAGGAACCATTTTTTCCTTTGTGTTTGCACAGCACCTAGCACATGGGGTTCTGGTCCATGACTAGGACTCATAGGTATTTGATAATACAGATCATAAATAATAATAATAAATCTATAGAAGCAAAGAGATAGAAGGTATTACATGCATTCTCATTCATACATTTCATAGAGCAATACATTTTATGAGAATTTTGCTTGAGCCTTCATAACCTATAATATTCCAGACTAGCAGTAACATTTTCAAATGTGTTTAAGTGACTTAGGAATCTAAATTCCATTTTCAGAAGTGTTTTAGGCACTGAGGCCAGATTTTTAAAGTTATTTAGGTGCCTAAAGATGCAGAGAGGTGCTGAATGGGATTTTCAAAAGCACTGAAGTGCCTTACTCCTAGTGATTTCAATGGAAGTAAGCACCTAACCTGCTTAGATGCTTTTGAAAATCCAGTTAGGGTCCTAAGCGCCGAAGATTCTTCCAGAAATGGGACTTAGAGTCCTGAGGCACTTTTGAAAAATTTACCTTTTCTCTCTGTGTTTTAGAAAGTTTAACTTTAAAAAATATGTAAGGGTAAATTATTCAAAGCACTTTGTTTCCTTATAGCCTTTCCTCAACCACCATTTTGTTTTTGCACTGTGATATTATAGACCTGCTTAGTTCACTCATTCTTTTCTCACAGTGCAACTGGAGCCATGATCAGTGTTATGTGACTTCCTTCCCGCATCAAGAAACCTCCATCATGCCCAATTTACGCTCTTTGCTTTCGCTCCACATTGTGGCAGAGTTCTGAGCTGCAGTTAATGGTGATTAAAGTGACAGAAATGCCTGGAGATAAATAAAACTACCAACAATACTGTCAGAACTCTTGTCATTTTAGGGACAAAAACCCTGACGACATTTGTTTTAGTTTGAAAACAAACTTACGTGAACTCTGCCCAGGTGCAAAGAATTTTTTTACACCAATTTTTAGGGTGGGAAACAAAATTCCACTTTAAAGTCAGAGTTGTGTTAAAAGTAATAATCACTTCTTGCGTAAAAATTTCCAAAGCATCTAAGTAACTTAGGAGCCCAAGTTCCATTTTCAATAGTGACTTAGGAATTTCATTACAAGTCACTGGAGTTTAGGCTCGTAAGTCATTTAGGAAGTTTGAAAATTTTACCCTCAACATAATTCGATCCAATTGACTTGATGATATTGTCCTAAGATTCAGGATGAAAATGACTAATGTGAAAGGCAGGGAGGAAGACACTTTAAGATTAATATGCATTGCTACTTGCTGACAGAGACATACTGCATTCTAAATACCTCCAGCACTGGAAAGTATCCGTACTATTTTTAGATATTTCTTGTGGCGGTTTTTTTCTTTGTCTATTTTAAATGAATTTAATGTGCTCCTGAAATGTTCTGAACCATGCTGCAGACTGCAGCTGTCACTTTGTGACTGATCAGCTATAATATGGGCAGTGGCAATACACTCAATTGCTTTGCCAATGTGCTTCAACCTTAAGTCTGGAGGACCACTTCTAGAAATGAGCCATCAGAAACCATGGCCAGTCAGTTCTTGGCCTCTATGCTGCAATTGTCAATAAAGGTATCTAGTAGTGTCAATTTTGGTAGAGTGGACATTTCTCTACTAGAAACTGAGAGTGTTTCAGAAAGGCCCTAGACAATTTTTAAACACCTCAAGTGACAGAGTATCCACACTTCCCTTAGGAGGCCGTTCTCCAGAATAAAAGTCACTTCACTATTAAAAAATGTTTCCTGATGGTGAGCCTAAATTTTGCTTTGTTCGATTGATTCCTGTTATTCCTAGTTATGTCCCTAGCATACCCCTGCCAGACATGTACATCCTTAAGCTACTTTTAGAGAAGCTATCTCTGACATATCAAGAGCACTAAGTTCAATTAAAACAGAAAAAAGATAGAATTGGAAAAAAGTGGAGCCTATGAGTGATGGCTGAACCAGCCTGGAAAATAAGAAATGACCTAACATGGATAACCACTGAATAAAATCCTTTCCACAAACCAAACTCTAACCTTTTCCAGAATTCATTAGATGTGGTACTCTCCCTCCTCCCTCCCCCCCATCATAACATTTTTATTCCAATTTCTCATCTGCCACCACTAGGTATGATTCTGTGCGTTGGAAACTATGACTCTTCTCATTTTTCATTCCTATCATGTATTTTACTTTCCCGTAACCTCTGTATCTCTCCCAAAGGTTCCTGACACGGGAAAGCCCTGGATCAACCACAATAGATATGAATGTATCAGTTCACATGTCAGAGACAGCCAAACCTTCTCAAAGCCTGAGAAGCTGTGAAAAGCTTATCAGCAATATTAGGGGAATATTCTCAGAGGGGTCCTGGGAGGAAAGAATGATGTTGGGAAAATAAAATCAAAAGGAATCAGTGGATCTAGGCCGAGAAGGATCAGCTGACTATATTCAAAACTGGGGGAGGGGGCAGTTAAGGGACTAGTGGGAGGAAGAATAGAAGATCTGGTGACGTTCTGGAAAGGATGCAGCAGGGAGAAGAGGGTGGATGAAAAACAAAGGATTAGGCTAGTTGGACTGACTGGAGATTTTGCGGCTTATTTGAATCAACCCCCCATTCCCTAAAGCTGTAGAAGTTCCCCCATCATTCGAAACTATGAGTATAAGTTTTACTTTTCCTCATACCCAGCCATCAACACTTGTTATTGTTTTGATGTTTAACACGAGACTTTGCCAAGGAAGATCCGCATTGCACCTTGTTTGCTGTCGCGTTACTACTCCTAAGAAAGCAAACAGACAGGTCAGGCAAATAATCAACATTTCCTTGAGCTGTGCCTGTAGGTGCCACACAAATTGCACTTCAGTTGCTAGGAAGTGTGGAAAGGATGACAACACTTTTTGTGTAGATTGTAGTACGAGTGGTAGACTTTAAGCTAGAGTAAATCTAGCAGGACTTCCTTTTCTGATCAGTAAGTAAGATAAGAGTGAAACTCTACCTAGAGAGTCTCTTCATCTTGGCAGGAAGACTTAATGGATTCTGAATGGTCATATGTCTATCTATTGAAGTTAATCTTTCGGAGGTGGAGGGTGGGGAGGGGAGATGAGGTAGGAGCAATGCAAAAGCTTTAAGATATACAGCACAGCTTCTAAAAGAGGTATGAAACAAACTAGAGGATATGAATTAATTCTTCAGAAGCTGTCAAAGAACATGCACAGAAAGTAATGGGAACAGAAAGCAACTCACATTTTCTGTCTGCTCAGCAAATATATATGATAAATAACCTGTAGAAAGCCCACCTAATTTAAGGAGAACAATTGGAAACGAGTGCAGTTTGGGGCTTGTTGATTCTTTCTTATCTTTTTTGGAAGAGTAATGCCTTGGTTGAAGACTTCTAAAAACCACACAGCGTTTGGGAGCTCATTCCTTGTCAGAATGTCGGGGGTGAGGCTTTATAATTAGAGCTAGGCCAACACAGACTAGAATACTGTGAATACTCATGTATTGTAGGGTGAGGAGGGGGGAGGAAGTGTGACACCTACAGGAAGTTATGATAAATGTTCACCCTACTATTTACAAAACTAACGCTGAAATAAGTTCCTCATTCTCAGGAGAGAGAAAGACAGAAGAACGTGGGAAGAAAAAAAGAGCAAGAATGAGATTCTTCTTGACTTACAAAAAACAAAAGACACAAAAACCAGTTTCCAAGCACTTTACACACTCTTCAAATGCTCATCACTTTTGCTTATGGTGGGTGAGGACCCCTCAGCACCATTACATACACTGCATTACGTATTAGCAGCACTTTTGCTAAGCCACTTCCTAGTACCATCTTAATGTTTCCTTTTCTGTGGTCTGTATGGCCTTTCGTTTTTATCATTTATTTTTATCATTTGTTAGAAGTCTTACATTCCTGCACCCCTAATCCTACAAGTAGGTAGCCATGTGCTTAACTTTGCTTATGTGAGTAGTCTCATTGACTTCAGTGTACCCTTAGAAGTGCAGTTCTGTTTTTGTACGGCAGTTAGGCCCAGGTTCAAGAAAACATGTGCATCCTTAACTTTAAGCATGTGATTAATCTCATTGATCTCAATAAGACTTTAATCATGTGCTTAAAAGTGAGCACATGCTTAAGTGCTTTCCTAAATAGGGATGGGCATAAGCCCCTGCTTAGGTACTTTCCTGAATCAGGGCCCAAGAAAGGAGAAGCAGAGGGAAAGGGGGGAGGGGGGAGTGTTGGAGAGAGATTGGTGACTAAAATGAACTCTCTCTGTTCTTCTGTTGGAGAGATCTGCTAAGTCAGTAGAGTACAGTACTTCCACTGGAATGTAATTTACAGGGCTGACATTCCAGATAGTTCAAAGTAAACAGAGTGCAACAACTGATACAACCTAAAACAATATTATAGACTCCTGGACTTGCACAACAAATCATAGCTCACATGCTAACGCAAGTCAAGTGCTGAACAAATACTTACTGGAGGTGTTGATCTCTCTCATTCTTCCATTCTTTCTCTCTCTCTCCTTTCACATCCTGTCCCCCTCTCTCTTTCTATGATTTACGAAGCCTGAAATAATGATTGCTGTGGTTTTGTCAGTAATTTTTTCTCTTAGAATCTTTCATGTCTTATTAACATGGTCCCTGATCTTTCTGTCCTTTACTGAGCACTGCCACAGCTGTTATGTATAAGTTTAATCTATCTAGTTATATAGATGTGTGGATGAAAACCTCCAAATATTTGTGTTCTGCTCAGTTGTTATCGGAAAGACATCGTGGCCTTGACCTTTCACGTAACTTTGTTGGGCATGAATGGTGGCGATCCCAGTCTCTTAGCCACATAAATTTCATGCCTGTTACTTCAGCTGCTATAGTGTAGAGGAGTATTTTGTCCCCTCTGCTTTCAACATCTTAATCTGGTTATAAGACTTTCCTATACAGTGCACTATATATATTTTCCCTCCTACATTTGACCATCTACAAATACCAAGACAGCAGAGAATGCAGCCTGGATGCTTTCATCTATAGAAATGTGACCAAATTAGCCTTTTCCATTTAAAACATTTATTGAATTGTACCTGTCCTTTTTAACCATCTACCACTAACTGGGGATAAAAAGTGGTATTTTTTCATATTTACTTGTAATTGCATTAGATTAGCTAGTGTATAAGCTGGAACAAAGCCTATATGTATCCATTTATGAACGCTGTTATCCCTGCCTTTTTTGACATGATATCATTTATTATATCAAATTATTATTATAAATCATAGTGAGTATCAACATTTTTTACTCATCTCTTGCTTGCATGTAGCCCCTGTTTCATTCTGGTACTGCAGAACATTGGCAATGAAATCCTACGGGATGACACGGTTTTATGATGAAGGGTTACCTTCTATTTCTTAATCCCTTGTTATGCAGTGTTACATGTATTAGATGGTCTACATATTAGATGTTAATTAAAGGGGAGCAGATGGAATCTGTCAACATCAGAAAGGCTCTGCGTTGAAGTTTCTGAGCCAACAGAATGATCTATCGGTTTGTCTGAAAGACACTGTGCAAAATGAAGTTGCATTAGCACACAATCAGAACTGTGATTTTTTTGCAATTTCTCCTGATACACGGCTGACTAATACCACAGCAATTGTACTGTTAAGAGTAGCATGCTTCCTTGGGGTGTTGCTGCTAGTATCAGAAAGTAACTGATTGTTTGTAACATGTTTTTGATGGTGTATGTTAAAGATGCTGTGCAAAAAACAAACTTCATTTTTTTAGTTTGATTTATTGTTAATACTTATATTTATTGAGCGGGGATTGCCAGTAAAAGAAAGAGAAATTACTATTTAACAAACAGTCAAAGATATTTCTCTTATTTCTCAGTCTGTTATTCCATGAATATCTTGTAATTTCTGTGTATGTGTTGCATTCCTAAACACATCCAAAGCTAGTTTTCCAACAGGCAAATTGTGGTGTAGCTAGGGCTAAAAAGTTTGTTAATGCAGATGCAGCCTCTGTTGGTAGGAAAGGCATAGTTAGGAAATGTAGGCCCTAAATCAGCAAAACACTTACACATGTGTTCAACCTTGAGGATACTGAGTAATACCATCCCTAACCAGAAAAGCATTTAAGCGTATGCTTGTGTCCCAATGAAGCCAATGAAACTGCAAATTTGGCTCATAATATGTGAGTGATTTCACTGAGCTAGTAATCAGAAGGGTTATTTCTTTTCTTTTCTGTTAATGCTTTTAAGGGGAATTTTGTGTACGTTTACACTACAAGTGCTACAGTGGAACAGGTGCAGTGCTGTAGCTATGCCGCTATAGTATAGACACTTGCTACAGTGATGGGTGGGGAGATGGGTTCGCCCATTGTTTTAGCAAATCCACGCCCCTGGACATCCTTCAGGGATCTGTATTGGGATCAGAGTTGTTCAAAATATTCACAAAATGGTCTGGGAAAAGAGGTAAACAGTGAGGTGGCAAAATTTGCAGATGATACAAAATGAATCAAGATAGGTAAGTCCAATGCAGACAGTGAAGAGGTACAAAGGCATCTCAAAAAATTGGGTGACTGGGCAACAAAATGGAAGATGAAATTCAGTATTGACAAAGGCAAAGTCATGCACATAGAAAAACATAATCCCGTCTATATCTACAAAATTATGGGCTCTAAATTAGTTATGTTACCACTCAATAAAGAGATGTTGGAGTCATTATGAATAGTTCTCTGAAAACATTCACTTAGGGTGCTGGAACAGTCCAAAAAAAGCTAGCAGAATGTTAGGAAAGGGATAAATAATATGACAGTAAATATTATAATGCCACCACATAAATCCATTGTATGCCCACACTTTGAATACTTGTCATTCCAGCTCAAAAAAGATGTATTAGAACTGGAGAAGATACAGTGAAGAACAACAAAAATTGTTAAGGGTATGGAACAGCTTCCATATGAGGAGAGATTAAAAAGACTGGTATGTTTCAGTTTGGAAACAGAGGAAACTAAGGGGGGAAATGACAGAGGTCCATAAAATCATAAATGGTATGGAGAAAGTGAATAAGGAAGTGTTATTTATTCCTTCACATAACACAAAAACTAGGGGTCACCCAATGAAACTAATAGGCAGCAGGTTTAAAGCAAACAAAAGGAAGTATTTCTTGACACAGTGCATAGCCAACCTGTGGAATTTGTTGCCAAGGGATTTTGTGGAGGTCAAAACTATAAAAACGTTCACAAAAAAACAAGATAAATTCATGGAGGGTAGGTCCATAAAGGCTATTAGCCAAGATGGTCAGGGAGGCAGCCACATGCTCTGGATGACCCTAGCCTCTGACTGCCAGATGTTGGGAGTAGATGACAGAGGATGGATTACTTGACGATTGCTTGTTCTGTTCATTCCCTCTGAAGTGCCTGGCATTGGTTACTGTCAGAAGACAGGATACTGGGATAGATGGACCATTGGTCTGACCCACTATGGTCATTCTTATGTAGGTGGTAGCTAGGTCAATGGAAGAATTCTTCCACTGATCTAGTGGTGTCTATAGCAGGGCTTAGATTAGCTTAACTACACCTCTCAGGGATGTCTACATCTCTAGGTCGATCTACCTTTTAGGTGTAGACCAGACCTTAGTGTTGGTGAAAGCTGCTGTCTTGACAGACCTGTAGACTTATTAGAGAGAGAAGGTGGGTAAAGTGATTATTGGACCAGCTTCTATTGGTGAGAGATATAAACTTTAGAGACACACAGAGCTCTTCTTCAGGTCATATAGATCTCTTTATCTGAAGAAAAGGTAGCGTGTGAGCAGTGACAGCACAGGCTTTTTCTTCCACTCTGCCCCTACCCAGACTGAGGGACCATTTGGAGGAGTGAAAGGATAGTTCACTTTTTTAAGCACCATTCAATCTTTGGTGCATGTGCTGAGGTGGCTGACAAAAGGCGTCACTTAATGCCAGCTGTGATAGTGTATGTTGGGACATGAACACTTAATCATTAAAAATTAGACTGAAAATCAACTCCTTTCATGTAGGCCACCAAGTAGCATTCAAAGAATTTAGCTTGGAGATGAGATAAGAAAATTTCTTAAGCATTTACAAATCAAAATAAATAATAAATACAAAAAGGGACCCACCGCCCATCCCATTGTATGGGATAATTTAATGTATTTTTGTAAATACGATGCTCCTGATTTAAGACTTTCAAACCCTTGTTACTGCTTCTAACTTTGTTCCTTCTCTCCTTTGAGTCCAAACTGAAAAGTTACTCTTTATAATATCTCCCTATCTAAAAAGATAGCCTATGTGTTAGTGAGATGAAGTGAATCTATCTGTTGTATTAGAGAATGAAAGGAAGACTTAGAACATAGTCTGTTGTATGGGGGACATGGTGTGTTTGTTTCTTTAACATTTAAATCTGTAGCTTTCAGCTTTTTACAGCTTTTCACATTCTTGCGAAGTGGCCAGTTTCTAAACCTGAAGAACCATTACTCTATGGCCCCTGTGAAATGGGGTGTTTGGTAAACAAATTGAAAGAATGGGACAAGCTCTTAGCTTCCTGGGCTCTCTGGAATGCATGACTGGCCATCACCTGTCAAAAACAGAAGTAGAAACAACAGCATAGTACCTAACAACAGCTTAGAAACTGACAGCTCTGTCCTAGTGCATGTGTTTATATTCAGGAGGGTAATGCCCGGAAAGAGAGTGTACTGTTCCAAGTGGAGATAATTAACTATGAAAACAAAACAACAGTTGATCTTTTATATTTGGATCCAATCTTATTCTCATGATGTTCTGGACTTTTCCCTTAATTTTTCTAAACAATTTGAGATTGGTTTGTTATGCTAAGTGCTTCTGTTTAAGTGGCTTTCAAGGTCACATGTGATTATTAGTATTTTTACTATTATATCACATTTAGTGGATAGAGGCCACAACCCATTGTACTTTCCACACATAGCAGGAGACAGTCTCTGCCCTAAGCAGGTAACAGTCTAAATAGACAAGACAGACTAATGGTTGGAGGAGAAACAGAGGCACAGGGAATAGGAGTCATTTACCCAAAATCACACAGCAGGTTAGTGTCAGGATTGGGGATAGAACCCAATGCGCTTGACTCTGTCCAGAGCCCTACTTTCTAGCAGGATGAAAACAATATTCTAGTATATTAAACCTCTGCAATGGGGTGCTGGAAAATCAAGACAAGAAAAGGGGGAAAGCATTAGTGGACGGTGGATTAATTGAGGAGCATCCATTTATTTCTTTGAGTGATCAGGTGTCTAATTCAAAACCCAATGAAGTCAACAGGAGTCTTTTCATTGACTTCAGTGGGCTTTGGATCAGCCCCTAAGAAAAAAGCCCCACTAGTTATTGAAGACATTACACTAGCTAGATGTTTCTCATCTGAAATATGTTGCCTTAATTTCTTAACAAGAGTTTCACCTTAATTGTCATTTGCTGCATAGATAGAGTAGAAAAATGATTTTTTTCCTAAAATTAATATATAACGACAACATTATATACAAGGAATGCTTAAGTCTTTGCACTTCAAAGAAACTGACCTTTAAAATACACTTAGTAAAAATAAACTAAAATCAGTGCTGCATTCTAGTTGCCAAGGACACTTATAATCATCTTCCTAATTGTCCTTGACAATCTGTTCATTAAAGATGTTGGCATTAATTAACGATGTACCACCCCTTCCTTGATAAAATAAACCTTGTCTGCACAATAGACATCGTATTCTCCAAGCATTCTTTGCATGGACTCTATCTATAGCAAGGGCCATTCATGTAACAAATGTTGCCTGGCTAACACACAAATATTTGGAGCACTCAATTCTCTGAGAATTGAGCTGAATGAAGTCAATGTTGATGATGCTGTAAAATATGTTCCAAATCAGTGTTTCTTAAGGGAGCTTTTATGCCTAGATTAGTATCAGTGTTTAATTGACAGCCTCTTCACTTGGTTAATTACTTAGACTATTGTGGCAAAGAGAGATGGAAATGGATAAAGGCATTTGTATTATGAATCACTTCCACTATAGAAACAAATATATGAGTGATGTCAAGTCCAACTGAACATATCGAGTCTTATATTAAATATTTCCTCTGCTAGTAGTATACAATTTGCTTTTTTTATTCTCAAAGAGAACCGTGAATCACCACAATAACACTGGTAGTTCAAAGGTTTAATGCTTTTATATTTTTCATGCCACTATTGAAGGCTGAAAGTTCAAGCTAGGTATATAAAACCAGATGCAGAGAGAAATTGTATATAACCGTTTACTTGCGTAAGTACATGCACACTCAAATTATCTCTAGTTTAAAATATAGCCACACTGTCATAGATGGAAATTATAATCCTCCTGCAATGGGCAGACCAATACATTTTTCTTACAGCACTGCACTGATAGCAGAATTATACAATGTTATTTGACATCAGAAGGGCCTTTCAGAAGATGTGATGGCAGATCCGTTATGTAATAAGAGTTTTATTAATTTTAAAAAACTCACAAGGCTACTGTTGGAATACTGTTTGTAAATGTCTACCGTGCAGCTTGATACACAGAAAGCTGGATGCATGTTTGAGACCCCAATTTGAGCATGCAAGAACCATCAGCATTTTCAAAACTGTGGGGGGAAATTCAGAGCTCATGTTGAGGCTGCTTTCGAAAACATATAGCCAAGGAGTCCTGGGAAAAGCAAAGTGACCTGGGCTCGGTCTCTCCTCCACACCACACGCTCTGCTAAAACTGAATAGCTTGCTGTAGACCTAGGGCTTCCAGCTTCCAAGCAGCATTTTACTTACTTCCTAGTATAAGCCAGAGAGAGGCACCACAGCTTGGTAGGGCTGCCTGGGGGCGAAGGCTGGTGGTGAGCTTTCTTGAAGAGCTGGATTCTCCAAACCATGGAAAGAGTAAAGTTTTCTTCCTGCCCTTCTTGTCTGCCATCTTCTGCAGTGTCCATGCCCATGGTGCTATCAAAAGTCACAGGCATACTTTGGCTACTACATTTAGTCAGGCAGCACCAGCCAGGCAATGGGGCTGCACATGGCAGGTGGGGGGGAATTCTGTGCCTGCCTGAGGCTTGCAGGGTTGGGCCCACCGTGGGATCACTGCTGGCCTGTGGAACCCGGCACCTGCCCTGGTGTTTAGTGGGATCTTGCACAAGGACCTGGGGGTGTTTAACCAGGACTACAGGGTGGCTAATGCACAGGAGCCCCCAGCCAGGGAGGCCTTGGAAGCCATGGATGGAATTGGAAACCACCCAGACTCCAGAGGCTTGGGGTGGGGTGGGAGCTGCCCCACTCCTGCGCGTGGGTTTCCTGATGACTCAGAGCCGGCAATGCTTGTTAACAAGATGCCACCAGGCCCCCTCCCTGCAAGGCAGCTGGCCGGAGCTGAGCCAGTCAAGTGACCTTGAAGGCCAAGTGAGCTGCGCCCCATGGGGAGAGGCAGGAGCAACAGCTGGGTGCTGCAAGGAGGGCCGCTGAGGAAAGTGGGGTGGGGGGGGGTCATGACTGGAGAGGGATCGCAGGGGTGGCAGCTCAGAGGGGGAACAACTACAAACCCTCCAGCGTCCTTCAACTGCCCTGGGAGCCATAGCGTCTCAGGGTGAGCCCCTTCTCCTTACTCTCTGCCCACTGCCTGGTGGCTCTGCTTCACCTTCTGCCTTTGGTCAGAGATGCTGGGCTCCTCTGGACCTGGGCAGGAGCCATTGCCAGCTGCCACTCTGCAAAGTATACAGCTTGGAGTGCAACGTCCCTCCCCAGACCCTCTAAACTTGCCTATGCATAAAGTGTGTTAGAGCTGGCCCAGCAAACATAAAGAGATTGTTAACTGTGATCTTAGAGCCAAATCCTGATATGGCAGGGGCACAGTGAGGAGCCAGTGTATCTTCTGCCTCAGCTATCCCGCTGGCCAGGGCCGGGGAAACAACACTGCGGTGTACATTTTGCTGATCCTCTGTATTTTATGTGTGATCCTAGAGTTTTGTTGGCTATAAAATATAGTCCGGAAATACACCCTAAACAGCATATCACACCCCTTCGCAGATTAGCCTAGCATTCTCTGGACTGCTATTGAGAGATCATATCTTATGACCTCTCCTACTACCCAAATCTTATGCACGAGCATAGAAAAGGGTGAGATTTAGCCTAGTCTGAGAGCAGGTGCTGATATTGACAACCACAGAGAACAAAATCTCAGAAAACAAAGGTTGTTTCTTTGGAAAGGTAACCAGGGATAAAAAGAAAAGATTCTCCTGGAGAAGGGTTGTCACCACTTGTTTTGTCACAAACGTTTCAGAAAATTAAAGACAAGATGAATGATGAAGTGTCTAGAATCTGGATACAAATTTGCAGGATGGATCTCCACACAAATGCTTATGAAAGAATTTAAGCAGCCTTCCTTTGGAGTTGTAAATTCCAGCATTAATTGGAGGTAAGGATCATTTTCAGAGTGGCCATGCCATTTGTTTATAAGTGGAATAATAACGGGGCAATTCCTGTTATTTTTAGCAATCACAGCGACAACTTTCCTTCATGCCAGCGACATGCCTAGAAATTACATCAGTCAGCCAGTCTAAACAGAGATACTGGAGTGAGTGCCACTAAAACAAACAGTGTTACTGAAAAGTGTGTTGTTGCATCCTTGCAGAGCCTTCCATTATCAAGGGAGAGATACTTTTAACTCTTGTTTCATAATTCAGTGTTAGACAGACATATTGTGACATGACAAGTTAGAACATATTCAGAAGAATAGTATGTGGGTCTTGGGAGACTACACTGATGGCGAACTAGATAGGGTGAATTTTGATCAGAAGGAGTTTTGGGACAGCAGAAAGCCTTCTGGTTCAACATTCCTGGCATTCTTTGGGTATCGGGCATCAGAAGGGTTGAGTCATAACTCTACTTTTTTTAGAAATATGGAAACCACATTGCTTACAAAAGAGTAATGGCCCTGCCCCCATCACACATGGGATCTTGATTATAAACTTTCCCTTGGTCTCTCCACTTCATACTGGGAGCACTGTTAAAACAGTTTCTGGGATAGGTGTTGGGTCCATTTGATGCTGCTGGAGGCCCCAGAAAGGATGCAGTGGCACAGAAGGCCCTGTGGCTGCACTGATCCCCTGCACATCTCTCAGGGGATCAGAGCTCCAAATGTCTTCCATAGAGAGAGCAATCCCTCCCTTCCTCTCAGATGGAAGAATTCCGTTTCCTAACCTGTGTGAATATTTCCTCTGACCTTTCCATGACCGGGCTCTGTTCCTTTCATTTGCTGTAGGGTCTTCTTCATCTTTCATTAATGTGTCGCTTTTGTAAAACTGATTTTGAGGAAACACTGTGCGTATTCCAGTGCCTCACGCCTAATCTGTACAGAAAACAGGCCAGGCCAGCTGTGGGAGTTTTACTGCAGTGTAGACATGCCCTTAAATCCCTGCAATAACTGGATCCATGAAATTGATAGGAAAGCCCACCAGCTAGAGCTCAGCTGACCCCACCCCTCTGGAGAGCTGAGCGGTTGGATCCTGCTTCGGTCGGGGAGCAGGGCAAAAAGCCCCTGCCCCTGGCTGAGCCAAAATTGGTAAGGTTAGCTGGTTCCTGCAGGGAGCAAGGGGCTGGGGGAGCGAGAAGCTGGGGCAGCTGGACCCCGCTCACCAGGGGTGAGAAGCCCTGGGCAACTTCCGCCAGCTCCCCGTGTGGAACGGGGAGAGAAGAAGCCTAGGGTGGCTTCCACCAACTCCCAGTGGGGAACGGGAAGGGGAGAAGACCTAGGCAGCTTCCCCCCAGCTTCTGGTAGGAAGCTGCCAGCAGAACTGAGAGGCTGGCCTCTCAGCTCCTCACACTGCCCCTCTTAAGTTGGTGAAAGTGCTCCTGGTGAGGACACACTCCACCAACCCAAGCAGGGTAGTGTGGGCATCAGCCACCCCAGTAATTAATGTGGTGGCTGTAAGAGGAAGATTTACAAGGCACAAAGAGCAGCAAGGTATCCAAGTCCCATTTTTGCCTTCGAAATCTCCCTGTAAATAAATATCAGGTATCAAGGCATGTCTAGGGGGAAAATGTGTCTTCTGAAAACCAGTGTTATTAATCCTTCTCTAAAGCATTACAGTGACTTACGTATCCAGAAAAAAATAAAGAAATCAGAGTCAAGTGATAAATTTTCAGTTCCAGACAAATATCTTTGCACTGCTGAATGCATCACTATTGAATTCACTTAAGAATCTGAGACCTCAGCAGCTCCATGAAAAGTTTTCTACAAGTACACAGGGCCATTGGTTTTAAATCCTGCAGCATCAGTTGGGATTTATAGCTAACATAAACCAGCAGAAGGGTCCATAGACCCTCTCTCAAAGGCCAATCTTTATGAGAGAGAGATGTATGTGGATGTCATCTACACCCAGACAAGCCAGAAAGCTTGAAAATGAGCCAAGCAAAAACTACGCCAAGAGACATGAGTTGGCTCTGCTATCTAAAATCTTGACCCTGGCTGCTGGAGCTCACTGTACACATATGGCAAAGGAAATAAATTAAAAGGTTTTTAACATAACTGTGACCACCAGGAAGTAATGCCAGCATATTGTCACTGGCTTGTCTCTTCTCTAGTCCTTCCACATTCATAAGCATGAGTAGCTGGCTCTCAGGTGGCGGTTTTGCTCACACCTAATTCCTTTTGTGTGTTCTGCACTACATGATTCAACTACAACATGCGGAAGGATAGGATCAAAAACACTTTGCAAAAATTTCAAAATCTTTTTGATTAACGCACTCAATTTATTTTGCAAACTGATTAATTGTTTCTGACAACTAAATGTGGAAAAAAACACAATAGTGGTTGTGCCCTTTTTATTTATTTATTTGTTTATTAGAACATATGTCAGTGTAATTGATGGTATGTGAAGATAAGAAAGGCTAGGTATCAATATTTGCCTTTTGTGAATGACTAGTGATCAACAGCACAGTTTGACAATTCGCACCACAAATCCGTTTTAATCACTGAGACAAACCTAAATCCCATGGACGAGGAGGCATGATTTTCCCTGGCTTAGTGAGTACACTCTGTTAATATGTGACCTATCCTTTGGAATTCATAGCTGTCATAATATTTATTTTAAAAAAAATCAAAATGATGCAGCTAATTTGAAACTAATAGCAGTTGAATGTGCCATAATTTATCTCTAGGTTATAGCTGCACATGAGATTTACTGTGCCAAAAATGCAGTGAGATTTCCCAGATATTTACCACCAATGAGAGAAATGCTTGCAATGTCTGTTGCAGAACTCCACACACAGAATTACAGTGACCTTCTGTTCATTTCAGGTTAAGAGGCACGCACTTGTGGAATTCTGTGTCTCAGTGATCATCAGGACCGATAAACTGATGGACATGCCCCTCTTCCTGCCAGTGAAGTTTTACTGTAGGGGCTGATCCCATGAGTTTCCAAATGTGTAAGCTTTAGGAAGGAGAGATAAGAGCAAATGAGACTGTTGGCATAACACAAAACTGGAGGGGTTGGATTAAAGTGTCAGTTACAATCACAAAAAAGAAAAAATATTCATCAGGCCTTGCATTTTTTAAACAATGTGTGAAATACCAGCAAACTGATTCACTGAAGCCCCCATCAGCTTTTGTAGTGATTAAAGTAGACTTCCACTTTTGAATCATGGTGGCGTAGTCGGCAGGATCCACAGAACCAGAACAATTGGGTTTTGG
>ML675604.1:48293337-48312930 GCA_007922155.1 Mesoclemmys tuberculata
ATGAGTAAAAATATTTTAACCTCATACTCTAGGTTCTGATCTTCCAAATTTAGCAAGAAAATGACACAATACAATATATGCTACCACTTGAGCCTTAAACCATTGTAGATTTACTTTATTTCCAATTTCTGACTTTCTAATGGCTGCAGGAGCCTCCTCATCCTCTTTTCCCATTTCTTTTCTGAGGACCAGGCAGCTATGAGATCTGTTATCTGCCTGAGTCTACATATGCAGATGAGTTTAAATTCCAGTAGCTGTTGAGAATAGCTGGAGTACCAGAAATACAGTCATCAAACCACTGTTATTCCTTTCCCCTGCTCAGTGATTGAGCATATTTGTATCACACTATTTAAAATACTTGTCCAAACGCTCCCTACTAAGCCACAATATAGAGGGGAACAAAAGGTAAACAATCCTAAAACTCATGAGAGAAGGGAAATGATGCCAACATGTGTTCCTACACTTCTGCATGAGCCCACAGAAATTTCTGTCTGCAAACATCACTTGTTAGGGGCTTTACAGATTTTCGGGTGGATAGCAGAGTAGGAGCTGCACTCCTAGCAGCCCAAGAGATTTTCAGGCAGACATTTGTGCAGGAGGTATGACACTGACTGCAGCATTAACTCCCATTCAGTTGTAAGTCATGTGTGCAGAGAGAGGAAAGGTAGCCAAAGATAGCATGGCTCCTAAGGGCATGTCTACACTAAAATGTACGCCAGGGTTAATAGAAACTCAAGTTAGCAGGCCCTGGGTTTGTAAACCTAGGGCCTGGGTGTCTCTAAACTCATTTGCAATCCAGATTAGGAATTGTTGAGCAGTGCATTATGCGGGCCTGTGTCCAACTACCCATATTTCAGACTTCCTAGCTTTTTGTTTGTGGTGCAGTTTGGGAAAACTTGGCTGTCCAGAGGACAACAAAAGTCAGCCTGTGGAGTTGTGGGATACTTTTGGCAGATTCCCAGAGCATGAGACCAGTAGTGCTGCATCTTCATTGCAAAGAAATAAGGCTTGAACCCTGGGTCTCTGCTTGCCTCAGACTTGGACACTCCACCCCATCAGGTCCCGGCATGTTGGATCCGATCCTCGGACTAGCGCAATTTGTGTGTTGATGGAAGGGGGGTTAGGCTTGAGGCAGAATTCAATACCCTAAGTGAGTAGTGGTGCTGGCTGGGTGGGGAGACCAGAGACTAACATGGAGAATTGAGTGCTCGGAGAACTGGGACCTGATTTCGCAGTGGATCCTCAGCATGAAATGGCTGCACCTTCTACTTTCTTTCTGTGGCTACAAATACTTACCCTTAAGGGTAAACCCCTCTGAGGAAGGGTCTTGATCACTTCTTCATCTTCTGCAGTCTTTCTGCCACAGAGAAGCATTTAAACTTCTACTTAAATTTGAAAATTATTTTAAAAGATTCTCTGACATTCACTCTTTGGAGTGTCAGCCTTTAGTGATACATGAAGCAAATAATGTTCATGGTCTACATTTATACAGTACCTTTCACTGAGAAGAATTATAAAGGTTTAGCAGCTGTACATGTATGTGTGTGCGTGGAATAACTCTCATCACTGAAATGCGGTCACTTCCCCCTAAATCATGGCAAGTCTTCAACAATGCAGAGATGCATTACACAACAGTTTCAGACAGGAAGTAAAGAATAGCACATATATTTGAAATCTTAGGAGGTAGGTGTGATTGGGTGTCCACCTCACACAAGGCAGAGCAGGTTAAGTGAGGTCAATTAATCTGTTAGGACACACCTGGGGAAGAGCAAGGTACTGAAAGGCTGATTGAAGATGGAGCCTAGCTGTGACGAAATAGGCAGAGCGGATATAAAATCAGGAACTTGGCAGCAAAGAAAATAGTTTACAGTCACTCCCTAGGAGAAGGGGTGTGTGTCTGGGGCTACAGATTTAGGTAATCTGCAGTCACGCCCTGGGACAGCCTTCCAAGGGGAGCAGTGGGGGCAAAAAGCCTAACTGTCTTCAAGACTGAGCTTGATAAATTTAGGGAGAGGATGGTATGATGAGACTGCCTACAATGGCATGTAGCTGATCTGCCACTCCTAGCAGCAAATATCTCCAGTGGTTGGTAATAGGCCACTAGATGGGGAGGGCTCTGAGTTACCATAGAGAATTCTTTCCCAGGTGTCTGGCTGATGGGTCTTGCCCTTATGCTTAGGGCAAATCACCATATTTGGGGTCAGGAGGGAATTTTCCCCTGGTTAGATTGGCAGCAAGTTGGGGGGTTTTCACCTTCCTCTGCAGAATGCAGCATAGGTCACTTGCAAATGTTAATTCTCTGTAACTTGAAGTCTTTAAATCATGATTTGAGGACTTCAGTAACTCAGCCAGAGGTTATGGGTCTATTACAGGAGTGGGTGGGTGAGGTTCTGTGGCCTGCAGTGTGCAGGAGGTCAAACTAAGGCCAGAAGGGACCATCGTGATCATCTAAAGTCTGGTAAACTGACAGGGGAGGAGGCCAGAAGATAGAGTAGAGAAATAGGAAAGAGTCCAGGGGAAACAGCAACAGGGTCTGGGTGCAAACAGACCATAGTTGCTGGACATAGGGTCTCTGGACTGGAATCTGAAGTAGAGGGTGGGCCTAGGTTCCCCTACTAACCACAGGGGAAAAGGCATAGAGTGGGCAGTGGAACTGAAGATTGCTTGGGAAAATTGTGCAATGGGACTTTGATACCCTGGAAGGGGAAGACTATAGGGATCTGACAAGAGGGCTGAGTCACAGAGAAGGATTACCCTGCGTCTGAGAGAGAGAGACGGGGGCTATGACGTGAAGAAAAGGGCATTGGATCTGGAAGAAGCTAATCCCCTAAACAGCTAGGAGGAGGTGCCATAGCAGTGGGTGAACTCTGATGCAGTAGGCAAAATATAATTATCCCAACTGGAATAATCTCCTGAGCACATTAAATACTGGGTGGGTGGGTGTCATGGTGGTGGTAGTGGGGGAATAACAAATATTTTTGAATATTGAGGCTTCAGTTTGACTATATTTGAGCCCTTTAATGTGCATGAAGCTTTGAAAATGGCCTGCAGTATTCAACATCAAATACATATGTTCGATTACAGATACAGCTATTCTGCCTACTAATACTTGGGTGACCAAATTCAAAGCTCCAGTACCACCAACGGATATCGCTCAGCAAAACCTTAGACTTCCATTTGTTAGTTTAAAATCTTCAAGTATTTCTGAATATCCAGAAAATCAGCAAACAATGGGATTGATCTATAAATGGTTTGCAAAGCCCCCCACCTTTTCCACCCTTACCCCCAAAAGGACAAGATTTACTTTTTTTAAAAAACATTTTGTGTTAAATGAATATCATTCAGCCCGCTCTAGTATCTGGCCCAGTGTGCTGGGGTTATCACCACCTACTCTTTCTGATAGCACCTCTGCTGCTGAAGATCTCAGTTGTGTTAAAGCTAGGAAATCTCGCCTCCAGCACCCCCTGCGACATGCTTTAGTAGGTTGGCTGCATCTCCTCCTGCACCACCTGCCGTTTCCTTGAAATTTCTCATTCAAGCATTGACTAGGCCTAAGGTTTATGAAAGCTGAGAAAATGACAGCCCTAGATGGCCTGGCTGAAAGGCCAGCACTCCTCACTGCCGTCTGCCACCCTAAATCCAACAAGGATGCCTCAGAAGCATCCCAGCAGCAGTGCTGATTTGGGATTTGTGCACGTTTGAGACTTGGGCTATAACTTCTTTCTCATTTCAGGTGTAATTTTACTATGGTTTCTATTTAGAAAAAGAAAGCAGCATCTTTATTAGTTTTTAGCAGTTAACTGGACACCACAGAGAACACCGTACAACAGTTTTTGAAAGTCTTATTTAAAACTCCATTTACTGCATGTAGCTGATTGTTAATGAGAGCCAAAGCACAGAACTCCTTTATATGTTTAAATTAAAAAGCCCTGGAAACTAGGGAAGGGAATTTTTACATTTGTATCTGAAAGCCTAAGATAGATATACTGTTGCCCATCACTGTGGTATCTGAGTGCCTGCCACGTAAAATCAGTAGCAATAGTGAAGTCCTTCACGCATCTCTGGTACTTCTTGCTTTTTGGGGCTAAAAACTACTGTTTCAGAGGTTTTGGCTTTGATTATTTTAGATTTTATTAAATTCATTTTTACTTTTTAATTGGTTGGGATGTTTTGGGTAGAAGAGGCTGTCCATATTGCCTATGTCATTTTTATTATCTAGAACAATAGCTAACTCCACACATGCATGTATTTTACCTGTCACATTATTCTTCCAGTGAATAAAAAGATTAGTTTGTTTCTGCCAGACTGTGATTAGGAAAAAGTGAGGGAGCACGCCTACTAAAGTTTGCTGTGTTCCAGGGGTAGTGCTGCCATCTAGTGGTGATCTGGCAGTGTTTCTATGCACACATTGATCATTTGAGATGTTAATAATAAACAGTAACTATGACCTGAGAAAATATTATGGGGAAAAAAGTATTTCTGATAGCTGGTGTGTCCACTTTTACAAGACTTGTCCAGACAAGAGCTGGATTCCTCCTAATGGGCCAGGAATTGCACACTTGAACACTTTGTTGTCCAGAGGAACAGGATCAACATGCACCCCTCCCTGCTCTCAGCTGTCCATTACTTGCTGCTGATAAGTGCATTTGCACTAGTCAGCTAAGGAATTAGACACATTTCACAGACTATAGGCTCTGATCCCACGTGGAGATGTGGTGCACAGGTTGGCATATTAGGATGCAGTCATTAGAACTGTCTTTCGTGCTGTCAAGAGAAGCAAGCTTCTATGAGCTCTAGTGTACACACACACACACGTGCACGCACCCACCCCTGAGTACCAGTGCAACAGAGAGCAGAATTTAGCTCTTAACAGTTGTAAACTGAATGAGGCACTCATTTGCTTCCGAGGAGAAACAAACAGCTTGCTCAGAGTCCAATAGCACTGGCACTCCAGAGAGCAGTGGTGGGAGGTGTTCGCAGTTGCCATTCGGCTAGCTTTTACATGCATTCTTTTTTTATGCTCTAAGCCTTGCAGATTCTTTGCAGTTTATATTCTAGGGACATGTAGCACTCTGGAAAAGAAGGATGGTTATAAGGAATAGAACAGGATTTCAGTTATTTCTTTATATAGGCATCTGCTTTTCTGCTTCTCCACAATTTTGGTAGATATTAGCGACTGCTGCAGATACATTCAGTGTCCAGGCTCATCTCTTTTACAAAATGCTCCAGGAACCCCCGTTCTTTCAATACAAGCACTGCTTTGCCATTTGGTCTTCACTGAGGGAAAAAAAGATCTCCAGATATTTTTAAGAACTTATAGCTAAGACACACGCTACCTACTGGCTAGAATGTATTAGCTATGATCCTGTCAGACAGAAGCTACAGCATTCTCAAATAGAGAGACTTTGAGCTACACAGCTAGGTTTTACTTTTACCTCTAAAGCACTTTACCAGTTTAGCTTTGCCTAAGGCCATAGTACAATAAAAAATTTAAAAAGAGAACAAATAATTACAACTCAGGTGAACAGCATATTAGACATATTTCTAAGAGACTAAAATAATTTTCTCTCCAAATCATATCCTCACCAGTGCTAAGAATAGAAGAACAGTTTCTTTCGGTGCTTTACAGGCATAAATATTGCATTTGCCAGTGTGCAGACACTGTACAACGTAGGTAATTGTAGTCTAGCATCACAAAATCCATCATACAGCTGTGTTGAAAGCCATTTTATAGAATGCAATTTTATAATTCAGTTTTAATGCAATTTTGACAAACAAGATCTATCGCTGCCCATTATCTGGGTAACATTTCTAAATGATACAAGCATACTTCAAACAGTGCTGTTAAGTAGTGAGGCTGAAATTTAGGTGACACTCTCAAGGGTTTGATTCTCCATTGCTTTGCACCTGTTTACACCAGGAGAGTGCATAGGGAGTGTCAGATGCTATCATTCTGCTGTGATAGAGGTTTACATCCCTGTTTGCGTTCATTTTGCACAGGTGTAAATGGCTGCGAAGAAGTGGGCCAGAGAAATCTAACAATCCCCTCAAGAAGCTCTGGGAATAGTGTCACTTGGTTCAGTCCTGCAGCACAGAGCCAGCAGAGGGAGTACAAAGCATTATTTTGTGGCCTCCAGAAGGAGCAATTGCTTTTTTGTTTTCCTGGTTTCCTACTGATGGATCTGTAGATCTGCATTACCATCAGGGCAGACAGACTGAAATCCAGTTTTTCTTCTACTTCCAGAAATGTGTTTCCTCTCACTTTCTCTTCCTTCTGCCTTGTCAGAGATGGATTAAATAAGAGCATAACAGGATCTTCCTTTTTTCTAGACTAACAATAGTGTAAACAGGACTACATGAGTTTGATACTAAACCAAAAGCCTGGTGCCTCCTATCACTGCTTATATTTATTATATAATAAAAAGCAGCTCCTATCAGCTGCTTATATTTATTATGCACTGTCCTTCTCAATGGTCTCAGAACTGCAGAGCAGACCTTCCACTTTCTCCAGCAAACATCTCTCCAATCCCCAAAATCTTCTACGGTAACAGGTCTTAGTTATCTTTTTAAAACAAACAAACCCATAAACATCATGGAATTCAGGAATCCTGTGACAGCTGTACGTAGGTCCAGCTTCACGTACCTTAAATTCTGGAATGGAAAAGGACAAATCCCTATAGGAAACTAAAGAAAACCCCTGCTGGTTCTAGCATTTTGTTTGTATCAGCTGTGCACTTCTACAGCATTCTTTCATTTTGTTTTCAAAAATACCACTAAATAGGGACACTCATCACTATTTCTCCTAAGCCTGAGAAGGCTGATTGGCATTTGAAATGTGTGCCCAGGACTAATGCTGGAGTCCAGGTATGTTTCCATAAAGCATGAAGTGTTTGCTTTCAGGCTCATGCAGGGAAGAGAAGGGAGCTGTGGTACTATGAGACTAGGAATGTTTAGAGTGCTAAAGGGTAAAATGATTTTGCTGAATTTTGAGCCCATTTGATTTTGGGATTTAAAAGTTTGACTCCAACTTTATTGGGTTAAATTCCTTTTCAGAGAGAATGTAGGGGAAAAAGGAGTAGGAAAAAGGAGAAAAAAATGTAAGAAAAAAATAAATAGGTAGAGTATTCATTAATGCCAGCCTCATGTAGTTTTTCCCTATCCCTAATAGGAAATACATAACACAGGCTGCCATCTGGTTAGAAAGCATATGGGCCAGCTTCATCCCTGCCTTTATAAAAAAAAAATTGAGATGGGAGGAAATAACCCAATGTTTCTAAAATGCAGGAGGAAAAAATCCTCTCCGATGCTGGAAGTTCCTACAGAACATGTTGGCTCCTACTGCTTTAATTAACCAACTAAGTTTTAGAACTTAGTTAACAGAACACTAGATCTATTATTAGTCTACATCTTTCTGAGGCTGCTGGTCCTCCAAAAGAGATCCCTAAAACCAGAGAAGATCAGGATAAGTTTTGGGGTTTCTGAACCAATGTTGGCTCCTGTTCTTACTTACACCCCCATGGACCAACTCCTGTGAGTCTCATCTTAAATTGTTGATTGGGAACCTTGATCTGGGCTTCCCAACTCCTGGAACAGTTCAGTCCCCTCTTGAGACAATTAGAGGAATTCATTCAAGCCACATCCATCATCTCTGATGACCCCAACTATGTGAGGACCGCCAAGGCAACCCTTCCAGCATTATGGCATGGATGCTGACCCATGGCTAAGTACTCTTCTGAATTTCATCATTTGGCTTCTGATATTGGGTGGAATGGGGTGACACAGTGCCACCATTTTCACCTGAGCTTAAATGAGGATATAAAGGATGAGTTTGATCTAGTAGAGACTCTTCCCATTTTTAACAATCTGACTTGTGCATCATAATCAATGATTGTCTCATGGAGTGGCTTCGTGAATATACCTTGATTTTCTAGAGGCTGCCACCCGTCCTACCCATGATACCCCAAGTGCACTGGTCTTTCCTGGCATTAGAGCACGTACAAGCCACCAGGCTGGTCCACACGTCTCTGATATTAAGAAATACTGAGGCCAGAAGTTTGGCTAGTGCTTATATTGCGGCTAACCTCCATCTTAAATTAACATAACAGTAAAGACTCAGGTGGAATCAGGACCAAGAAACATCAGTCCCCAGCCCTAAGGAGCTGGTTTGGACAGAGCCGTTCTGCTCCTCACTCTGATACTTCCCAGCTGCCATGGCACCACGGGACCCTTGAGTCAGTTTCTGATGCAACTCTGAATACCTCTATTGATTTGACAGTTGATAAGTCTGAGATTCACCTAGAGCCCTAGTAGACACAGAGGACCTCAGGCAACTTTATGAACTTGAACTTTGCTAACTTTCTCATTTAAATTGACTTCTGTACCAGATGCCTGGAGGATAGCTAATGTGACACCATTTTTTTCTAAAGCATCCAGTGGCGATCCTGGCAATTACAGGACAGTCAGCTTAAGTTCAGTACCAGGCAAATAGGTTGAAACTATAATAAAGAACAGAATTATAAGACACATAGATTAATACAATTTGTTGGGGAGGAGTCAACATGGTTTTTGTAAAGAGAAATCATACGTGACCAATCTACTAGAATTCTTCAAGGGATTCTTCAAGCATGGGGACAAGATATGGTGTACTTACATTTTCAAAAAGCCTTTGACAAGGTCCCTCACCAAAAGCTCTTAAGCAAAGTAAGCTGTCATGGGATTAGAAGAAAGGTCTTCTCCTGGATCAGTAACTGGTTAAAAGATAGGAAACAAAGGGTATGAATAAATGGTCAGTTTTCAGAATGGACAGAGGTAAATAGTGGTGTCCCCCAGGAGTCTGCACTGGGACCATTACTGTTCAAGATATTCATAAATGATCTGGAAAAAAGGGTAAACAATGAAATGGCAAAATTTGCAGATGATATAAAACTACTCAAGATAGTTAAGTCCAAAGCAGACTGTGAAGAGTTACAGAGGGATCTCACCAAACTGGGTGACTGGGCAACAAAAGGACAGATGATAAATGTTGATAAAAGCAAAGTAATGCACATTGGAAAACATAATCCCAACTATACAGATAAAATGATGGGTGTAAAGAGATCTTGGAGTCATTGTGAATAGTTCTCCCAAAACATTCACTCAGTGTGCAGCAACAGTCAAAAAAGCTGACAGAATGTTGGGAATTATTAAGAAGGGGGTAGATAATGAAACAGACAGTATGGTATTGCCTATTTATCTTAGTATCATCTTGAATACTATGTACAGATATGGTCACCCCATCTAAAAACAGATTATACTGGAATTGGAAAAGATACAGAAAAGGGCAACTAAAATTATTAGAGGTATGGAAAAGCTTCCATATGAGGAGAAATTAAGAAGATTGGGACTTTTCAGTTTGGAAAAGAAATAACTAAGGCTGGGTCTATATCAATGGTGGCAAATTCGCCGCTGTCAGATCGATGTCTCTGGATTGACTGAGCCGTCTGTGTAGACTCACTCAGTCGATTCAGAAATCAACAGAGGAAAATCACCCCAATAAATGGCATAGCGCTGCATCAACAGGAACGCTGTTTCCATTGGCATGGCACAGTGTGGACCGCAAGCAGAACAGACATGTTTTACGTCACTTGCGTATCTCCTGTAGACTGCCGCCGAATCCGGAAGGTAAGTAGACCAGGCCTAAGAGGGGATATGATAGAGGTCTGTAAAATCATGACTGGTGTGGAGAAAGTAAATAAGGAAGTGTTATTTACTCCTTCTTATAATACATGAACTAGGACCTGGTCTACATTTACCTTGAAATTCAGCGGCAGTCGACTGGAGTTACGCAAGCTATGCAGAGTAGCTTGCATAACTCCTGTCGACTTTGTAACTCCTGTTCTATGCAGTGTCTTCACTGTGCTGCATTCCCATCAACACAGCTTTATGCCACTTGCAGGGGTGATTTTAACATGTCAACTTCTGCATTGATTGAGCGGGTCTTCACTGACCACTCAGTTGATCTGGATAGATCAATCTGACAGCGGCGAATTTGCCGCCATCAGTGAAGATGTATCATAGGGGTCACCAAATGAAATTAATAGACAGCAGGTTTAAAACAAACTAAAGGAAGTATTTCTTCACACAATGCACACTCAACCTGTGGAACTCCTTGCCAAAGGATGTTGTAAAGACCAAGACTATAATGGGGTTCAAAAAAGCACTAGATAGGTCCATCAATGTCTATTAGCCAGGATAGGCAGGGATTGCTATTTGCCAGAGTCTGGAAATGGCTGATGGGATATATCACTTGATGATTATCTGTTCTATGCATTCCCTCTGAAACACCTAGCATTGGCCACTGTCAGAAGACAGGATACTGAGCTAGATGGACAATGGTCTGACCCAGTATTGCCATTCTTATGTTCCCACCATATGCAAGGACTCTCCAGATCTGATCAAGACTACTGATGGGTCTCTTCTCTAGTTGGGACCAGTAACACACCAGGTCCTGCCAGTAATGATTATTACCCTCTAGGGGCATCAGGAAATCTTCCAGTTTGGATTAATCTGGGCATCCCCTGCTCCTGCCATTTTAGAAATGTCCTGGTTTACCACCTATGACCACCACATGGATTGGCAGAAGAGGGACTTTACACTTTAACTCCTGGCATTGCCAGCTATCCTGCCTCCTAGGATCTGAGAACTAGACTGGTACACTCTGCAAGTCACATCACCTGGTGGAAGACCCCAATTTTCAAGAAGCAAGACCACCAGGACCCACAGCTCCACCTGTCATGGCTAAGATCCTCCACATGATTTTGCCAGTGTTTTTGACAGGGGAAGATAGACACCTTGCCTCTGCATTGGACTTATTGCCCAATTGATCTCCAGCCTCAAGCTAAAATTCCATTTGGTCATATATATGCCCTCTCTGAACCTGAATTTTGGGATCTCCAAATGTACTTGCAGAAGAACCTTCAGAAGAGTTTCATCTGCCCATCCACATCTCTGGCAGGCACTCTAATTTATTTTACTCAAGAAGAACGATTGTGCTTGTAGTCAGGTATTGACTATCTGAAAAGGTGACTGTACAAAACCATCATCCACCTCCTCTTCCTCTTATTAATGACCTCTTAGACTGGCTACTCATGGTCTCATGACCTGTATTTTCACTAAGTCAAGACTGCATGGATCCTAAAACCTGGTGTATGTGCATGAAGGAAATGAATGGAAGACCACCTTTTGTACTTTATAGAGTTGCTATGAAAGTCTAGTCATGACATTCAGCTTATGCAGTGCTCCAGCAACCTTCCAACAATTTATGAATGATATATTCTGAGATATGCTGGACCACTTTGTCAATAACTACCTTGATGATATTCTGATTTTTGCCAAAGACCTAGATCTTCATGATCAGCATGTGTGTAGCATTCTTGAAGGACCATACCAGAATAATCTATATGCCAAACTCGAGAAATTACAAATCTGACCAGGACACCCTTGCATTTCTTGGATATATCATTTCACTCAAGGGACTGGCAATGGACCCCCCTGCTAGGTAATGGTCATCATGGATTGAATGGCACTGAAGGATGTCCATGGAATCCAGAGCTTTTTAGGTTTTACTACTTTTTATAGATTTATCCTCGGATTCTCTGCTTTGGCCTGTCCTCTCATAGTTTTGCTGTGAAAGGCAGTCCAGTTTTCATGGTCCCCAGAAGTATAGCTTCCATCTACCCCTACCTGCCAGACAATTTATGGTGGAGGCAGATGCTTCACTTGGGGAAGTTCTTTCTCAATCACTTGTCCTGATCACCTTCACCAGCTTCACCTGTGCACATTTTACTAGTGAAATCTCACTCTCGCTGAAATGAATCATGACATCCTGGACAAGGAACTAGTGGCCATAAAAGCAGTTTTTGAAGAATAGTACAGTCTTCTGGAGGGTCCTAGGTTCCCAAACCAAGTTCTGATGCATCAAAAAAACTTAAAATACCTGAAAATGGCCAGGCAGCTGAACCAGCTGCAGGCAGGCTGCTCCCTCTTTTTTGCATGATTTGAGTCTGTGGTCATCTACCAACTGGGGACAAGGAACAGGAAGGTGTATGTGTTGTTATGAAAGGATGAATACTACAAACATAGTGAGGAGACTATGGGCTTATCTACATTAAAAATGCTACAGCAGCATGAACAGGGACCTTTTAGCAACCAGCCAGATGTCCAAGCCACTGTGTTATTGGGATGGATGACTAATTATTCTGCTTGCTGTTTTTTAGCCATTTTCGGGCCTTTGCAGGAATTTGGCATAACTAGGAAAACTGGAGGTGGGGTGGGAGTAGACAGTGAACACATAAAGTGAACCTGGTTCTATGTGTTCTCTCTCTCTCTCTGAATATACTGGGGTGAATTTTTGTGAAAAACAGGAAGTCTGGATATGTTTTAGAATTGTCATTATGGGAAAATTAGCTATCAAACTAACAGCTTAAGCCTGCTTGCCTAACAATATTTTAGTGACATGTCTCTATAACTCTTCCTTCTGCCCAGTGATTGATTTGTTTGGTCAGCTATGTAACATTCTTTTGATTGACATATCTGTAACTTTTGGGGAAAGTTGCGAGTCTGAATCAGGCAGATCGCTTCATGGACACATTGAAAAGACCTCCAGGCATCCAGAAATCTGTGATTGATTCACCCTCAGACTGCCTCAGACATGTGGGGTAACTATCAAGTTTTGGGGTACTCTAACCACCTATTACATTTGTATGTACATAAGACTAATAAGTGGAGACTTCCAGTAAAAGTAATTCTAATGGGAATTTCTGGAGACCAATAAAGTAAAGTTTTAGGTAAGAGCACTTGGTTTTGACTTGTCTATGACAGCCATATAGCAGGTGGAGGTACTGCGTTTCCTTTGGTTTATTTCTTGATACCGACTTGTAGAGAGGAAGTAACCAAGTCAATGGAAGAATTTTTCTGTTGACCTAGTCTTGTCTATATGGGGATTTAGGACAGCTTAACTACACCCGTTAGGAATGTGGAGTTTTCACACATCCCTGAGTGACATAGTTATGCTGGCTTCTTTTTCTACTGTAGACCAGACCTATGTCCATGATTCTCAAGCTCTTGAACTTCATTTCTTGCACCATAGCTTCAGCCCTGTTATCCTCCATCCACTCTGAGTTATCTAGGGATCCTTTTGCCATCCAAACCCATCAAGACTTAGACCACGACGAGGAGCAAACCACCACAGTCTTTACATTCCAGGACAGAATCCTATACCAGGAGGGACACATCTGTGTGCCCAAAAGGGCCACTTGGTTTCAAGTCCTACAACTCTGCCATAACACTCCCTTAGTAGGCCACTTTAATTGCTCCAAGACCCAAAATTTGGTTTCCAGGAAATTTTGGTGGCCTGCTGTATGAGCCTCTGTTGTATCCTATATAGATTCCTGCGAACTTTGCACCTGGACCAAGACCCGTCATTTGAGCTCACTGGGTCTTCTCTAGCCCTTACTCACTCTGGGTGAGTCTTGAGCCATCATTTCCATGGACATTATCTACCATTCTAGTGGTGGGTGATCACTTTACCAAGATGGCACATTTTGTGCTATGCTGGGTGCTTCCTTCTGCTAAGCAGACAGCTAGTCTGTTAGTGAGCAAAATCTTTCATCCCTGTGGTTTGCTTAAAGGCATGGCATCTAACTGGATCCAAATTTATTTCCCACTTTTGGCAAGAATTTCTATGATGTCTGAGTATCACTTTCCTAACATCAGCCACCTATCACCCAAACACCAATAGGCAGGCTGAAGGAATCAATCACTTTAGGAAGCAATGTAGTTACTATCATCAAGATGATTGGCTGTCCCTGATCCCTCACACAGGGTTTGCCTACAACAATGCCATAAATGCTGCCACAAAACAAACTCCTTTCTTTGCTAATTCTGGTTTCCATCTTCGTGCTCATACAGAGATCTTCTCTGAATCTTCCATGCCCATTGTTACTGAATTCACAGCCCACATCCAGCAGATATCAATAACTCCAGAGGCAGTTAGAAGTCACCAAAGCAACTTATAAATGGTATGCCAACTAGTCCTACCATCCAACACTTAGATTCAGGATAGGGGATAAGATATGTTTGTCTGCTCAGAATCTGTGATTGACTTGCCCCTCTGTGAAGCTGGACCATAAGTACCTGGGGCCTTTCCAGATCACAAAACAGATTAACCTACTTACATTCAAGTTACAACTACCAGATTCCCTCAGGCCTCACCTAGTCTTCCATTTATCTCTTCTGAAACTATTAGTCAAGAATCCCTTCCCACTCCATAATAGCCCTCCCTTCTCAGCCTAAAATCATGCAGGAACAAGAAGAATATGTGGTTTGGCAGATTCAAGACTCTCACTAGGCCTTTGGGAAAACTACAATATCTAATTGAGTGGGACAGGTATGGCCCAGATGAACTCTCATGGCAACGTGTAAAACATGTCCAGACCGTCTGTATGCCTTCGACCATGCTTGTCCTGAAGTCCAAAGACAGCACCCTTGGGCTGAGGGGCGGATATTGTTAGACATCATGGCCCACAGCACAGCTAATCTCCAGGCAGCCTCATCAGTACAGCTGGCCTGCAGCAGGCTGCCTGACCAGCCACATCACTTGATTGGCTGGAAGGGCCAGCAGCCTGGCTCTTAAACCAACAGCAATTCACTGGCTTCTCAATTCTCATGCCTGCTCTTACGTTACCTTGTTCCTTCTGCTCCTGCCTTGCAGCCAGCCTTGCCTCAGTCCCAACTCTACCTTGAACCCCTCCTTGCTTGATACTCTGCTCACTCCAGTTCTGCCCTCCAGCTTGACCAGTGTCTTTGACTTCTGCCTATGAAGTCTGGGTTGACCCTAAGTTCTGGTATCTAGCTCCTTGGCTGCAGCTTCCAACTACTGACTCCAGGTCTGACCTTAGTCCTTGATTCCTGTTGCCTCCTTTGACGACTAAATTTGAAACCTGCTCTGACCAGTAGGCTAGACCATCCTCATCTTGATCAGCTGACAGTCAAAGTTCTTTCAGATCTCAGAGTATTTTAATGTAGACACTAGTGTTTTGTAAACCTGTAAATGTATTTGAAAGTATTCCTAGAGGAACCAAAGGAGGTTCCTGGAACTCACTCATTTGTATGAGGGAAACAAGCAAAAGGTTAACTGCCGCAACTTACATTTACAATGGCAAAATCTTCCTATTAAACCTTCAATGACACTATCAGTTTAAGAACCTAAGTGACATTTAGTCCTTGGACCCTTTCTTTGTGAGTATTTTTTTTCACAATAAGCAAGCCCTTAATGGAAAGTCCTTTTAGCAATAAGGCATGCATGTGCTCTTAAGTTCTTTCTAATACAGTAGTAAAGATTTAATGGGGGTATGATACTTCTCTTGCAGTATGTTTTCAGCTACTAAAGTAATAGCAAGTGGAATAAGGGACAGGTGGCAGTATCTACAAACGGTGCTAATGGCCCCATCAACATATGTTTAATGTATTCCAAGGTATACTTCACATCCTCCTGTTGCTAGTACATTTCCTCTGGCACCTCTTCTCAACAAAGAAATTTGGAGAGGAAAGGAAACATTAATAAACCCAAAGTGTTTAATTTAAAAACAGATATAAATTTTAATACTGCTCATACGAAGGCTTATTTGACAAGAGAACAGCTCATTGTAGCCTTCAATAATTTTGTTGCCAACCTCAGTGAAAGCCTTTGACAAAGCAAAGACTTCTTAAAAATAGAGTTATGGCTTTTCCACCACATTTGTTATTTGATCATGTTCTGCTACAGCATTAGTTTTTAAAGTGTTACAAAAGTAGACATCATGGGACAATTTTACGTAAATGTTTGTCAGAAAAAGGCAGTGGCATAATGTTTCCACTAAAATTATCAGTTTTCCTGAATGTGTCCCTTTGGTAAAATTTCCTTATTATGTTTTGAGAGGCAGCATGTTCTAATGGGCAGGGCAGCAGACTGAATCTTGTTACCCCTGAATTATTTTCCTGGCTCTGCTGTTTGACTTTGAGCAAAGTTCTGTGCCTTAGGCTGGGTCTACACTGACGGCAGAAAATTCGCCACCGTCAGATCTATCGCTCTGGATCGACTGAGTGGTCTGTATAGATGTGCTCAGTCGATCCAGCAAACGACGCAGGAAAACCACCCCGGTAAGTGGCGTAGCGCTGCATGGAAGGGAGCGCTGTTCCCTTTGATGCAGCGCAGCATGGACGGCGCGCAGAGGAGACGCTGCAAAGTCGACGAGAGATACGCGAGTGATTTACGTCACTTGGGTAGCTCCTGTCGACTGCTGCTGAATCCGGAAGGTAAATGTAGAGCTGGCCTTAGTTTCCTCTCCCAAACTTTGTCGTTTTAACTGGAAGCTCTGGGAGCAGGAACTCTCTCTTGCTACATATTTGTACAGCCCCTAACGTAATGGATTCCCACTCACAGGCAGTACTGCGAGGGACTTTTACAATACGATTAGTAAGAACAGTGATCCTAGTGATACTTACTGCAGATAAATGTACATATGGTCCCGAAGGTTCAAAAACAAGTTAGATAACTTCCTAGAGCTATTAGCTAAGATGGTCAGGGCTGCAACTCTGTGCTTTGGGTGTCCCTAAACCTCTGATGGCCAGAAGGTGGGACTGGACGACAGGGAATGGATCACTCAGTAAATTGCCCCATTCTGTTCATTCCCCCTGAAGCATCTGGTTCTGGCCATTGTCAGAAGACAAGATACTGGGCTAGATGGACTGTCGGTCTCACCAAGTGTGGCCATTCTTATGTTCTTCAGTGAACTGAGTGGTCTTCAATTGATTCCAGGCATAAATGTGTAAACACAAAGGATGAAGGCCAAATTCTGCCTGATATACTTCTCATGCAATCCCCATTGAAGTCAAAGACGTGTACAGTAAACAAGGGCAGAATCTCGATGGGTCATTTTATAGATGGATCAATGGAGCTGTTTTGATGGTGCTCGGTGTCTGGTGTTATGTCAAAATACTCACTGGCAATCTGACTTAGAAGCTGTTTTATACACGATTTCCAGAAGTACTTTCCTCTAAAAGGCTGTATTTCTGGGAGTAGCATCACAGCCACACCCAAGAGTGTATTTTCATGACTGGAACTGTTAGGGGTACTGTGGGGATCTACAATCCTTACGCGGCCCTGATGCCTGGGATGGGAAGTTGCAGTGCTAGGCCCCAAGGACGTGAGAGTTAGATAAGGTTGCCTAGGCAGGTGGAAGCCGGCCAAGGACAGCGGACACCTCCCTTTCTTCTTTCTTAGCTCAGTGTCCAGGAGGTAAACAGAATAATATTAGGCAGCTGTGGGAAATGTTAAGCTATCCATGAGAATCAGCTTGTGCTTGTGCTGTGTGTATGCTTGTAACTTTTAACCAATCAGTAACTGCAAGAAGAGGATGTGAGCAGTGCATGAAGTATTATATAAGATGGCTTTTGCCCTGAAATAAACGACTTGGCTTGCAATCATATTGGTCGCTGTGCTTTGTCCGGCTCGCATGAACCCAAAATCAATGGTGGCCCCGGCGGATGAAAAGAAGCCGGGGGCAGACTGGGGACTCCAGGTTGTCTAAACCCAACCGGGTACCATTCCTGTAATGATGAGGCCATCCAAAATTTAAAGTACCTATTGGGGTGGAGGCAGATCAGGAGGACAAAATAGCCAACCTAGCTGTGGAATCCAAAACATGCCTATGTTTAGAAACAGCAACTCTGAACTGAAATCACTAGACCCAGCTTTTCCGAACTGTTTACTTTTTTCATGGTGCTTTTAACTGGTTGAAGATACGACACTCTTATCAGTTGAAAGGCACCTTTAATCATACTGGGACAGGGTGCAGCAGAGGCTCTCTTGCTGTCCAATAGGCTGGATGTTTACTTCTGACTCAGTTACTAAACAAGTGTTTAGGCTAGAGAAAGGAGGCAGGACTGGGAATGGAAGACCCAGTAAGGCATTCAGAGGAAACCTAGGGAACATGCTAAAAAGCTACTTGGTATTCAGATGGCAGAAAGGCTTTCCTAGTTACTAGAAGACAAAAGTGTATCCTCAGGTGGGTTTTATTTTATTGTTCATTTACTTCAATAAATATCAACCTTGAGGTGTAACTCAGATTCACCAGGGCTCCAGGATAACAATTTGGATGAAAATCTCACTTGGATAGCCTTTTGTTTGGATTGGTAGAGTGGATCAGCTTGTCCAGCAGCTTGTACCCATGCAAGCTGAAGGAGTAAATCTGCAAATATTTTATTTAGAGTTATAGAGTTAGAGCTTCTAAGAATAAGCTCAAATAAATAATAAACAGACCACTTGTGTTCATCTCCTATGGGAACTTATAAATTTCTGTTTCTATTAAAAATATTAAACCAATATACTTTTGTGTTGCCAGTGCTTTGCCGTTGTCACAACCTCTGATGCTAGCAGATCACCAGTATAAATTTTGTCTGTTAGAATTAGAATCAATTCTCTTTGCTATTTAGTCCCTGAAAGCACTTAAGCAGCTGCTTAACTTCAATTTGAAGACAGTGGGATTGCTCAAATATGTAATGTTAAACATGTACAAAAGTATTTGGCTGGAATGGGCCAACATGTACAGCACCTTACAGGATTGAGGCCTAAGGTTTTCCCTTGGTGTCATGAGGAAGACTCCACCCACAAAATCTTAGCCAATCAGCACCAAGGAAGGCTCCTGAGTCCAATACTCTAGAAGAGTTTTCACAAGTTATCCTTGGTGACATTTATTAAGATCATAAAGGTAACAGATAAAATGTCAAATGTCTATTGTGCTTAGAAAATATGTCCTCGGTAACCTGAATCCACTACACTCTGTATTCTAATCACTAAAAAAATTAACAGGTAGGGGCAAAAGGAAATGAAGAGAGGAAAATTCACACATCAGGGGCCTGATTCCCATCTCACCTTTATCAGTGTAAATTGGGAGTAACTCTTAAATCAATGGAGTTGCCCCATTAAAAATCTGTTAGCAAGAAGAGAATCAGATTCTATTTTCCTTTCTCATTTTGGGGTCCATTTCTGTGTTTCTGGTGTTGACTAGCATCATCCTATATAAAAAGTCCCACTGAAGTCAACCAAGGGAAATAGCATCAGAACTGGGCCCACAGTTGGGAGCACTTTCTTTCAACAGCATGAATCTGATTCCTTTTTCGTCAAACTGTTGGGCATTATCTGTATTTATAACACTCACGTGGTATTACAGCAATACCTCATGGAGTGTATATAATGTGAATGTAAATACCCTATGATACGACATGGCAAGATTGTAACATGAAGCAATTCTTTGCTGTACTAGCAATTTCTGACTATGATGGCTTCAGATACAAGACTATAGTAATAATAAAAAAGCTGGGTGCTTCTGTATAATGTTCTCTGCAATTGTTAAGGAAGATGTATAGTATATACAATATACTAGTATATACAATATACTAGTATATACTAGTATATACTAGTATACTAGTATATAATAGTGAAAAGTGCAAGGTCATGCACTTAGGGATCAATAATAAGAATTTTAGATATACGTTGGGGACGCATCAGTTGGAAAC
>ML675604.1:48322930-48394917 GCA_007922155.1 Mesoclemmys tuberculata
GAGGGGAGAAGGGTAATGCCCCATTTTCTGTCTAGCTCTAAAATTTATATTTCTGGCTTTTTCTGGGGTGGCAATAATAATATTTGAAGCCTTATCCAGGTCTAGATTCCATATTCTTCTGTCCCCATAGTTCGGGAATATTTGAACTCAGGGTTTGGGCACATCTGTATAATAATTTCCTTTTTGTGATGGTGATGCTTGGGGGGGCAATGATCAGCAATGGGGCTCTATTTTTCTCAGGATAATTCAGCATAAGCCATAAGGTGTGCCTGGCAGTCCAGGAGGAATGCATCTGCCTGTACCGCACTGATGCCTAATCAGGATGGTGCACAGTCAGGAAGGACTCTTCTGTGGGACAGGGTAGTCCAATGGAAAAGGGATCAACCAGGGAGCGACTGGTAGGTGTGCTTTTTCTGGTGCTAATGTTCTGCTGCTGGTAGATATGCAGAGTGTTTCTTCATGTGAATGGTGAAGCAATAGGAACTATTGCTTCTCAGTCCCAGGTGTGTTAGTACCGCAGAGGTAACAGGGAAGTTGCTTAACATTTCCAGGGACTAGGGTCTGTCTCCTGCTTTTGGCCTGCCCAGTCCTATCAGCTCCCAGTTCCTCTACCCCTAGACTGTAATTGTATTAACTGTATCGCATGCATTCTTTTCTTTCCCATCCATTCATCAATGTTTTTTGATGTTTGTAGTCTTTATCATCCCTGTTTTGTGACAATGGAAGCTCCTGAGGCTTGGTATCTGTGAGGTGAATATTTATGGTTTCTGCCTGTGTCCGCTGTACTGTCTCCCTCTCCACGCTCATGTCTGCTGTCTGCTTACATTTGTGGAGTGACAAGGCTGTCTGGCTTGGCTTTCTTTGGCCTGCCCCCAGCCATAACTGTTTCTGGCTCCTGTTTCTGTGTTCTTGTGTGAACTAGCAGCATTTGTGTTGGCAGTTGGTTGGTGGTGGCAGTTATCACACCCATTGTGAGGTTCCCGATCGGGTGGTAATGTCTGTCATTCAGTGTCCCTGGGCTATGGCATTGGTGACCGGAGTTGATGACTTCCTTTTTTTCACCCAGGTGCTTGCATTTCACTGCCCCATCTTTAATTCTTTTTCTAACAGATTGTTTTGAGTGGCACCAAATAGCTGCTACTCAGAGAGGTGGTGGCTGGGCTGTACCTCCACCTGTTCATAAGGAACTCTGACAGTGGTCTTGGCTTGTGATTTACAATTATTATTGCTTTGGAGATGGATCAGTTCATCTACAAGCTCATGCTCCACAAAACCCATTTCCTTGCAGTTCCACTTTCTTTTATAGTTTCCCTTTTCTTTCCACAGTGAATTTATGGTCAGTAGCAGGATCTGTTCACTGGTACTGAGCAAAATCCCACAGTCAGCCTCTTTTCAGATTATAAGTAGTAAATCTCCCCATCAGTTCTGAAGATACATTCTTTCCTGGCCCACACAATTAAGGACAGAATCAGGGCCCATATCTCTGAACTCTCAGCTACTTCTCTGGTATGTATATTGCTGCTGCGTCTCTTGACTTGCATTAGTATGTGTTTTATTGTTGAACAGAGAGCAGAACTGATTAATTCATTCATCCTCCCACTCATATACTGCGCAGTCTAAGTTCACTGTCATATCTCCTCTCCCTCTTTTGTGGAGTGGCTCCCAAGTTTTGGTTTTTGAAATATTCTTCCTTTGCCAGTGAATAATTGTTTCACGTGCTATCTATACCTGCAAATTTTTATCACTTTGAATTGACTTTCTGGAATATATGACATACTAAAAATGACACATGAATGTTTATACAATATATGCTCAAATAAACTGAATTATACAGTATTTCCAAATGATCACTCTCCACTGAGTCTATTCTTTAATGATGCTCCAATACCAGAAATAAGAATCTTAAGTTCTGAATGATCCAAATTCAAGTAAGAAAAGTTTAGTTTGATATTAGAAGGGATTTCACATTAAGTTGTGTAGCATTTAAATATACCAAACCACATTTTTGACTGCACTATAAGAACATAAAGGCACCAATTGCTCATTTGAATTGCTAGGATATCAAATCCCATGCAATTTGCCTTGTTTTTAATTAAATAACAAAGTCTAAGTCTTCTGACCACATAAAGGTCCTCTTGATTGGTTGAGCCATTTAGATGGTTATTTAAATATTAGAGTCTGGGTTTTTTACTACTCCTTTGCTGTCAGTAATGAATTATACCTTACAGTAGATTAATATTTTAACTGGCCTGCATCCAGTGTCCATTATAATGTTAATCTGCTAATATTTGCTGTTGGGATATTGGGTCTTGTCTTATCCAAAGAAGATGAATGGTTTAGATGAAGCACTTTATTACAAAACCTTTAGTTAGCATCTGGCTGTGAGAAGGTTTGTATGAGAAAATGAATGCGACTAGAAGTTATGCATGTAAATCACAACACGCTCAAATGAGACACTGGGTACCACTGCCTGCTCAATAAGCACCAATTCCTCCATTATGGGCATACACAGGCAGCGTATGTAAGACCCATATCCATCAAAGAGACATCTTGCCTTTTCAAGAGATGATGTCCCAAGCTGTGCTGTCATAACGTAAGATAAGGCATTGTTTACCACTTCCCTGACATGCACTATTTATCATTGCTGGATAGTTCCACCAACCAGCTGCTGAGAGCAACACATGTGCTCATTAGATTGTGGACTACCCATATTCTTTTTCTGACTAACAATTCCCCCTTCAGTTATATTTGGCCCCTAGATATAGCAGAAGGTGAGTAGAACCACTGTCTCTCCTATTTGGCCAATCCCTATTGTGCGATAGCCTCATGAGATTTTTTACCTTTGTTGCACTGTGTATTGAGTCCTAAATGTGTATTTAAGTACTTCCCTTAACTTCTCACTATTTTCTGTATGAAAGGAAAGAAACTATATATACAATATCAATTTATAACCTATAGTAGATCAGCACAATGATGGGTGAATAACATAGATGAGAGTGCAACTGTACTTTTTTTTATTACATTTTCATAGGCTCATAGATTTTATGGCCAGAAAGGCCCATGATAGCCATCTAATCTGCTCTGCTGCCTAACACAGGTCAGAGAATGTCACCCAGTAATTCCTGCATTGAACCCATAGCTTCTGGTTGAGCAAGAGCAAATGTTAGAAAAACTTCCAAACTTGATTTCAGTTTTTCCATCTGGTGTGAGCTCATTTCAATTTTCTCATTTGTCTTACAACATTTGGCTAATAAGACCATCATTGCTACCATTAGTGCCGATGACAAAAAAAAAATCCGTATCACAGTATTTTTTTTCTTTACTCTATTGTAGCCAATGCATGTATAATCCTTTCTCAGCTTGTCCAGGTGCTGTTATGGAATATGGGTTGAGAGGGGGTGCTCTAAGTAGTACTACGGCTTGTTCCAGAGCCTTATATTTTATGCACTTGTTTATTACAGTATTTAAAATGATAGGTCGTTATCACTGTGTTCCATGATAGTTAAATGGATATTTTTACAAGGTTTATTTTCTATGCTGTGAAACCACAGCAGATAAACGTGCCCTCGTGCCATCTGTATTATTACCTTCTGCTGCAATCAGATTTCCATGACAGATCATATGGGAAAAAGAAGGAAATAAAGTTATGCAGGAGATGGGCCTAAACTGCACGCTGCATCATAACCCCCATTTCCCCCCACCAAAAAAATCTAGTGGTTCCAGCATGGCAAAGTTCCCATCTGCATCTGAGTTGTGTATAATGGGCTGAGCTGGACAATGAAATTAAACAGCCCCTTAATTCTGGGAAAGTTGGATTTAAATCCAAATCTGAATTCAGTGGCTTGAGATCATTTCTGTAGGATACAGAAATTCTCCAGGAATTAAAGATTAGTCTTTAATTAAAGATTATGTCATTTGATGAAACCTCCAGGAATACAGCCAACCAAAACTGTCAAACCTAATACCGTCTCCTCTTAAAAGTATGTGATAAGAAGTATTATGTGTTTATTCTGCTCTCCCTTTTTTTTTTTTAATCTCAGTCAGTGAATACTCACTGCCTGCCCCCTCCACAAACACACATTCAGAACCACGCCTCTTTTAAAGGAAGAGCGAGTTATTCCAGCATAACTGATCTGGAGTTTTGCAATATATTTTGATCATCTCCGTTACATTCTTGTTGGGTACTCAGAGCCCTATCCAAAGGCCCACTGAAGACAATGACAATCTTTCCGTTGCCTTCAATCAGCACTGGATGGGACCCAGACAGCACAAATATTTTCAGAATTCCATGAGATTTTGTGGCACAGGTTCCATTTAATTGCAGTTATCTGGTGACAATGCCAGGCACTTGTATGAAATATTTAGAGGACAATGTATACAGTTTCTAAGGCATGTTTTAAATAAGAAAGGAGTTTAAAAGTTTTTTTATTATTTTTTTAAAGAAACAAATTGACCTAAAATGTGGTTAATTCTTGTGGACTCTAACTTAACCATAAGTAGGAGCATAAGGCAATAAGCATTTGAAATTGACATTTTAATGTACAACAGTAGAAACTTAAGAACTTTGATTTAGATTGATTTGAAGCAGTAAAAAATTGACCTTGTAAACATTTCCATAGGAGGTAGAACACATACATTTGACTATCTGTCAAACAGGAGAAAGTAAACAGTGACTCTGCAATCTGCAATCCTAATAAATAACAAGCATCACAGGCATTAAATAAACAATTTTTATACAAAAAAAGGTACGTGTGAAAGACTAAAACAGTGTATTCAATAAATTAGAAACAGGAATAATCATTTCTTCACAACTGAGACATGTCTGCAAGAATCATGGGTTCTTTCTGCTCACACTGACGTTATGACTTCAGAACCGCATTGAGGAGGACAATTTCTGATCAATTCACGTGCAGGGCGCAACCTGAATACAGCTTGTTTTCTGTTTGCATGTTAGTGTCTTCAGGATGGTTTCCTTAAGACCAATTTTTAATACTTTTTTATCCCAGTCATTGATGGGATTCATCAACTAACAAAACCATCAGAGGCTAGAACTGGAAAATAAATTTGAAAAAAATAAAATCCCTCTCCTAATTCAGGTGCCTCCAGCTGCAGCTCCCATGAAGACAGTGTTGATTGGTGGCAGGGATGACACCATCTCTCTACTGGACTGTCCATGGGAGTCCAGCGCTTCCTGAGAAGGGTACTGGTTAGATGCTCCATACATGCATTGGGAGGAGGGTGCAGATATTGCAGTTTGCATATTTGAAGCTACAAAAAGAAAGGTAATTGTCACTGCAAGTTTTCTATTTGATTCTCTCTACCTTAAAATACAGTTTACTTTAATTAGATACAGGCTGGGATATTCAACATGGTGTCTCCCTAAACACAGGGCGTGGGGAGCTGAAATCTGAACCTACTCTGTCTTCAGATCTAGCTTTCCCAAACGGCTCCTCTCTTTATAATGGGATAACCTGAAATCCCAGATCTGAAGAACATTCCTGCATTTTTAGGGTGTTAGAAATCCAGTGGTGGATTTCACAGCATAAGACCATCTCTAAAGCCAAGTCGACACTAGCGTTTATGTTGGCAAAACGTCTGTGGAAAAACACCCCCCATGAGCAACATAAATATTGCTGGTACGTGCGCTTGCGTGCGCAGTGCTGGCCGTGGAAGATGCTCTCCCGCCGACATAGCTGCCGCTGCTCATTAAACTGGTTTTATTATATCAAGGAGAGAGCGCTCTCCCATTGATGTAACATGGTTACATGAGCACTATGCGAGCACTCTTACAGCTGCCCAGCTGTATCTGTACCACTGTGCTGCTGTAAGCTTGTAAGGGTAGACAGGGCCTTATACACGGCATACAAAATGAAGCGTGTTTGCTATTCCTCCTCCTCCCCCATCTGGCATCATTCATTCCAGTACTGACTCTTAGGGCTTGTCTACATTTACAGCGCTACACCAGTGCAGCTGTAGCACTTAATGAAGATGCTACCTACACCAACGGGAAAGCGTCTCCCATCAGCACAGGTACTCTGCCTCCCCGAAAGGTGGTAGCTATGTCAACGGGAGAAGCCCTCCTGTTAACATAGCGCTGTCTACACCAGGAATTTGCTCAGTACAACTGCATGGTGGAAAATCCACACTCCTCAGCGAGCGAGTAGTTATGCTGACATAAATTGGTAGTGTGGCCCAAATCTCAGATTGTATCACTGCCTCCCGATATAAAAGATCAGACCTTCCACCTGGCAAACATCCTCACAGGACACAAAAAGCACTTGATACGGACAATCCCTGGAGTGATTTTTCCCTGCTGAACTTTCTCTTAAAGAAGCCAGCCAGCAGCGGCTACTTGGAGGTCTCCAGAAGAACCACAGTTAGGCCCGGTCTACACTTACCTTTGCGATTCGGCAGCAGTCGACAGGAGATACGCAAGTGACGTAAATCACACAAGTGACGTAAATCACACAAGTGACGTAAATCACTTACGTATCTCCTGTACTTCGCAGCGTCTCCTCCATGGGGCATCCACACTGCGCTGTGTCAAAGGGAACGGTGTTCCCTTCGATGCAGCGCTACACCACTGACCGGGGTGGTTTTCCTGCGTTGCTTGCTGGATGGACTGAGCAGGTCTACACAGACCGCTCATTCGATCCAGAGCAATCGATCTGACGGTGGTGAATTTACCGCCGTCAGTGTAGATCCAGCCTTAGACTCTGTTTTGGGATTTCCTTGTCACTGACACGAATGAATGCAGCTTTTAAATAGGTGAATAAGTGATTGCAAGGAAAAGATCAAGGACAGTTAAGTGGAAAGATGAGTAGGCGGCTGCCCGTGCCTAGATTGGGTAATCGTTTTTAGTCTGACTGGCTTGGCTGAATTGTTGCTCACACTTATTATCATGATTGTTCACACAATCAGAGACTGTACGTGGCAATAGCAAATTAAGGGTTTTCAAATTTGCAGAGAGAGCTACCTGACTGGCAGTGCGCAGCCACAGAACCAGTGCGCAGTTCCACAAACATTTTGGCATATTTCAGACTCAAAACTAGTCTACCTAGCAGACATACAGCTCTCCCAGAGAAAGTGGGTGAGGAGGAGCCAGGAAGAGAGATGGAGCAGTCATAGACATATTCAGCCATGTGTGGTGTACAGCCCAGAGCATTTCAATATTGCTAAGTTGTGAATACTGCTAACCATTAAAAAAGGAAACATCACAAATAAGAAGTTATCAAGATCAGGCTGAAGCAGTTCGGGAACTGCAACAAAAGGCATTATCTAGTAGAAAGTGCAAATGACATGTGAGTAGGGCTGGCCAGAAAACAAGTTTCCTGTCCTGTAAGCATTTCTGAGATTTTGAAATATTCCCATCCTGAATTGGATCTCAGAAATTTTCAAGAACTGTCAGAAATATTTGTCACTTTGAGTCAGTGAAAACATTTCATTTTGATAACGTCAAAATATTTTGTTTGAATGTCTTCCTCCACCCTCCCCCCAAAAATCTTTAAGTCTAAATTTACTAAAATTTCTAAATGAAAAGATATTTCGACTCAGAAACCTGAAACTTTTTGTCTCAAACGTCACAACTGAATACTTTGGCGAGTTAGAAACTTTTTTTCCCCAATTTTTTGTGGTGTTGCCATGTGAATTCATAAATTCATAGATTCCAAGGCCAGAAGGGACTACTGTGATCATTTAATCTGATTTTCTGGATAACACAGGTCATAGAACTTCCAAAATAATTCCTAGTGAATATTTTTTTTAGAAAAACATCCAATCTCGATATAAAAATTGTCAGTGAAAACTCACCACAACCCAGGGTAAATTGTTCCAGTGGTTAATGACTCTCACCATTAAAAATTTACACCTTATTACCAGTCTGACTTTCTCTCAATTCAACTTCTAGCTGTTGCCTTGTGCTATACCTTTCTCTGCTAGCTTGAAAAGCTCCTTATTAAGTATTTGTTCCCCTTGTATATACTTATAGACTGTAATCAAGTCACTCCTTAACCTTCTCCTTTCGAGTTGGGAGATTCATTGAAGTTTGAACAGTTTCAGTTTCACCCAATTTGCATTTTTGGACAAATTTTGGACAGCTCTATCCATGATCTGTCTAAAATAGAAAACACTATTCTTGCCTTTTTTGCAGTTTATTGCACAAGGTATGCAGAAAACTAGGGGAAATAAATCAAATAATTGGTGTCCAGAAGCAAATATATATTATGCATGTAGAGCCTAATTATGCTGTGATTTACATTCTCCATGCAATTCTTCTGACCGCATTAATAATATTGAATCAAAATAAACCCTGGTGTAATGCAGCAGACTTCCATGGAGTTAAAGGGGGATGAACTAGTCCTTTATTCTTAATACGTATCTCTCCAAACACCTTGGGAACATGCAGGTCTCACTCTGGCAAAACTCACTGATGTCAGTGGGAGTTTTGCCTTAAGTGAGGACTACAGGATTTGTCCAAGGTGTTTAGATCTACATTGTATTAAGGTGTTACCGGCTTCATAGTCCTTGCTTGATCAGCAGAGGTACTTACTTATGGGGGTCCGACAGACTATTGAAGATGAAGAATCTGTATAATATGAGCCTGCCTGTTTTCTTCCATTGTCATCTAAGATGTTCAGTGGGTCATGAATGTCATTGTATGGTGGCAGTGGGCGAATGCTGCTTACACTACTGATTACAGAAACATGCTGATCCACCATTGATCCAAGTCTGTGGGATTCTGGGTAGTTTATGTTGTTTCCATAGTATCCTATTGACAGGAAATTTAAAAACACGAAAAAGTAAAATAAAATAACTGCATAAAACTGAAATGTTGCTCTACTGGCTTAACTGCATGATTGGGAGGCAGAAGATCTGGGTTCTACTGCCATCTCTGTTAGTGCCTATCTACGCGACCACGGGCAAGTCATCACACCTCTGTGCCTCCATTTCCCCCTCTGTCAAATGGGAGTAGTAGTACTTTCCTACATCACAGGGGGTGTTGTGAGATTTGAATTAATTCATGCTAGTGAAGTGTTTTGAGAACCTCTGACAGATCAGGCTCTTGAAGTGCAAAAATTTATTATTGTCAGAGATGGGTGCAAACCACACTCCTGCAACTGAACCCATTGAATTTTAGGGGTTCTAGGATTAGAATCTCCAGCTTGAAATGCACTGTTCCAGAGCAGATCCAAAACTGGAAGGGGCCAATGTTCTGATTCCAGTCAGGATGTAGAGAAAAGCTAACTCTTACAAGAATTTGGTACCATGGAATGAGAACCAAAACATTTAACTTTTATATGACCGTGAATTCAAACTTCAAACCGTAGCTCGAGTATCTGGATCTAGTTCCAAACACCAGTTCTATCTATCCTTCCTTTGTTCTTTGAATATGTATATGAAAAACTAAACAAGGATTATTTATGACTCATATAAATTATCAACAAGCGACTGGTTGTAGTCATTATGCTACAGTAAATCCATTATGTAAAATCCGCTTCTTTTAAGTTTGCACTAACTAGCTACAGGTGAATTTCTTGACACACAACTTCTTAAACTTTAAGGTGCTATTTATGTGCAATGGGGGGAGAAAAGAGTCTAAAATCTTGCCCAAAGTTTCGGCACAGAGTGCATCTTTCATGCAAAAGAAACATCAAACCCACAATCAAGTAGTCAGAGGAGCAGCTACTCAGCTTTGTATCCTCAATTCAATTCTACCCCTTTGAAAATTTGACCCATAATAGTAAATAGATGTTGAAATGGATAATCAAGAAAAAATACAAGACCCTTCTCTGTATAATGGTATTGCAGATGTGCTGGGCTTTTCATCCTGAAGGACTCCAAAGCACTTTATATACTGATCTACAAGTCACAGTCCCAAGAGGAATAATTTCGCCCACTACATTTCTGGGGTGGGGCATGGCCGCTATTTTATAGTTCACAGCAACACATACTAGGACCAAAATCCTGAACTGTAGCCAAGCTTTGCTTTAAACCACTTTTGTTTTGCTATCCTGGCCTTGGAGCTGGTTGGCCACTGGGCTTGATCTGGTATAAAGCAGAGCAACTTGTGGGCTCCTCTGTTTTATACCCGCTCCCTACGAGGCTCTTCCAGCAGGAGAGATTGCTGGAGCACAGGCACACGTGAGCCATGCTTCCTTTATGCTCAACATGCCAACTCTGCCAGAGGAAGGATAGCACAGAAGCTGCTAAGATGCTCTATGCCACCGGGGGGTCCCCCTGGGCAGTGGGGAATCAATCTTCAAGTAGCTAGTTAAGCTGGCTTTACAGCTGCTATGTGTCACCAAAGCCATGGCAAGCAGCACAGGTGGATAGAAGTTGTGAACAGAAACTGTGCGAGGGAGAGGAGACAAAGAGCAAGTGTTGCCTCTGGATATGAATGGCTAGTCAGAGAGAAATGAAGATGCTTATAAAGATTAATACCATTGGAAGCATTAGGGGGATATGTTGCTCCTGGACAGGCAGCAGACACTGAATTGCTCAGGAAATTGTAGTTCCCAGTGTTCAAAAACTGCATATTGTGTGTGTCCTGGGTAGTCGAGGAGGGACCATAGCTGGATGGAGACCTGGGGTTGTATGGAGACACAGCACAACTGCTACTAAAGTAGTCTCTGGAGAACTGCTGCTCACTCAAAGTTGTGAATCGACTGTGCTCTGCCCTGTGGTGATAAACTCCTGAAGGGGTAGGAGTCTGGGGCCTGAACATGGCCTGGTAATTGGAATTGCTTCCATAATAGTTGTGATTGGTTTGTGACAAAGTCTGGTAAAGGGGCTCTGAATAGGAAGAGCAGTGTGAATGTGTGGATAACACTGGGCCTACACTTGGCGGTCTCCCAGCCATTGGGCCCTGGTTGATAACACTTCCTCGACTGGCCATGGCTGGGGAAATTGGTGGAGTCATCAGATGACCAGCGCTTTGCGAGAGCTCCATCTGACCTGAAAGAAACAAACATTAGTATTAGGTAATGTTCATGCTGTGATCTTCTCAGATGCTGACTACAGTGGGTTTTTCTAAAACTGTAAATGTAACACGCTGGTGAGTGTGGGTTACGGGTCCCCCCGTGCTGGTCTGCAGAGGATCTGGTGGGCCATCAGTTCAATCCCTGGTGTGATCGCTAACACGGCAGCCATCACATTAAATGAGGGGGACATGTCTGGTATTCAAACTGCTGGGGGCCTCAAATGCTTGAGACAATGATGCTTCTATCCACTGCTCAGAGGAAGTTCATCCCAAGCATCTGAGGTCCACAGTCATTTGAATCTCAGATGAGCTTCCACTTCATGTGACAGACACCCTACTGGCTAACACAACAAGACTGAACTGGGGAACTCCAGAGTTAAAAGCAAGAGCTGCTACGTTGCCAGCTAAAGAGCAAATGCTCTGCAGCTAGGTATTGTAACAACTCATATTCTTTGTGGCTTGGCTTAAAGAGGAACCCATATCACACACACCAGTTGATTACATAAAGTTTACACAATATTTTTCCCCCTTTAGTAACTTTGCATAACTATGGGCTAAAAGAGCAATGATATCAGCAAAGAGAAGAGACTGATGAATAGAATCACAGAAATGTAGGACTGGAAGGGACCTTGAGAGATCATCTAACCCAGCACCCAGTGCTGAGGCAGGACCAAGTGTACAAGATGACCCCTCACAGGTGTTTGTCCAAGCTGTTCTTAAAAAACTCCAATGATGGGGATTCCACAGCCTGCCTTGGTAGCCTATTCCAGTGCTTAACTATCCTTATAGTTAGAAAGTTTTTTCTAATAACTAACCTAGATCTCCCTTGCTGCAGATTAAGCCCATTACTACTTGTTCTACTTTCAGTGGACATGGGTAACAACTGATCACTGTCCTCTTTAAAATGGTCCTTAACATATTCAAAGATTGTTCTCAGGTCACTCCTCAATCTAATTTTTTCAAGACTAAACATACCCGTTGTTTTTGAACTTTTCCTCAAAAGTTAGGTTTTCTAAACCTTTGATCATTTTGTAGACTCTGGATTGTCACCAATTTGTCCACATCTTTTCTGAAGTGTGGTGCTCAGAACTGGACACAGTTCTCCAGCTGAGGCATCACCAGTGCATACTTGCCATTCCATTACTCAAGTCATTAATGAAAATGTTGAATAGTACCAGATCCAGGAAAGACTCTTGCAGGATCCCACTAGATACAGCTTCCTAGTTTGACAGCAAACCATTGATAACTACTCTTTGAGTATGGTCTTTCAACCGGTTGTGCACCCACCTCATAGTAATTTCATCTAGACTACCTGTGCTTATAAGAATGTCATGTGAGACTGTGTCAAAAGCCTTAGTAAATTCAAGATATATCATGTCTACAACTTTCCTCTTATTCGTTAGGCCAATAACCCTATCAAAGAAGGAAATTAGGTTGATTTGGCATGATTTGTTCTTAGCAAATCCATGTTGACTATTCCTTGTTACCTTATTATCTTCTAGATGCCTAAAAATTGATTAATACCTGTTAGCTGCATATTTTCACTGTCCTCGGTGGAGAAGGGGTTCAAACCAGAAGGTAAACTGTCATGCTGGTTAGCTGACAATGAGACATAGGTTTGCTCTGCAAGGCACTCGTTTTTGACTGAAGTGTCACTAGGAAGGATAGCAGCTTTGTTGCGATTTGCTAGGAAGCAAGAGCTTGGTGATGCGGTAAAGGCAGCTTTACTGGCATCTGGAAAAGTATAAGAAAATGTTTGCTTGTAGTTGTATGCATATATAGCATGTAAACTCACTGTCTGTGAATATACAGCATGTGAACCGGCTGATGAGAATACAAAGGACCCGTTAGTGATTCATGAACATTGTTTGGTCGCTTTTTTAAAAAACAAAAATCCTATGAAGCCTCCAAATTTTTACACATAGTTAGTATATGCAACTTTATTAGTGTCACCCTAGTCTTCTCCTTCCCTGCTCAAATTCCTTCCATTGTGGTCTGTGCCCATAGACCTACATCATAACAGAAGAACTGCTTTTTAATGAAGCAATAATGGTAAATGTTTGAGTCAAATTTATCCCTCTGGAAACATTATTAAAGTAAATGGAAACATTTGAGCCATGAAGTCAACTGAGTTACACCAGGAATGAATTAGGCTCATAACATTTAATCCTTAATCATGTGAAGGGTGGAGGAGGGGCGTTCAAAAGCCTGTAAAACTCATACATTTTCATTATGTTGCCTGGGGAAAGTATTTGTCATTTTCAGAACTTCTCAAGTTCATTGCACGCTCTGGGTGAAAGATTGGCTCCAGTGAGGTCAATAGTAGTTTTGCCATCGTCTTCAATGAAGCCAGGATTTCACTTCATGCCCTCAAGTACTACTACCTGATTCCTCAAGCTGAATGCAAACGGTGCATAGCACAAAGCTCTGTAATGCTGAATAATAATTAAAAAGGCCAATTTCCCCCTGCAGATTAAATCACTGGGAGCTGTTTGTATCAAAGAGCAGAATTTGACCATTAAGAAACAAAAGATGAAGGCTGATTTTATTTAGACTGGTGTAAATCCAAAGCAACTCCATTGAACTGTGGATTTGTATGGTGTCAATGAGACCTGAAATTAGTCCAAATGCAATTTCTTGAGCTTTATTCCGCTTTGTTCACCTCATGGCAAAGTGCCTGGAGTATGATACAAATGTCAGTGTTGAAGGAGATTGATAGCTGGGAATGTTTAAAATGTTTTTTTTTTTATTTCTTTTGTGCCTTTGCTCACATTAATATGTCATCAAGGGAACATTTACACTGGAATAAAAGACCTGCAACATGGCCGCTGCTGGCCTCGGTCAGCTGACTTGGGTTTGCAGGGCTTGGGCTGTGGGACTAAACATTGCTGAGTAAACATTTTGGGGTCAGGTGGACCCTGGGTTCTGGGACCCTCCCACCATGTGGGGTCCTAGAGCTCAAACTTCAGCCTGAACCTGAATGTCTACACAGCAATTTTACAGACCCGCAAGCTGAGTAAGCCAACCTGGGCCAGCTGCAGGTGTTTAATTGCTGTGTACATGTACCCCAAAAGGCAAAATAAGGCTCCAATTCTGCAAAGATTTATGCATATGGTTAACTTTAAGTACATGGGTAGTTCAACTGGAGTCAACAAGACTATTTAACATGTGCATAAGTCTTTGCATGGTTAGGGCATAAATAAGTTGGGCTTCTTTTGTTTTTATTTATTTAACAAACAAATTACCCAAATTCTTCATATACTTGTCCAATAGATTCTGGAGTTCTTGTTCTTTGTCATTGTTGAACTGGGTCTCCATCGCTAGCAGGATGTATTCATCTAGCAGCATACGGATCAAATGAAAAGAACCTTGGTGGGGGGGTAGAGGGAGAAGAGAGAGTGTAGAAAAATTATCTTTGTGACCATCTCTCAACACTTTACAAGAAGCAAGTGAAACAAACAAATAATTGTTGGACTTTAAATGACCTGCCAAGACCAACAAGGAATAGTGCCTGACTTCTAGCTCTAATCTCTGTTTGTGCTGGCCCACCTAGCTCAATATATTTACTGTCCTGTAGGCTATTTGGCCACTAATTACATCAAAGAAAAATACTGATGAAAGTGAGACATGCTTTATACATGAAGAGGGCACACACTGGAGGTAGATAAGGCTGCACTCGGCTAGAATGAGCCTGACTCTGCTCTATTTCTGTTTGTCTTATACTAAATAACCAGACAATGGTCGACAGAGTCTTGGAGCTGATCTCAAGGAATCAACACATTCGAAACAGATCTCCCACTGTTGCCTTTTCATATATCCTTTGAATTAAAGATAAAAGTTTAACCTCAGATACTGAGATAAATTGAGAAATGATATGCTCACTTAATGTGATGTGATCTGCCACTTAAAATTTCTAATTTCAAAATACCCATTTAGAAGGACACTAAAATGTTAGAAGCTTCAAAGTACATGAAGTGTGGACTTCAGATCTTAAAACAAATCTGAGCAGGATGTTGTGTTTGATATCTATTACCCCAGAGCTAACCCATACAGATATTTTTTTAAGTTCCTTGTAAAATGGTCTTGATGCTTGTTGTAAAAAACAATTATTTTTGCCAAACTGATTCAGATGTATTATTATTATTTAAAATCACTTCTCTGGACCTTATATCTTGGGAAATATAATTGTGGGGTTTATTGCCAAATACAATAATATTAACATTACCGTGCTCTTACATAACACATTGAATCGTTATCGTTAGGGGTATTATTATGGTTATTTAGATCTCAGCGCTTTACAAAGGAGCTCAGTATCAGTATCCCCATTTTACCTATGGGGAAATTAACTCCTAACACTAGCTCAAAAATGACAAAGAAATAGCAAACAGTTTGAAAGAAAAAAAAAACTTTGAAACTTGACATTCATCTTCGGTTACCAACTAATTACTGCTGCTATTTTCTTTAAATCTGCCGTAGGCAATGTATATAGTATTGGTTTGGGCTCTGGCTGGAGCAGTATTAGCCTGAAGACACTTCCACATGCTTAGAAAGTGGTGGGAAGTCTGGATAGAGTGCCAAGCAGGTGCGCATAAAGGAGGGGTTTTATAAAACCCAGGGTACCAAAACTTGATGCGTTGTTTAAGGTGAGATTATGCATCACTCGGGCACCAAAAAAACTCCATTTGAGAAGGAAATCTTGAGCTCTCTTCTTCAATGATCTCCCGTTTTGTTTGCTTGCCTAAAAGAGAAAGGAAGAAAGAGGAATCTATAAGTAAACTATGTTGACTCCTACTTACAAGAAATCTTATCCAGCCTGTGAACATGAAGATGGCTCTGTTTGGCTGCATGAGACATGCTCTGTAGTGCACATCCCTAGCACTTCAGAAAGGAGCAGTGTGCGCTCTCTCTAGTGCAAGTGGGATGGGGACCAGGCCTGCCTCCAGTAAGGCAGTCTGCTTTCCCCTGGGGCTGTGATATGCTGAATGGTGTTTCAGCTGGACTCCAGTCCTAGCACTCAGGTTGGTAATACTCTACACACGTATAGATAGAAGGGAAAAAGCTCTTTGCACTGTGCAGAAATAGGTCCTTGTGCTTTAACTTCATATGCATAATATTCAGTGGGCCATTTCTCTTGCCAAAGAACAAAATGGTATATCTGGCATCCTAACAGTGGGACTTTTAATTCTAGCGGCTCATTGTGGTCACGTCACCCTGACAGAGCTTTGTTCCATGTGGTAACTTTCACTGTCACTTTCACCAACAGAGAGAAGCAGTATTGTGAATTTGACAGAAACTGCACTTTAACACCAGCAGAAGGTAGAGGGCAATGGAAGGATTACATGTTCTGTAAATGATTAGCTTTGCCTCAACTAATCTCTACACAGACCGGGGACTGTTGGTTGGGTTTGTTTTTTCCTAACCCTGGGAAAACAACCCTGGAAGCCATACCTGTTTGCCTTCATATTATATTACATAATAGATGCTGAAGGGGGGATGATTTCCTATCTTTTCTGCCTGCCTTGTTTGTCACTGATTGTCTAAAAGAAAATCCAACATCACATTTTAGATTGTAACAGTCAAATTCTGCCTCCAGATAAGAGGGCTCAAACCTCATTTAAATAAATCAGTTGGAATTCTGCATTTCTGTATGTCAGATAGGGGTCAGTCCTGGGGCTGGTTTTGTTCAATATCTTTATTAATGATCTGGATGATGTGATGCATTGCACCCTCAGCAAGGAGTGGATAGCACTAAGTTGGGGGGAGGGGTAGATACACTGGAGGGTAGGGATAGGATTCAGAGTGACCTGACAAATGGGAGGCTTGGGCCAAAAGAAATCTGATGAGGTTCAACAAGAACAAGTGCAGAGTCCTGCACTTAGGATGGAAGAATCCCATTCACAGCTACAGACTGGGGACTGACTGGCTAACTGCAGAAAAGGACCTGGGGATTACAGTGGACAAAAAGCTGGATATGAGTCAACAGCATGCCTATGTTGCCAAGACGGCTAATGGCATATTGGGCTACATTAGTAGGAGCATTGCCAACAGATCAAGAGAAGTGATTTTTCCCATCTATGCGGCACTGGTGAGGCTACTTCTGGAGTACTGTGTCCAATTTTGGGCCCCCCACTATAGGAAGGTTGGAGAAAGTCTAGTGACAGGCAATGAAAATGTTTAGGGGGCTGGAGCACATGACGTATGAGGAGAGACTGAGGGAACTGGGCTTATTTAGTCTGCAGAAGAGAAGAGTCGGGGGGATTGATAGCAGCCTTCAACTACCTGAAGGGTGGTTCCATGGAGGATGGAGTTAGGCTGCTCTCAGTGGTGGCAGAGGACAGAACTAGGAGCAATGGGCTCAAGTTGCAGTGGGAGAGGTAGGTTTAGGTTGGATATTAGGAAAAGCTTTTTCACTAGAAGGTTGGTGAAGCACTGGAATGGGTTACCTAGGAAGGTGTAGATCTCCATGCTTAGAGGTTTTTAAAGCCTGGCTTGACAAAGCCCTGGCCGGGAGGATTTAGGGTATGTCTTCACTGAACGAAGACCTGCTCAATTGATCTGGAAGTCGACTTGTTAAAACCACCCCCTCAAGTGGCACAGCACAGGGAAGACACCGTGCACAGCGGAAGTTAAGATGGGAGTTACGCAAAGCTACTCTTTGTAGCTTGCCTAACTCCCGTCAACTGCCACCAAATTTTAAGGTAAGTGTAGACCAGGCCTCAGTTGGAGTTGGTCATGCTTTGAGCAGGGGATTGGACTAGATGACCTGGTGGACTAGATGTCTCTTCCAACCCTAATCTCCTATGATTCTATGATTCCATGAAATATCATAATGCCACTATATAAATCTATGGTACGCCCTTATCTTGAAAAGTGTGTGCAGTTCTAGTCACCCCATCTCAAAAAGAGATATATTTGAAATGGAAAAGGTACAGAGAAGGGCAACAAACGTGATTAAGAGCTTGGAACAGCTTCCATATGATGTGAGATTAAAAAGACTGGGGCTGTTCAGCCTGGAAAAGAGACAATTCAGGGATATCTGATAGAGGCCTATAAAATCATGAATGGTATGGAGAATGTGCATAAGGAAGTGTTATATACCCCTTTACATAACACAAGAACCAGGGTCACCCAGTGAAATTAATAAGCAGAAGCCTTAAAATAAATAAAAGTAAGTACTTCTTCACAGAATGCACAGTCATCCTTTGGCGTTCACTGCCAGGAGATGTGAAAGCAAAAACTACAACTGGGTTCAAAAAAGAATTAGATAAATTCATGGAGGATAGGTCCATCAGTGGCGATTAGCCAAAATGGTTAGGGATGCAAAACCATGCTCTGGGTGTTCCTAAGCCTCTGACTGCCAGAAGATGGGAATCAGAAGCTAGGACGACAGAGGACGAATCACTCAGTAATTGCCCTGTTCTGTTCATTCCCTCTGAAGCACCTGGCATTGTCCACTATCAAAAGACAGGATACTGGGCTAGATGGACTATTGGTCTGACCCACTATGGCCTTGCTTATGTTATCTGAGGGCTGAATTAGTTTCTAAGGCCTCAGTTCAGCATTGTACTTAGTAACAATGCCTAGTTCCTGTATAATGATTTTTAGCAGTAGATCTCAAATGATTTACAAAAGTTAGTATTATTATCCCCAATTTACAGATGGGGAAACTGAGGCACAGAGCAGGGCCATGACTTGCCCAAGGTCAACCCACAGGTCAGTGGCAGTGCCAGGAATGGACCCCAGGTCTCCTGAGTCCAAATCCAATCATCTAGCTACTAGATTACATTACACTGCCTTCCTTTAATGTACCCATTTACATTAAGGAGCTCAATAGATAATAGAAGGTTTTAGCACAACAAACCATTACATTTTCAAACAAAAATAAATGAAAAAAAAAGTTCCCCTCTTACTAAAAAGGCCTGATTCAGGATTCAGTGTTTGACTTGATATTACTGATTTCACAATCTACTAAAGCACTGAATTTTCCTCATCTCTCTGTTCTTTTAGATGCTTAACAGTCACAACTTAAAATGTCATTTATTATTCCAGATTTAATCTGGAACTCTGAATGCACGTCTTCACAGGTAAGGAAGACCCACATTTTGTTTTGAAAATATACATGGGTTGGTAACAGACAAGTAGAGCAATCTTAATTTAATTGCACACAAACTTTCTCTTTTCTGATTTTAAGTTTGCATTGCAAAAGATTTTCAATTCACCATAAAACGAATTTCTGCTAAAATTTTGAGTAATACTTGGGCACAAAACCTAAACTCACAGTCAGACACTTTCCATGTGGTTGTTCTTTTCATGCAAGAAATCCTTCTTTAGATTAGCTACTTCTGATTCCAACTGTCACTTTATGTTACACCACACTCAAATATCATTTAGAAAGAAACCAAGATCTGCAACCCTGAGGAACAAATCTTGCTCATACTCATTTGAGCAGTCCCACTGTTGTCATGTATACAAAGTTAAGGTGTGTGTCTTATTTATTTTTATATCATTATGGAGGTACTGATTCCAATGTCATTGTAATATTTAACTGAGTTTTTCATATATAAAACACCCGAAGTGGGATTTTCACAAGCATTGTGCATTGACTTAACTTTGAAGTTATTGGAGCAGATCCTCAGCTAGAGTAAATTGTCATAGCTCCATTGACTTCCATGGAGCTATGACAATTTGCACCAGCTGAGGATCTGACTCAATGAAAAGTCATTGTCTTTGGTGAGACCAGAGTTAATCTGAAGGGGAGCTTTTGAATATCCCATCCTTGAAGTCAGTCGGACTGCTTTCATGAATAAGGTGAGTAGGATTTGACCTTGAATCAGACAGAACAGTTGAAAAGTACCTTGATAACCCTTTGCTCAACCACAGTATCCAACCATTCAATAAATGATTCCACAGTGGCATTCTTCTTTAGCAGGTCTTTCAGTTCTTGGAACACTGTAATAGAGTCATCTACCATGTAAAAAGGAAAACACATCGTTGCACGCTTCCCTGAATATGAGAGAAAGCCACTCACCAGTCATTGACAATTTTGTAGCATGGAAAGGAAAGGAAAGAATTAGAGCATTGAAAGAATGGGAAATTCACCAAGGAAGCAAGCATTCTTGGTTGGTTGGTTTGTTTGTTTTAAAAAGCTCTTAAACATTGCAAATTATGGAGGACTTTAAGAAAATGGAGAGTTTTCTAATAAAATAAAATTACACATTGAGATACTGACATTTTTCATTCGTTTCTGGATCCATTCTTGGAACCATGTCTAACCCTAATTGTAATAGGACAAGGAACTGTAATATGGATGAGCGATACAGTCGATGACTCTCATCATGTCTTTGGTTTCTCTGATTTCCTAGGTTCTCACTACATAGCAAAACCAAGCTACTAACACTTCCAGATGCTCCTTTTCCAGAAAATGTCTCATTACCTGTCCAATGAATTCCAAGCTAATCTTTTTTTTTTTCACACCAATGCTAGTAGAGCAAGAACAGAAAGGAAATAGTAAAAAAAAAAAAAAAAAAAAAAAAAGGAAAATGAGAGAACAAAAGAGCAACTAAAATGAAAATGTGACTAGAGAGTGAGGCATTACTTAAGAAAAGAATATGTATTTTGTTCAATCTTTCACCATCAAAGTAACAAATTTAGAAGAACACAGCTGATGTTGCTCTCAGTTCTGCCAGTTTGTGACCAACATGTTCCTTAAGTGATTAAAAAGTATCTTTTGTCACCACATAGCATAGTCAGACAGTGAAAGAGGACTAAATCCCTTTATTCTGAGCCAGTAGCTATAAGAACAGTTTAAAAAAACCATAGAAAAACGATTGTGTAAAAAAATTCAAAATTGTGTAGTTGTTTCCATTATCTAAATTTTGTGGCATTGTCTAGGATATTTTTACTGAAATTTTTCATTGTAGAAAAAACGGTCATTTTCAACATAAAAAAGGTTTTTATGCAAACACTGTCAACCAGTTCTAGTAGCTATTAAATAAAGCTACAATGAAGTATTAAATATGTTTTAAATGTTTCTTTAGAACCCCAAACCCTCATCTTCACTAGCAACTGAGCTGATAAGAAACATTTTTCAAAAAAAAATCAGTTGCGTTGGACTGTGTGGATGGTGGCTAATTTTTAAAAAGAGTTCTCATGACAGTTATCAGATGCCACAGATATAATTTTCTCAACAACCATTTTAAAAATGTCTGGCTGGGATGCCACTAGCTGACACAACCGTGTTAAACCATTTCCAAGATTGATATTTGTATGTAATATTTGGTAAAAGCGTCTTCTTTTCTTGGATACTTTGGGACCATTTAATGACTTTATTAAATTCTGGAGGTGATTCCTGAACTGTCATAGGAAACTCAGAACCTGTAATTGCAAATACATTTTCCTTGGTCCGTCTTCGCATGAATTAATTAAGCATAAAATGCGGGAATTACTTTTATATTTTACAAAATATCTTACCACAGACTTACATTCAGTATAGACCTCCCCATCAGATTCCATGCTGCCTGAGACTGTGAGAAGAGCTTGAGAACCAATGCTATTCAAATCTACCTTCTCAATATCTGACACCATGGAATTCACCACATGCTGATCAAAGAGGGCTGGTCGGGCAATCTGTAAGAGACAACAGGGTAAAATGCTAAAATCTGCACCAGTGGAAAGAACTCTATAATCTGTGGAAGAGGAAGAATCATGCATTCTTTCCTTTCTTTTTTCAAGGCTGAGGAATGATGTGGCTTTTTCACTGATCAGATACCACCAATCGAATACAATTATTTCAACACTGATCAACTAGAACTGCCATGACTGAGTGAGAATTGATTCAAATGCCATATTGATTAATTTAGTTATGTATATGTTATAAAACTTAGTTTTACTAAAGAGCTTCCATCATAGGCTCTCGTATTAATTTTTACAACCCCACTGTGATGTTCTTATAGTCTTCATTTTACATATGGGAAAACTGTGGCACAGAGAACTTATGTGACATGTCCAAGGTTATACAGGAAGTCTGTGGCAAAGGCAGGAATAGATTCCTATGTCTTAACCACAAGACACTGTTTCTGTAGATATAGTAAACCAGATAATAAGATGATGGTGTTTCATAACTGTGAATGACTGCATGTTACGGTGCAGAGCTAGCAATGTCAGACTCATGTCACTTACATGGGTAATTAATCCAAAAAGTGATGAACTCACTAACCATTGCATTGAGGAAGTCAACACTGGGAGAAAGATCATTTGATATTTTCCACTTTGGGAATAAACAAATACCTTTTTATCCCACTTCATAATTTAATTGCCAAAGCATGGAAGGATTTGAAAAGAAAAATCATATGGGGATTACAGTGTTGTCACCTGAAATGGTGGCAGATTCATGGGTCCAGTGACTACAGCATGTCAAAAAATGGAAAGGTTTTTCATGAACCTTTCACTCTATAGCGTTTTGTAGTGGTGCAAATTCTCATTCTCGTCTCCAAAGCTTACCTGAGCTAAGTGTAAGAACGACGTCTGTCGTTTCAGAGAGGAAACAAATCTTCGTACAATAGGCAGTTTCTTATCTGTCAGAGCTTCTGGTAGATTTTCTAGAGAGGAAATCACCCACTGTTCCCAGTTTTTAGCAAAATTTCTTATATCTGCCAGTAAACTACAGTAAAAACAGTATATTAAACAAAGGCCAACTTCATGGTAAAATATTGCATTGCATCATTTTAAGGGGTCCAGAATGAAAAGCTAAGGGCCAACAGAGATATTAGCAGCACAAAAACCTAGACAGACAAAAAATCTAAAAACACTTTTTTCTCCTGGGGAAGGGAATGGAAAGCCTCTACGTAAGACAGATACTAGTCACATTCTTAAGGCTTTGTTGGAAGGTAGTTAGGTATCATGGTGTAATGCAAGAATGTTAATAGTATTCTGGAAATTAAGCTTTCATCTCATGAAACAAGCATGTTCTATCTCCTTTGTCTTCAAAGAACCTTAACTTAACCTATCTGCCTCTCCAGCTGCTGCCCCGCCTACCTTCATCTCCTTCACTCCCACTTCCAATTCTGTTCCCCAAACTAGCTATTCTGTGCCACTCAGGTAATGCAAAGGAGCTGGAATCTGACTGTAGCTAGCCAACTGAGATCTCCCCATTCAGCTAGATGGTCTAGCTAACTCTTGGGATATAGGCCATGGCAATAGAACAGCAAAGACGTACCCACTGCTACTTTTAGCGCATTAGCTCGTGCAGAGCTAGCAGGAGTCTGTCCACCCATTCTGGGAATCACACCTCTGAGATGCAATGTAGATGTACCCGGAGGGATCACACTCATCTGGTGTAAATTAGAGTAGGCCCTAAGCTGCCATGACTAAGGATGGCACTGGAGCTGGTAGAGATTGGCACATAGAATAAGGACTGTAACTGGCTCCTTGACTGCTCTCTCTTCGCCATTCTCCTAGGATCTTGGTGCAGGAGCAGATCTGTTCCATGGGGTCAGTAGTGATTATGGCCTACTCCTGAAACCCTCAGTCATGTGAGTATTCCCACTGATTTCATAGGGCTACTCACACAAATAAGAGTTTGCAGGGCTGGGCCCCCTAATTGGGAATTTTAAAATGTCATCGTCTAGTTTGATTACAGCTGTAATGCAAAAACAGCAGCAGAAACAGCGGGCAACATACCAGGAGAGGCAGGTTTTAAAATAGTTTGGAAAAAATACTTCCATAAATTCCATCGGATTGTATTTTGCAATGTACTGCACGATTTTAGAAAGGTACTTCAAATTAATGTTGTGAGTGAAAATCTTCTAAGCTTAGAATTCTATTTTAACATTGGCTGTTTACCCCATATCTCTTGGAGCATTTGACTGCCTAATAATTTACCCAGAAAGTAGCATTATTAGTAACTGTCAAGTACTACCTTTCTGGCATTTCTTGCATGGTTGCAGGGATGAGTACGTCTGTGAGGACCTTGAACAAGGTAATAGAAAATTGTTTTACACCTCTATTGTCAACACATTCGTAAAAAGAAATGTAACTTCTGGGCAATTTCATTCCCATTGTAAGTTCCTGGAGGACTCTTCCAGTTACACCTCTTTGAATCTTTCCTCAAGTCTCTTAGGAAAAAAAATAAATCCAGATAATAAGAAAAGAAACAAACATTAAAAAGGGGTCTCTGTCCACATTTTTTATAGTTAGTTCTGCATATTTTGATGTAGCAGTTGAAGGTCAAAGGATTTTCATATTTTCTGATCTGCTGCCTCTATTCTGCTCAAGGGGATCATATCAAGTGGGTTACAGTAATGCTTTTCATACAGGTCTACCCCAGAAATGTCTCCAAAATTCCCTCCCTGTGGATTATTTTTTGGCATACCTGAGCTTATTATTATGGAATCAGTTGGTAGTGTTAAATTCAGCAATTATAACACTATGGAGTAGAAGAGTGATTTGGGGGTAATGGCATTACACTGGGACTCAGATGAGCTGGGTTCAGTTACTGTCACAGACTCTCTCTGGCAAGTCAGTGTGCTTCTAGACAATGGGGACCCTTATACTTCCTTTCCCCCCCTTTGTCTCTCCTGGCTATTTAGATTGTACACACTTTGGGGCCGGGCTTCTCTCTCACAATTTGTCTGTAGAATACAAAGCCATGATCCTAGCTTATAAATACCTTAGGTGCTTAATATGGCCCCATTGTCTCAGGATCTGCGAATCCTACAATTTTGAACATATTTATCCTCAGAACACACTAGTAAGGTATCCTCATGTTACAGATGGGGACTGAGAAGCTAAGGGTGTATCTACGCAGCCCACAGCAGTGAGTCTCTGAGCCTGGGTCCACAGACTTGGGCTCACCCTATGGCACCAACGAGAGCTCTGTAGACACGGCAACTCAGGCTGGCATTCAGATTCTAAAACCTAGGAAGGGGGCTGGCTCAGACACTTGCTGCAGAGAAGTACACTAAATGACTTGCTTACAATCACACAGGAAGTCTGGACTGGAGCAAGATCTTGAACTGAGGTCTCCTGAGTCCCAGGCTCGTGCCCCAAAGCATCGGCCCAGCCTTTCTCTTACATAGAGAGAGCCCAGAGGATTTTCATGGTCTGATGCAGGTCCCATGGTTCAACCTCAAGTGGGATCTGGGGGTGGGTAAACTCTAGTTCTTTGATGGAAGAATTAGGGTGAAACAGCATTAAATAGCATCCTCTCTGATGGGTTTTATTTATCTGGCTCAACATGGGGTTTCGTATATGTCATGTAATAAAACTACATTTCTTTCTGCTGATGTTTTCAATGGTTTAATAATACAGTAAAATGCCTGTTTATGTTTGACAGCTGTCTGGCCAAGAATACTTGTAATGCTTGAAAGTGAGAAGTAAGAAAAATGACATAGAAGGAATAGCAAATTATTTAATGTGATGAACTTTTGGGGAATTCCATTTTCCCAGATTTTTAATTCTGTGCTTTGTAATATTTTTTCCCTTTTATCTCAATATTCGCTTAATTTATAACGAATACTTATGTGACTCTGTTTGCTGCTTGATATGCCTCTATGAAATGTGTTTCCTCCTACTTTGCAGATATTTTTCATATTTTTATTCAGTTAAGAAATGAAAATAAAGTACAATAAAATACTCAGTGCTAACTACGCTCAAACCCCTTCATGCGCCATAAACGCTACTTGATGTTTTCTAACTTGCCAGTAGCCACTTCATTTAATCCATGTGCAACTGTGAAACCTCCCAGAAAGATAATGATAACCCTTTGTATTTATGCAATGTCTCTTATCTGAGGATCTCAAAGCGCTTTACAGCCATTAATTAATTAAGGGCCAGATTTTCAAAAGAGCGCAGTGCCTAACAGCTCCCACACATGTTGGAAAGAGACTATTGTTTCCATTTTACAGGTGCTAAATTGAAGCAGAGAGAGATCAAATGCCAAATACTAAGGGCCTTCCTCAGGCCCCCTATACACAAAGGTTTTAGACTGATTTAATTCTTTTGATTAGGAGAGTGAATTTTTTACCAAAATAGTTAAAACAATACAATTCCTAACATCGACATCAAAATACTGGTCTGAAGGTTTTTATCCAGGCCTTTCTCAACCAGTGAAGTTACTGGATATCTCCTTAAGCAAAACCTGAGTAAGAACCCCAGGATTTGGTTCTAAGCGATCTACTCATGGTCACACAGCAAGTAGGTGGCAGAAGAGGGAATAAAATCAGTATAAATTCTCCTCTGACACCAGTTTTATGCTAATGATGATAAAGTAATTGCTGCTGATTTACAGAGGTGTGAAGGAGAGGAGTCAGGCCTCAGGAATCTTGTTTTCTAGCTTCTGCACTGTATTTTTACTCAAACATATCCTGTTAAATAGCTGTAAATTGACAGAGACTATCCACAAGACTCAATGCTTAACTCACCTTGTAGAGTATTGAGTCGCAAACACAGAAGATGTCAATGATAACAGGATTTTCGAGCAGGGGAAGAAGGTGATCAGGCATTCCTTGCCAAAAATGTAGTAAGAAATGCTGAATCTAAGGAGGGGAAACAAAACACAGAGACAAATAACATCTTCTCTGCTACCAATGCATATATAACGAAGAATGTGTGTTCAAACAGCCTTACCTCTTCAAAGTTCCCATTAATTGCATTGTCAAGGACACACTGACAGTGTGTTTTGTACATCATGATAAGGGTATCTACCTAGTTTGGAAGAAAGAAAGATTAAATAGGATCTCTTACTACTCGCCTTTAGTGCTGTGGTGAAGTAGGTTTCCGCTGTCTTTTGCTAGCATTTAAGTACCGTATATAAATCTTCTAGCATAAAAGGAATGAAGAAGTATGGCCTTCAAAAAACTGTGGCTATAGCTGTAGAGGTCATAACAGGCACTCATAAACAGGCACTCATCTCTACTTCTGCATCAACACTTTGAAGGCCCAATCCGGTATTAGATGTGCAGGTGCATCACTGAATACATTTTGAAAGTTTACGTAGGCAGTGGCCAGTTTACCCAAGTTAAGTGATGAATTATTCCCACATATTTGAAAGTAAGATTAATTCACAAGAGTAGCGCAAGTTAATCATTAGGCTACTATAGGCATCTATGAGTGTTTTGAAACATCATTGGATGGACAAATGGGAAAAAGCTGTCAGTCACTGGGTCAAAGTTTAATCGTCGCCTTTCAAGAGCAAAGCTTTAAAGACCAGAACTTTTCTTTCATCTCATGGAGCTGATTCAGCTCTAGTGCATTGCTCCTTGATATTAGTGGATTTGCAGAGGTGTGACTGACAATGGAATTTAGCCATGTGTCTGAAAAATGGTAATATTTGTAACTAGAGTTGTGCAAAACATTAGCAAAGGAGCGTGACATTAGACAAAACTTGGCTGATCATCCAGCTTCAGAGAAAGTTTTCTAAGCTTTTGAAACTTTCCAACACACCAAGGCCCAGGTGTAAGTGAACCAGGTTAAACTCAGGTTTGCATGGTTTTGGCCTATTTTTGAGGTATGGAAAAGAGGGGAATGTGCCAAGACAAACAAAAATAAAAGATGTGTACTGATCACTGTATGAAATGAACCTGTTGACTTTCACACAGCTACAGTTGTAATTACAAGTGCATGAAAAATGGGGGGGGGGAGAGTCAAGAATATATTCATGAAATTTTTTGTAGAAATTTATAATTTTGACAATTTTTCATCAAAATATCAAACTTTGGAAAAGCTCAACTCACTTTAGTTGTCACACCTAATGCCAGCTTCTGCATCTTCAGAATCTCCATTCACTTAAGCTTCTTAGCATTTTAACTATCTATCCGTGTAGATTCTTATAGCAGTTCCTGTATGCTATCTGAGGATCTTTTGGGCATTTCCTTCAATTTAAAAAACCTAGAAATGTGGTCCTATTCTATCCTCTTCAGATATTATCTCCAGCTGTCTTGGATTCAATATTTGTTTCCTCCTTGCCTCCAAGAGTCAGACTGCCATACAGCCGTCAGTAAGATTCTGTCAACACAGCCAGAACAGTGCCCATGGCTACAGCACAGGTCTGGATGGGGTTATTACTTGGTTATCTCCATCTACAGTGGCTGAACTATGCTGTATTTCAGCTCATTTCAACCACAACCGAGAGCCTGCCTACATACGCAGTTTGAACTGGCTTACCTTACATTGATTTAAACTCTCAATACCACTTCCCAACTGTAGCAAATATATTTTTCTTTAGTCAAAAAAACAGCATGGGAGCTTCGACTTTGTTGTTGCCCAGAAAGAAGTCAAAATGTGGCAGCTACAGCAGATCAGAGGGAGCATGCTAGCTTAGTACGCCAGGTTTCCTCTGCTGCCCTCAGACATTGTTGTTACCAGAGTGCTCTATAAATAAGAGATGTCTGTGCATATGTAAATAGTAGTTGATGGATTATATGCTAGTAGGTGGTACTCAGCAATATATAGCATAGGTCTTGGATTTTGAACAGGATCAATAAAACTTGCTCTTGTTGTGTACTGCAAATGGCTTCTTACATGTAGCTCTTCATAACAGAAGCACAAGGCCTTCCAAGGCCTCCTCTCCTTTCATTCTTCCAGAGCAAGTAGGCATCAGCCTACCAGCTACCTCCCACAAAGAGACAGCTCAGAAGTGGGATGGGCACTGAAACAGCAGGTCAGTGGCCACTGGAGACTCAAAAAGCCTTCAGAGACCCTTAATACCAATACAGCAGCCATCAACTTGGCCAGCACAGGGGGACTGAACCAGCAACTTTCAGTTTTCAGCTTGAGCTAAAGATCTAAGCTCGGCAACTGGGGTCCCCGGTAACAGATTCGTATCCTACAGGGGTCAGACACATAACACATGTACTAACCAGTGGGTTACGTAAGCAGAAGTATTTATTGCCAGATTGGTTTACTGGATAGTTAAAAGGAAAGTGAGAATAGGGTAATATTACATATTGACTTCTAGAATTCAGTTTTTAATGCATACTGTGCTGTTCAGTTACATCCATCAACCATTCAGGACATTGCAACAATACTGTAGGATTTGGGCAACTGATCAACACAGCACAGACTTTCAGTACTACAATCATATATGCAATTCAAACAATATTCTTGACCAAGAATGATTCACTACAAAATTGATGAATAATTTCAAATAATCAGTAAACAAAGCATTTTGTGATATGCTCATAGATAGCTGATGAAGACGGGAGGTGGGGAAAGGTAAATTTCACTTAATTATTTGTTGTGAATTATTTGCTCCAATCTAATCAGTAAAAAATTTACTTTAAAATCCAAAGGCATTTGGAATGAATACAGCTCCTGACTATTTGTTTTCCCCTCCCCTTGTTACATACCATCAGTTTGTGAAATACTAGGTCTGTTAATAGGTAAATAATTCAACCACCTTTCCAATGGTGAGCCAGTTAATCGACATTAGTAAAGGTTTGCCCTTTCTATAAATCACTCAAATCTGTTTGATTGTGGACATTTCTGGCTCTTTCATGTCAGTATTGTGATCCTCAAAGGCTGAGTGAGATACGGAGAAAAGTTTTTGGTCTGCAAGGCAAGAAAAAAGCATTTCCCTTTTTACCTTTTCTTTAGAAATGCACCCTTGAAGTACAAGGTGTTGAGCACTGGGGAACTCTGGAAGGAGAGTTCCAGTTTTGGAACTAAGAGAATATTTCCTAGTGAAGCCACCCTGAAATGTGTAAAAATACAGCAAATTAGAAATATGTAATACTACCAACACCATCACTAATTAGTATTTCACTGATGTTGTATCTCAGGTGACTCCCAAAGGTTCCAAAACTTTGGTTAATTTTAGGAAATCCCTGCCAAAATATGGATGTTTATCTGAAGTTATCAAAACTTGGGTCACAGTTCAGTAAGATACTTAAGCATGTACCTAAATTTAAGCACCATGACATTTTGCTTTCACAGTTGTACAAACCTGGAATCTTTCCCCTGACTTCATGGAATTCTACTGCCTTCAAAGAATTGACTCCAGATTTACAAGTGAGAGCAGATTATAACCCCTTGTATGTAAACAGCCAAACACACAAACATACACAAAGCTTTGTAAGACCAGGCTATGATATTGGGCCAACATCATCTTTGGTACAACGCCACTGACTTCAACAGAATTATATCAGAGATTAATTAGGCACATTTGTTTCTGGAAGGGATCTTTTAGAGAGTATGGGCCCAATCCTATTCCATTTAAATGAATAGGAGTTTTCACAATGAGACTAAGATTGCCTCCTGAAATACTTTTGAGACTGTAGACACTTTTGAGTCTGGACACTAAGATTGGCTGGATAAGTGAAAAAGCAGCCCTGCAGGTTCCTCATTTTGGAGTTAGGCTCCTATTATTTTATAAAGGTTCCCAGAACAGTCTAACCTACATACATGTGATTATCATTCATTCACCCTCAGGAGCTGAATTAAGCTCTGTGCCTCGGTGTTTTCTCACATCTAAAGGAGTTCTTCATTCAAATGGCAGTGGCCTATGTTTTTGGTTCAATCCCTGCCGAAAATAGTGGTGTCCGTAGGTGCATGTAACCACAGTTCATTACAAATGTACAGCAATACTATGCAACAATTCAAGTGCCCAGTACTGAAGTCCTTAGCCAATGGGTGTTTTGCCTGACTGAGGTCTCCCTGGCTGAGCCTGAGGGCAGGAAGTGAAGAATAACTCATGCAATTTAAACTCCAGGGATAGTACAGAGAGGCAAAACAGACTTAACCAAGCTGCAATTTGGCCAGGACACTAGGGTCAACTCTCTCTTATCAAAAGAGGAAGTGCTGTGGGATTGTTAACAACCCCAAGGGGTCATGACACCAGGCATACATTTCCTTGGATGATAGCATTCCCAGCAGCCTTGTGCCTCCAATTACCCTGTGGGATGGTAGTTCAACACTGACTCAGAGGTGAAAACGCCTCCCTTCTGAGTCACTAGGAACTTTGTTGTTCCTAGATGTTCCCTTCAGGAATCCCATTCAAGCAGTAACCTAACTTAATATTGGAAGGACCATGGCCAAAAGCAGCACAGGTGCTGGCTATCCCTAGAGAGGAAATCTTTAAGAGCTAGACTTGTGACCCAAACATTGATGCTAGCTTTTCCAATTCAGAGCGACAGCAGGTGCAGATGATGAAACAATGACAACCCTGCATGGTTAGATGCTGACTGCACGATAAAACACGACAAATCAACACTTCACTAGTTTGCTGACTTTATATTCCCACAAAACCCTGGCTGCTTTGGCCCACTTCTCTGGAAGACTGAACCTTAGCAACCTATACAACGTGAGGCATGACAATACTAAGGATATGTCTACTCTGCTGGCAGCTCTTTTGGTGCTGCCGAATCGATGTCCCGGGATCGATTGAGTGGGCTGTGGAGACCCACTCAATTGATCCCGGAAGTGCTCTCCAGTCAATGTCGTAAACCCACCCACGTGAAAAGCTTAAGGGCTGCATCAACGGGAGGGCATCTCCCGTCAGCACAGCACAGCGGCGATGCCACGGTAAATCAAAGTTAGTAAGTAGTGTAGCTTGTGTATCTCCCATTGACTGCCACCGGCAGTGTAGACCAGGCCCCAGACTTCCTAAGCTTTACAACATACATCGCAGTAGCTTAGTGCTGCATTATGAAACACCGTGAGGCAAATGAAATGTTCGTTGTGAAGATAAATGGACAGGGTACATTCTGTGATGCTCTCCTGGCTTACTGAATTGTGTTTGCTCACATAGGATTACATTTACCCCAGGACAGCCTGCCTGCACAAGTCCCTCTCTTCCATCTTCATCCTCAGGTGAAGGCCTTTGCAGTGCATAGAGCCTTGTGCAGGCCTTCTGCAATGAGAGGAATTTTCACCTTTTCAAATCCCCTAATTCTGAATGGGTTTCCCCAGTCACTGCTGGGTGGGGTTCCCAGTACATTTAAACCCTGATTTGAGAATGTAAGTGGTACTTAAATTAGCCTTGTTCTAGCCCTTTGCATATGGGTGAGTTTCACCCTAGTGTAAATAATCAATGTTCATGTATGTCCATAAACCTAGTGAAAAGAAATACAGAAAGGTGTGTGATTTGTCCACTGGACAGATGTAAAGATTTCAACAATCTGACCAGTCTCAAATTAAATGAATTCAGAAAACCAGAACTGAAGTTAAGTGTCCTGCACCATTTATTTCCCCTGTTTCTTTAACCTTGTGATTTATATTTCTTATACTGAGCTGTTTCGTTTGAGGCTGTCCATTTGCATTCGGGATCCGTTAAAATCAGATTTTAATGAACACTTCAGACTTCCAAATGGTCTTTAGTTTGGAGTACTCTACACTTAAAACTTACAATGGTACAGCTGCATTGGTACAGCTGTGTGGCTAGAAGAACACTTGTGTAGCTGCATTATGTCAATGGGGAGAGCTTTCCCACTGTCATAATAAAACCACCTAACTGAGCAGCAGTAGCTATGTTGGAGGGAGAGCATCTGTCCACCTCTGTCCACCATAGCACTATCCACACAAGCGCTTTGGCTGGCAAAACTTATGTCACTCAGGGGTGAGTTTTTTTCCCAGCCCTGAGTGACAAATGTTTTGCTGGCATAAGTGCTAGGGTAGACAAGGCCTTAATCATTAAAAAACCAAAACAGAAAGCAAGGAATGACAGACATATGTTATTTGTACAGCACCTTGCCTGTCCCATCAACTTATTCAAACACAGATAAAGAGCTAAATGAAAGAAATGATGGAAGTTTAAATTCTGTATTGACTTAAACATCAGACAGTTAAAACACTGTTTTGAGTCAATATTTCTGCAGTTCGACCATTGCCTATCAGCATCAAGAGATTTTTTTATTGATAACAGGAGCAATCTGGGTGCCTTTATTACACAATTACCCATTAAATGTATTAAAAGCTTTGATTAAAAGAAATTAGTGCATAAAAGATTTTTTTTAAAGAAAAACATTTGCACCATGTCATCGTGCTAATGGGCTTATATGACTGTGTCCGACTTCTAAGTTTGATGTTTTAACCCATTGCCACCTGCCCTTTTCATTCTAATACCATCTGTTTCTAATGGCTATTTAACATTAAGATAATGACAGCAATATTCTCTGCCTAATTAACCATGCAGACTCTAATGGCACACTAACTGGTTTAGATAAAAGAGTTTGCTGATATCTCCTCCTACAGAAAAAAATACTAAAAAATGTGATAAAACATACCAGAGGTAAACAATGTGCCTGGCACTCAATTAATGTTTTTCCAAGTTTCATTTAATGTGTACATATACCACTTTTAAAACCTTTTCAATGTTTCTGTGTTGCTGGTGAAAGAGAGACCTTTCTGCAAAAACTAATTGGACAAATTGCTTCGGGAGGTTGTGGAATCTCCAGAACATGTTAGACAAACACCTGCAAGGGATGGTCTAGATAATACTTAGCCCCACCTCAGTGCAGGGGACTGGAAAAAATTATCTATTGAGGTCCCTTCCAGTCCTACTTTTCTGCGATTCTATGATATTTTCAGGGCCGTGAGCAGCTACATAGTTTAATGGAATGAGTGTTGCCAAATTTTCACTAAATCCTCTCTGGTCACATTCAGTTTAGTTTTGTTTTGAAACCTGCAGACAGGGCTAGACTATAGAACCCTTATGTTGAGAACCCTTACTCACAAGTGTAATCCCATTGACTTCATTGGGATTGCTCTTGGGAGCAAATGCTCTGCAGCATGAGTAAAGGTTGCACAATCTAGCCCATAATGTATGGTTGCAATTTTCAAACAAACTAGTGGGGGTGGGGGGAACCACTCCCTATTCAACAGAACTACTGTGAATAATTGGGCTTCAAGTGGGGGAAAACAGGGCTTACCTCATTCTTCAACTTGCTTCCAGAAAACCTTTGAAAAACAAATAGATTTTATTATTCAAAATTGAGCATAATGGTTATTTTAATTAAACAACAACCTCTCCCCCCACACACATACTCAGTGCACTAGATGGAAAATTGATCATGGTGAAATTGAAAAATAAACATACCTAGACAAAAATCTCTATTCCTTAACTTCTACTGGTCTCCAAGCTCCTGAGAACATTATTAAAGCCATAGGAGACAGTCTTTTAAAAGTGAAGAATTTAGGACAGTGAGCAGACAGAAAAGCCAAAGGCCCAAGTTCTGTTCAGACTTCAAACCTGCACCAGAACCTCACAAAAGTCAATGTAAATCAGTGAAGCATTTGGCCCTAATCTAGAATATTTTAGAACTGCCCCAGTAGATTTAGAATAAGACTAATAAAAATAAATTAAAGAAAAACTAATTTAGACTTTCCCCTTTGAGAAGAATGAAGATAGCATAAAATAGAGTTTGCCAGAAACTAGCTACTCTCTTCGAACTCAGAATGGTTTCAATTCAAGAGGGATGTATCTCTGATGAAAAAAAAGATCATCAATAACCGTCAGGAATATGTAGCAGTATAAACACCATTCTGTGTACTATGGCCCTGGTCCAATGGCCATAGAAGTCAATGGAAAGATTCCTGTTGGCTTCACTGGGTGTTGAAGCAAACTCTAGATGCAGTTGCTGGAAAACTCAAGTTGAATTAGATCTATGACATTAGGGAATCCCAAGTGGCAAGATTTTACAAGGATCTGCACCATGATGAAAACCCTAAGAAAACAGCTATGGTTTGTTTAATTAATAGAATTCCCCTTTATTTTAACTGCAAAGTGATAAGATTATGATGCCAACGTTAAGTTTTATAGTAACATGGGGCAATATTGTGTAGTCAAGCCATTGAGATGTGCCAGGAACAGGGAGTGGAGCTGAAATGGCCAGAGGTGGCCCAAGGCTTTCAGCCTGCACAAGTCAGACACAGGGAAAATGGCTCAAGGCAGTGGCAGTGAGTGCCTTGGAAAGGGGTTTGTGTGTTCCAAATCTCGTGTCTGACGCCAGATACCAGAAAGCAAGCAGAGAGGGAGGGTGGGCCCAGCGCCATTGCCTACACTGATGGAGCTAAGTGGCCTAAAGTGGGTGTGTATTGCGGACAGAGCAGCAAGGGGAAACCAGTTCAGCACATAACTTGGGCAGCTTTTGCTGGGTGTGTTCCTCCAAAGCCCCAGTCACAAGCTAAAGCTGCTCTTCCCACAGTGCTATTTGTGCTCCTGGCAGGAGCGTGCAACGCTTCCTTCTTTGGAAGATGTGGGGGGAGGTGTTGGTTTTTAAAGATATTTAAGCCCCTAAAGATGGAGAAAGGTGCTTAGTGGGGGGTTTCAAAAGTGTCAAGGCACTTAATTCTCATAGTGAAATGAATGGTTGTTAGGCACCTGGGAGCTTTGGGAAATCCCCTAGGCACCTATCTGCACTGTTAGGCACCTAAACACCTTTGAAAATCTGACCCTGGGTATTTTTCCATTAACTCTACTCCCTTTTCACTCACTGGAGCTTACAAGGCCAGAGGCCTGAATCTAATGGTGCATGACACTAGCTGAGATATTGCCAAGGGCTATTAGTGATATGGTCCCATTGGTCCTCTTAGTCAATTAAATGAGTAATTTGTTCAAGATAATTCTGCATTATAAAATAACCTGATCTACAAATGTGCCAAAAACACCTCCGCAGCCCTTGATAAATACTGGATAAGGAAATGGCCCGTTCCGATTTATTATTCCCAGCAACTGCAAGATCCTTCTTTCTTTAGACAACCAATGCCAACATTAGCCTCATGTTTTGTACCATGTCCTATTTCTTATGCCAAGGTCCCTTGGTGATAACCTAAAGCTGCCAGCGGCTGAATTTTCTATATATGTCCATGAACTAATTTATCCTTTTCCTTTAACACAATCCCACTCATGTCTATATTTTCATTGACAATGAAAGCCGTCATTCAAGCCATATGTGAACAGAGACATTTGTTTTATGAACTATTAATCTTTGTTTGGTAAACCAACATGCAGCTATCATAATTTATTGATCTTGCTAGCTGTCCTTTAAATAAATATAATTAGAGCTTCTGGTTTAGGTTTCAGCTGATATTTGCCAGTAAAAGAACCAGTAAATATTAACCTACACTGAAACCCGCCCGCCTGCCCACAGGTGCCAACTTCACACCATTCTCTGGCAGTTTCACAGTGGTGAGCTGCATTGGGTGGAGAATGGAGAAAACGACCACACAAATATGAGTAAGCAAAATGCCCTGAAAATTGCGCTTCACTACTTTAAATGTAGTTGGCTAGATCCTAGGATTGTGTAAATTGGCATAGCTCCCTGGACTTCACTGGCAGTGTGCTGAATTACACTGTCTGGGATCTGGCCCACTGTCTGAAACTTAGCCCTGGATTTTGGGGAGTAAATTACTGCCCCAAACCAGGACTAATAAAAACAGGGGAGCTGAGTATTGCTGGTGCCTCTATACTACAGTGATTGGTGCCCTGTGAATACCTTACATGATAGGTAGATGCGGTTAAGTTTAGCGCATCGCTGAACATCATTCCAAAATACAGTGGCAGAGTCTTAGAAATCACGTTACTGTACCTTGTCAACCCTTTTCCAGAATAAACAGAGTGGTAATACGCACTGCTTTCTTTAATGCCGATTCCATAGTAATGATACCTGTGAAAAAGAGAAGGGCTACTTACGTTTGTGGATGACACCCATAAAGGTCTACAGAAAACTAAACTGGTGCTAAATTCAACTTTTCTGTAGAATCTATTTTAATTAAAGTTATTTTTCATGTCACTGGGACAGATCCTGGTCCCACTGAAAGCAGTGGGAATATTACCATTGGATTCATGATTTGGCCCAAAGACCTTACTACTTCCTTCACTTACAAGGGTAGGTTTGAAAACTACTGCAATATTCAGCTGGTGCAGAATACAACCATCCACTTATTAAGTGTTATTTCCTGCCAGGTCATATCTCACCCTGCTCCATAGTCTCAGCATCTTTCACGTTGCTTCCTGGTGAAGGCTGAGGTGTCAGCTTTGCTCTGTCTATTGAGATTTTTATCTCATGCGCATCACTGTAGTGTCTGAGTCCCTGGAAGCTGTTAAGTGGCTTATAACCAGCTGACCATTTAGACCACTTTTTTCCTGGCATGGTGCTGCAACATCTTCAGCCAGCTGAGGTGCTTGAAAAAAACTACAGTGCTTGCCTTCCCTGCAAGTCAGTTTTCAGCCTCCTGCTCACATCTACAAGTACTATCCCTGAATCTTCACGTTAGCTGGATTCACCTGGTAGGCCTTATCCACCCACAGCGCATGCACGGATTCACTAGTTAAATCCGTGCAACACCCCTCATGTGGACACAACACAAAGTTGCACTGATTTAAGTACCTTGGTTTAGAATCACACCTTTAGTTAAACTGGTCCAGCTTTGTGTGTAGACTGGGCCTAAATTGCATTGGCATAACCACTCCGGTTGTGTCAGTTTAACTGAGAGGAAAATTTAGAGTGTGTCTACTTGTATATTTCAGGTATAAAAAATAAAAGTAGGAATGTGTTTTTAAATGATTCATTAGCGTCACATTAGTATCGCTTACATCGACATCATTTCCTCATCTATAAAAGCTAATAGTTTACATTTATATAGCACCTTTCATCCAGAAGGATCCCAAAATTATAACCTGTTTACAAATTCTCCATATTAACTCCTTCATCCCTGATTTTTTTTAAATGCTCAGTAGGGAAGGAGATACCGGGAGGGAGGGAAAATTAGGTGGAGAAATTCCCAAGGGCTAGAGTTGGTGGGCAACTGCAAGACCACTGAGGGGCAGAAAAAGAGGACTGGCGGAAGGAATAATAACCATTTCAGTGTGGTTAGTCCCATCATACGGCACACGGAGAGCTAGACTGGACACAGCTCTGGTAAATGTTTAAGATGGAACAATCCTGCACCAGCAAGGAGGCTAGATGATCTAACAGATGTTTAGATTCAATGGGTGGGGATATAAAATAGAGCTATGTCTTCTGATGCTCCAATATGCCTATGCTTTGACAGACTCTGGAGAGTCACTGGGAAAGCAGTGCTGAGAAAGGCTTTTGGCAGGAAGCCATATCCCACTTTTGACTACACATTATCTTGCCAGTCTTCTTGCAGCTTAGCTCAGCCTGAGACCATTTAGGCTCCTGGAAACTTCCATTTTACATATGCTCAGAAGCTTAAGAGAGGTAATAGCATAGTGATTTCCATACCAATATTACAGAATTTCATTTACTGAATACTCCCACCTCAGTAACAGGATCCCTACACATATACTTTCAAAGTACTAAAGTCAATTTTCAAGTAAGAAGAAAAAGCACCACAAAGTATAATATGAAGGAGAAGAAGAGACCCCTGTGCTTTGGAAGTAATCCAGCATTGCATTATTAGTCCTGGAAGGTGAAAAGAGCTCCTAATTTTATGGCATCACAGAGGTTTTAAATAAAATCTCTTCAAGAAAAGGGTTGACCTTTCAGTCTGTGCATCACAGCCGGGCCATCGTTTCTCAGTGCAACAAAAGAACTCAATGTTAACAATACCATGATGAAAACCATTGTTGAACGTGTGGCCACCAATGTAATGCAATAGATACAGTTACAAATGAAATGCTTGCTCCTTATAAGGCTATAGATGATCCTAATCTACCCATGGACAGTATATCCATACCAAACTGCTGTGATCTGCAACATAATTTGGGCCCTGAGCTAGTACGACAATTAAGCACATGCTTATTTTAAGCACGTGAGTAGTCTTGCTTTGTACAGAAGCTATCTCCACAAACTGGTACTTCTTTCGATGATGCCTCTGAACAAGTTGATAAGCACTCCTAGTTCAGTACTGTTGCTCCTTTTAGCATAAAGCTGTAAAAGATGAAGGTTTTCATATTTTCAAACTTGACATGGAGACTTAGATACATCTCCCACTAATGACAATTTTGATTAGAATGACGTGTCTAAATTATCTGGTTGGCTTTGCAAATCCCAGCTGAAGTACTACTTTTGCTTATGGCCCGCTTTGCTGTCAGCAGTCAGGGTTTTATAGCTAAGAAAATGTGAGACTAAGTGGTCATTGCTAAACACATTACTGCTTTCATTGTTTGCCTGAAATTTACGAGTAAAGATAACTGCACCAAAACACGGTGGTACCTAATGACCCATGAGAAGGGCAAGATTTTGTCACCTACATTATTACAATGTCCCTTGGTTCTTTGCTGTGAGTATATTAGTTTGAGGAACAGTGACGTGACCAAGAATATGTGAACCGGCCAACTTTAAAGGTGCATTAATATAATTCAGAACTATGTCCACCTGCTTGAATCATTCCATTATTTTTGCCCAGTAATTGATATATAAAGTCATATCAACCAGTAGTTTAGGCCCTAAATAACACCAGTCATTAAATGTCATAAAGCTAGGGATCTTACCTCCATAGCATAAACTTCTGTATATGATCTCTCTTATGGATAGAAGTAATGAAATTTCTTTCAGCTGTTGTATTCTATATATACTATATTAAAGAGATCGGCCTGAAACAAACCTCTGGATCTGAACATACCTGACTTTTGGCAAAGTTCAAATGCAAACTCTTCATTCTGGGATCATGAATATTTTTCTCCTATTGAACTGAAATTATTTTAGATGAGATTTAAGAGTTAGAAGTCTTTGTTATGAAATATGTAAGAATATTTGCTAAAAAATTAAACTTTTAAAGTTTTATTTAGAAATTAAACAACAATAGTTGTACATTGGACTAGAGACAATACGATGCAGAGATACCACCACTATTTTAAAAAAATGTTATGTACATTATAATATATGCACCACTGAATTGCTAATTTGCACTTTCATTAAAGCAACATCTCAGCTTATTCTAACATCCCAAATCTCTCAGCAGCTTCAAACACTTGCCATTTTTTATTTTAAAACTACCTTCCTACAAAAATATTCCTTCTTTCCCCATAAATGTGGAATTCTCATTCATTATATCAAATTCCAAAGCTATATATTTACTATATTGTATGTGATCTATGAGGAATAAAATAAGATCCATGATGTAAGAGCCTGATTTCTTTATTTTCTCAATAGAGCCTTTAAAAAGAAACAGACTAAACTGCTTTCCTTTTTTATTTCATAGGTCTGCTGTAACATATGTTCCTGTGCAACTAGTAGCCCTGATTTTAGCTTACACTGACACAAATGATGGCTGATAAGGAAATGATAGGATTAAGCTGTTCAGGGACTTGCAATAACTTGTTATCACAAGGCCAGCTGCCATATCAGTTTTATTAACCCACTAAATCACTCCTAATAAATAAGATAATAGTTTTCAGACACGATGGATAAAAGCTAAGATTTAACATCGATCAAAGTCTACAAAGAAATTAAAATGTAACCTGAGCTCAAACACAATCTCCTGTGTGTCTATTCTACACAGCATGTACATTTTCCTGCGTAGCTGTCACAGGTAATTCATAGATCATGGGGATTATTGTTTATTATTTCTATTCTGGGAGCAGCCACAATATGCTCGGCATATTGTCCAAACACATAAGTCTCTGCCCCAAAGAGTTTGCAGCCTACTATATGTTAATGTGAGACAGTGGTTTACAGCCTTTTCTATAGTGGGTTTCTGCCCATCTAACTGGGATCTAGCCAGGACTCCCGCTTATTCACCGTATGGGACATACAGGACAGTCATGATTGGAAAACTGCCCTGCTATGAAATATGCTGTTTCATCTAAGCCAAAATGTTTTGGTTTCAACAAAGACTTTGTCAAAATGGGATTTTGGATCCAGGAAGAGAAAGAAAGATTCTTACACTCTATAGGGCAGGTAGGGCACTAATGTGGGATGTGAGTGGAATAAGTGAAAGTCTTTTTTGCCTAAATCAGAGGGATCTGGGATGAAAAAACTCCGCTTTCAATCAGCCAGAGCAGGGACTTGGACCTGGGTGTCCCACCACATCCAGGCCAGTGCCCTACCTACCACGACACACACACGCGTCCCTACCTCTCTGCCGACACAATTCCATTGTCCCAAAAACCTTTCAGTGCAAAATGAAAACAATTTTTGAGACCTCAAAAGTGGCTGGGAATAGAATTGTTGTTCTCTGCTCAGCTCTGCGTATAGCTATGCTCTATCACTGTCCTGACATACATGAGGTGAGAAGTACAAAGTGAGATCATTTATGCCTGGAAAGTGGAGTTTTCTTTGATATATTAGATTATGAGCTCTCAGGGACTGTCACTTTGTTCTATATTTGCATGACACCTAGCACAATGGCATCCTGATCCATGACTGGAGTTTCTAGGTCCTACAGTAACACAAATAAAAATAATAAACAGGAATCTAAACATTAGAATGGAAATAACTCCTTTATGTTAAAGTCTTTAAAAAAAAGTTCCTGAGTGCTAGCAAATGACTGTGTCCAATCAAAATAACCCAGCATTGCTCTCCACAGACCTATATGTATTCTAATCTGGTGCCCAATAGTACGTAACATCACTCAAGGCCAGATTGTAATTTGCTTACTTTCATTAGTAAACTGTTAGGTTATGTCTACACTACAAGCATTGCAACTACACTGCTATTGTGCTGTAGTGTAGAAACGTCCTTTATCAACGGAAGGGTTTTTTTCCATCAATGTAGATAACCCACCTCTCTGAAAAGTGTAGCTAGGTCAATGGAGGAATTCTTCCATTGACCTAAATTCTTCCATAGATCTAACAATATCTACAACGGGGGTTCAGCTGATTGTACTATTGTGCTCAGGGAGTGAAATTTTTGACAGTCCCGAGCAAAGTAAGTATGTTGATTTAATTTTTAAGTGTAGACCAGGTCTCAGTGTAAATGCAAATCAGGCCCATGATGTTTTCAGAACAAAAAACAGATTAAAAAATAAGATCCCAATGCCAGATGTTGGAGCAAAACCTCTTGGTGCCTTACACATTCAAAGAAATTGTTCAAGAGCAGATAATCCGTACGAAAACATGACTCATTAACACTGTCAAGGTCAGTGAGCCTGTGGGATCTGCTGAGTAAATGCCGGACGAACTGTATTTCTGTGGTAATATTGTAAAATGTCTTACAAAAGAGGTTTGGGCAGTGACACTAGTCTCTACACAATTAATGCTGGAGCTCGGTCACCTTTATAAAAATACATATTTTAAACATCCCCTCCTCAACTTCAGAGAACTCAAACCACCTGACATTTCACAGATGCGCGATATTTACTTAAGAAAGAATTGCCTTTTTGAAGGTTTGGTGCAAAATCTTGTAACCTGTTTATTAGACATGACAGGTCCAAAAAAAATGAGGTGCATTTTGGGGAGTTTTTTCTAGTATTTTCTGGTTTATGATAACATTAGAATGGCTGAACATAAACTCCATGTTCATTGGGTGATGTGGGCCTTTGGAAGAACTTGGCTAGACTGGGGAACGTGTGAACTAGTTAGTTATTTATGCATACAATGCAATCAAGATAAAGTTTAGAAGTCTGTATGATATCCAAATCAAAGTTCTGGGACAATACATCAGTCCATACTTACATTAGGATGCCTCTAGCCAATACTGAGCTACAACAAGAGATTTCACTGAAGCAGATAATGCATGATCACCCTTCCCTCAGCCCCACCCCCGCATAGGACATTTAACCAACACAAGCTTCTTTCCAATAACAACTGTACTCCAAAAACTTCCTTTCTGCATTTAAAGGTGACCTCCAAAGGGAAAAATGAATTTGTGTTCCATTTTTTAATTTTTCTTTTTCCACTTCCCTCAGCCCCTTCTTGTCATTTTACAATAGAAATTTAGGTCTTGTCTACCCTGTTTCTCCTGGAAAACTCTATGGAGCATTGGAAAACTAGAAGAATTATGACAAGAGAGAAATGATACAAATGGCATCTCATTAGTGGAGATAGGAAGTGATATTTATTCAGACTATTTAAAATACTTGGGTTCATTTTGTTTTGTTAACACTATTTAGCTTCAATGCCTGAGAAACACTTAAGAGAAAAAAATACGTCTTTATTAAAAACTTGAAATTGAAATTCATCTCCACCTTTGGTTAAACCCTAAAGCTAAATTTGATATATGACATCTCCAATGAGCTCTCCAGAAAAACCAGGGAACAGACTTGCCATGCCTGATATTTCTAAAGGAAAGTCTAAAGTAAAAAAATAAGCTGTGTTGGGGAAAAAAAATCTTAAAACACAAACAACCAAAACATCCTTCAGGCCATATTTATATGGTATAAATAACTCAGGAAGGACACAACTTTATGTTTTCCCTTTGCAAATCACCTTTTTTTCCTGTGCTTTGTTTTACAGGTTACTAAATAGGAAGGTAAGAATTTTTCAAACACAGAATCTTTTCCCAAGTAAATATAGGGTTTGGGTTTTCTTATTACTATTATGTTATTGTTTTCCATCTTTGTTAAATTTTTCCTTGTTACTTGTCTCTGTTTTTCCAGTCTTGCCTCAATAAACCATCAATTTATTGTGATCTCTTCCTTGAGTCAATAATCAGGAAGACACTGAAACCCTGATTCAGGAAGACACTGAAATGCATGCATAACTTTAATCATGGAAGTAATCTTGGAACTATGTGTGTATTTGAAGTTATTCACATACTTATGTACTTTCTTGAATAAAGGCTTTATTAACTATGTACTAGTGCAGCTAGATATATTCACATAAACATGGATACCATTTATATCCTTATAATGCGCCTCATAGCAACACTGACATTGTTAGGAAAAACCTATGCTGAAGCCAATAGAAATTCACAGATAAGAAGCTGACTAACTCGGACGCAAGGTTGAGGATTGCTAAATTTTTTGCATAATGCCTTATAAGAACAATAAAGTTTAAGCAAACCCCCCTCTCCCTAGAAAAGTGCCCCCCTCACTTTTGAAATCCCCAAAATTCTAATGTAAGTGTAAACTTATAAAATATTGGTAAGTACAGAAATTAGCTTTTAAGGTCACTCTAACAATCATAATTCCCTGATAGCGGCGCCTCATAGACAGTCTTAGCTTCAAACAGCACAGAACGTTGTTGCATCAGTAACTTCCTACATTGGGAAAAGAGTTTATTGAAATACCTAATTCCTGGTTATTCACTGATTGTGCATCACGGAATCATTTGCGCCACCGGGCATCTGTCCAATGTGCTTTTTCGCCATACCTGATGTCTTGGTGCATCAATACACTACATTGCTCCCTACTTCCTTAAGAATATACATAATCCATGGAAAGACGCACTTTTTACATTTAATTCCTCAATTAAAATCACTGTGAGCAAACTCAGTTAGCACTTCCTGAAAGCTCTTGGGGTACTCAGAAGGAAAAGGTGTTGTCGTACCATGAGATTCACCGTAATACTACACCTGCTCTGTCTAGGGCTAAAAACGTAAGCCCAGGACCAGCAGTGACATCATTTACACACGAGGTATCATACTTACTTATCATAGGCACACATGAAGTGGTCCTGAAGCCAACCCTCCAGAGACCAGTTATACAAATAAACTGGTTGATTAGATTAAAGAAATCTGGAGTTACCATTGTGAACTTCTCAAAGTTCTCATGAAACTATCCTTAACAAAGGTCGTTTGTATATTTTCTTTTAAGCTTAGCACTAAATGTCTATCTCTAATAGCTTCGTATTAAGCTTTACTGTCATTTGGAAATGGGAGTGAAAAGCTGCCAGGTTTGCAAAACAGAACAATAAGAATCATAATTCAGTGATGCAATTTTCCCAGGAAAATGAGCAATTATAACAAATATTTGACAAAAGACTGGAAATACCACAGAAGATCCATAACATTATAAAGATAATAGCAAATCTGGGGGAAAAGCAATTAAATGTAAAATCACGTAGGCAACATTTTTTCCAAAATTCAGACTGTTTTTCAGTTTCATCTCTCTCTTGCTCGCTCGCTCTCTACACACACACACACACCAGTCACAGAGGTACTTGCATTTTGTACAGCCTATATTTTATGTGGATGCATGGATAATAATTGTGCCTTACTTTGAATGGCCTCTTGTCCCAAGCCGCCGTGTGGTAAGAAGGGGAAATTTCTGGCGAATGGTCTAATGAGAAAGTCAGGCATATTAGTTTCTAGCAAGGGCATGTGTCCTTTGTCAGAAGCTCTGAAACGTTTGTCTTGAAAAAGCAAATGTTGGACAGTGGATAAATATTTATTCCTGAACAAATTAAAAATAAAAAGAGTAGTCATGTGGTATAAGGGAAGACTGCAGAGACCATAAACTTTTACATTTGTGATTCATGAATAAGTAGTATTATTTCAATGCCATCAAGATCCCCAAACAATCAAACAAACTGCTTATGCTTTCTAGAGCCCGGAGTAGAGGTGACTTGAAAGTTTAGGGGGTTAAATATCTTAGTTCATCCCACTTTGCACTCCAGATGTCCTCATAAGTGCATGCATATACACACACATACACACTTGCCCCTCTTCCTCCCTGCTCTTCCAAGATCTCCTTCCCATTCTTGCTCTTACTTGTCACCACAAAGACTAGCTGTCTTCAGGAAAAACCCACTCAATGGGTTGCCCTTAAGCTGCACTGGATCTTTTGCCCCAAGCATCTATGGAGATGGTCAGGTGGAAGGAAAGGACTGACAGCAGGGACCTACAGGTGCGGTGTGGTGTGTGTGGGCTCTAGGGGAGAAAGGAAGACTCCAGGCATATGTGGGCTGGAAGGTGTTTAGGCCCTGGGGAAGAAAGGTGCGTACCAGGTGTCTGCACTGGAAATGCAAAGAGGAGAGGCCAGGCCAGAGGGTGTACTGAAAGTACTTGAGTGTGCTTTTGGACTGGGTAGGAGAGAGGGAAGCTGCAGCACTGGGGAGTGAGTCAGGGCTGAGCAGAGAGGATGACAGAACCAGGGACCATGTGGCATAGGGAAGGGGCAAATTGTTCTTTGTGATGGCTCCTTCCCTCTCACCCCAAGCATGCTGCAAATGATGGAGAAAGCCAGCTCCGAGAGAGCACCGCCACCTCAGTCCGGCAGCAGTCCAGTACTCTAAAATCATATCTGTCCCACTTGAGCTGTTCAGGACTGGTGGAAACTGCTGGGGTGATCTAACACCATCCACATGAGAAACGATGTCACCCAGTGATCAAATGTTTCAGCAGGCAGAGGAAGCTTTTAACACCCACCCCTAGCCTTACTGCACCTGCTGGGACCTCTGTATCAGATTTAGACAGTGCCTTTTGCAGGTCAAGACTGGCTGGAGGAGACGCAGAAGAGGCCCCCGGAGGAATTCAGCCAAAATTTATCCTCCTTGCTTCCAAAAGTACGTGCCAGCATGATAGCTCTATGTGAGAAGAGGATGCAGTGGCTGGCCAGCTTTGCTGGCTGGTCTATATGGGAAGGGGGAGGGGAAAGAGATATATCCTCACCCTCTCCTATTCCCTTTCAGGCAGATAGTGCCATCAGGGGTGCTGACAAGGAGCAGGGTCTATGCTTCCCATTGGGATTGTGGCCAGGCTCTGGGAGTAGGCTGCTCCCTGAAGAATTGGACCTTCTCATTTGTTGTAATCTGTGCCTGAATAAAATGCAGTGAAAGCAGGATTTCCAGTTACAGTAGCATACAATGACTGAATGCTTCCCATCCCTCTGACAAGGTGCCAGATCCACAAGCTGTGCTATGCCTGCTGTCTGCAGGTGAATATTTGAATGTAGATAGAACCTAGGATCTCAAAGCACTTTGTGAGCGCAGATGGATTTTGTTTTTCACTCGGTGGGAAGTAGTATTATTAGAAATCTGAGGCACGGAAGGGTAAGTAATTTTTCTAAGCTTACACAGAGAGTCAGAGGCAAGGGTAGAAATAAGATTCAGGTATCCTGGCTCCAATTCCCTTGCACTGATGACTCAAGAAACAGTCACTCTGGATTCATCTTGATGTGTACTACATAGTACGAATGGAAACCTGACAAGACAGTGGTAAAAAAATGGCCCATGCATCCTTACACCAAAAAAACCTGCCACTTAGCCTAAGTGCCTGCCTAAGTAAGCATGGCAGGATTTGGCCCTTAGATATTTTGTTTTGCAATAGATTGATTTTTCATTTTAAATGTGCAATCTGAAGGCTAAAACATGCAAATGGCCCTCTCTCTGGCACTTATATGACCTCCATTGCCACATTATCTGTTTAACGTATTTATCTTCGCTCACCCTCCTATGAAGGAGGGAAGTGCTATTGTCCCCGTTATAAAGATCAGGAATTGAGGCACAGAGAGACTAAGTGGCTTGCTCAAGGTCACACAGGAAGTCTGTAGCAGAGTAGGGCCTTAAACCCATGTCCTACACTAGTGCCCTAATCATCTTTCCTCACCGATAATTGTTTCAATGACACTTAAGGCAGTTGATGTACAAAATGAAAAGTCCTATGATCCCATAAGCAGAGGAAATAAAATTCACAATAAAAATACTGTTTAAGTGGAAAGTTGTTGTTTTCCCCAGTAATACTGAAGTCGTTTAATCAAAGTAAGATGGGAACTCTCCAAATATAGCCAATGCAGGTGACAAAATGTGACAAGTGACCATTTTATGAAGTGGAGTTTATTTCCATTACTATTATTTCATTAGACTAATGCATTTCAGTACTGTAAGCAAGCTGAATGGATCAGTTGTGTTTTACAAAACTGATCTATGATCCATTCTTCATTTCCTATTTCACTAACTGTATTGGATTTAATTTGGAAAGTCCATATCTCACTCCGATTAAATGATTTCAGGATTAATTGGGTGGGAAAGGTTGACAAGAGGATTCAACAGTTTCCCACTTAGAAACTCATTGAATTTCTTTCTTTAATTACACTAAAGGCTGGCAAGCATAAAGCTGTGTTTTCTATACCAGATCCCTCAGTCTGCATTTTTATATGAAGAATCACATCCATCTAATCGCAAAGCAAAGGCCCTGAGATAGACCGTCTCTTCAGGATTTCACAGTGCAAATCAAGAGGAATCTTAATTTAATTCCTTTAAGGTTGTTGTCTAAGACCCTCTTCAGAGGGAGCAATGTAGGTTTAGTTGGACCCAATTTAATTCAAAGATGAAGGGGCTCTAGAAAGCATAAGGAATTGTTAATTTCTGAGTCATGATAACATGGGAGGAGTTAAACATGATTTTGTAGAAGAATTAGTCTAACAAACAATGGAGAGCGAGGGATTTGCTTTTTACCTTCCCAAATGTTGCAGCGCAGGCAGGTTCTAGCTTCTCTTTCCTGCAGAAGTCTAAATAATGTGCATATAGGATGCATCTTGGTAAACAAACTCCTTCACACACTATGTAGTTTTCTTCCAGCCTGCAGAATAAAAACAATAACTAGAATGAAAAGCCACCCATTATGTTTCTCTGTTTCATTTTTCCTCCATCCTTGTATACTGCACCTTCTGCAAAATTACTGAGAGCTCTGACTACAGGGTACTAATCAGTAACTTTCTAGTCAGTGTAACCTTCAGCAAGATGGAGGAGTCAAAAGGCTTATTCTGAGCTGCTGTGCTTTATGAATCTACTGGTAAAAGGTAAGGACAGCGAGTAGCTTTTTTCTCCAGCAAGGGGCGTGGGGAATCACCACCGCAAAATAATGGGAAGAATTCCTCCTTACTGTTACTCACTGAAATGCAATAGATTTACCACAGGGATAATTTTAACCCAGTACTTTTGACTGATTCAAAGCCTAAATCTAGATTCTGATTCCATGCCTGGGCTAGCTCAATATGCAATCTCTGTCTAAAAGTCCAGTGTTAAGAGAAATTGAAAATGTTTATTTAGAGAGGGGCTGAACAGGAATTCAGGCACAGCCTAATCTAGAGGTTATTTTTGTTTACCAGGCTCATCTTTGAATGGGTGTGTGCCTGCATCTCTTAATATCTTGCCACTTTATTTAAAAGTCATACAGAGGCTAGGAGTGATGGACATCAAGGGGATACTTCAAGGAATGAAACAAAACCTAGTGGCCCCTTCTAGGTCCCTTCATTTTGTCTAGGTGAAATATGGCATTTGGGGATATCTGTGAGCTCTTAGTCTGGTAGCTGTTTAACACCTGGTCCATTTTACCCTTCACTATTATCAATACAGTTCATGCATAACAGCCCCTCTTCTTTCAAATTGCATAAATACATAAAAGAACTTAAAAGTACTTTTCTACATTAAAGTGTAGAAAACACTGACTATTGAATAGGTTTACAACCCACTCCCTAGGTTAAACTACACTGAGAAATCTGTAGCAGCAATACAGTCCTGAGTTTACTTTATAGGATTTTCACAGATAGAGGAAGTAATCTAGGGCTAAATCTGAAGTTTGTAACAAAGATCCCCCTGATTCCAGTGGGAGGTTTCCCTGATTTCAGCAATGGTCCAAAGGGAACATTAACCAACAAAGGACTGTTATTTGGTGTAATCTTTGTCCAAATAAAATACAGTAAAAATCAGGGTTTCCACTTAGGGAACAATAACCAGCTATATTACAATTCAGTAAAACTACCAAAGTCATAGCTTTAATTGACAATTAACCTCACCTTTTACAAATGTACCTCTTAATTAATCACTCATCTATATGTTTTTCAAGGCTATCAGCTATTTATTTTTACAGGGAATAGATAATCATACTCTACTGAAATAAACTGGTGCCCAGCAACTATAAATCAGAGGCTCATTAATATTGCATTATTTGGTAAACAGAAGAGAATATTTCTGTTAGGATCTTTATGCTTTCGATTGATTTCCATTTCAGACAGTTGGATCATACTGTATGTTCAGCTGCAATAAATCAGTAGCAGTGAAAGTATTTGTGAACAGATTTACTCTTTCATAGATAGCCACCTAATATGAGTCCCTTCACTTTTGACTACAGTCTGCATTAAAGCTGATAAAAGCCACTGTATATAATCCCTATAAATCTACTTCAGATATCTTGTGGGCTATATCTGTCGATAAAGTTTTTCAAAACGGCACCAGATCAAATGGCAAATATTGTGAAAATGGGCTACAGGGAACAATTGCCTTTATTGGATAGACAAATACTTAAATTCCTTTTTTGGCTTGAAATCTTGCGAATGCTAATTGTTGATTCGCTTTGTGCCAATATACAGCAACAGAAGCGTTTCCTGCAAGTAGTAAAGTAACTTTTCTTTGCGCAAGCTTTCCTTACACAGATTTTACGGCCGAATGCACTCAGACTGTAAATAATGATTAGCTTTCCTCCAAAGAAAGAAAGAAAAAGAAAAACTCCTTGAAGAAGTCAAGGTGTGTTGTGTAATTGCACTGCAGGGTGGGTAAGAGCCTTACCACTGTAGGGTGAGCTGGGTCTGTTTCTTTTTATCCTTCATAATCTGTGTGACGGTTTTCTTCGGAGACAGGTGTTTGTCCAAGGATTTTATTTTACTGTCATGAATATCTGTATCCTCCTCTTCCGAGGAAAGGGCTTCACTATTAAAATGTATTTCTGAGTGTGAGGGGGGAAAGACAAGAAATCCAAGCGCATCATTACATTTGTTTATCGCAATTCCAATTGCTAGAGTATTTCCGATTTCGATTTCACTGCTTCAGCGCTGATTTCCCTTCCTTTGATCTGGTGTCTCTAGCCGGACGTTGACAAACTGTCTATTCTAGGCATACGCAGCCGGTCCATTACATTTCCTTTGAGGTGAAAGAGCTGAGGCGGCTGGATCTATCTAACTAATCTCTAGGCTCTCCCAGAAGGACGGGGGTCCGTGTACTACACCCGGCTGGGAGCGCGCCTGCACAGCGGGACCGGTATAGGACCACGGTCCTTGCCGTGAGACGTTTAGCTGGAGCAGCTCAGATCACGGACCACCTCTGCACCAGAGCGCGGGGCGCAGGGAACCCGCCGTTTGCACCCCGCCCTACGGCCCAGGCGCGCACACTCGCCGGCCGGTCTCCGAACTCGCCCTGGTGCCCCCGGGGCGGAGCGGAGCGTGGCCAGGGGCCCCCGGAGCACCAGATGCAGCAGCGTCTCTGCGCTCGCGGCGCCCTTACCTGACTTGATCCCCACGGGCTCCTGGTCGCCGGGCCCCTGGCCTCCGTAGCGACCCTCCTGGAGCCCAGGGGACACCTTGTGCGGGGGCTGCGGGAAGGAGTCGTCCTCGCTCTCCGCTGCCTTCGCCATGCTCCTCATTGGCACGGCCCCCCCGCCGCGGCCATGCGGGCACCAGACGCCCCTTCCCGGGGGCAGGCAGGCGGCTCGCGCCTTCCGCAGGGCCGGGAAAGCCCCCGGGGCCCTGGCGGGGTGACTCGCGGTGCCGAGGACCCCCCGGAGCCGGCTGAGCGCAGCGGGGCGGGCCCGCGGGGCGGCTGGGGCTAGGCTGTGTCCCCAGGCGGCTGCATGGCTGCTCCGCGGGGCAAGGCACACGCACCCCCGGGAGACCGGCCCGCTCCCCGCGCCCCGGGCCTTTTATGTCGGCCCCGACGCCGCTCTCAGCCCCTGACCCGCTGCTCTTCCCGCATCCCTCCCCGCGCAGGGGCCGGCCCCAGGTGAGAGCCCCCTCCCCGCGGGAGCCGCCCGCCGTGTGAACGACGCGCGATCCGACGTCACTGCGGATGGAGCGGGTTTAGGTAGAGGCCGGGGCAGGGTTAATGGTTAACCCCGCGGAGCAATGCTCGCCGCCGGGGCCAGCCTCTGGGGCCCGGGGAGCCCGCAGCGGCCCGGGCCGGCTCGCTGGAGACGCGGCAGCGGGCGGCGCCCACCTTCGCCCGGCTGGAGGCGGAGAAACTGACCAGCCCGGCTGGCAAACGAGGGGCGCTGGGCGCAGCCGGGTCGGGCCAGCCTGCCTCGGGTCAGAGCCGTCCCCCCGGGGCGGGGGCGGGCCGGTGGACGTGCGCCTTTGCGTGTAGCCCGGCCGGGGTCGGGAAACGGGCCCAGCGGTTACACGCGCCCCCTTTCCCAGGGGTCCGTCTCTGTCTGATCCCACCCTCCTTGTGCCGCCGCGTCGCCTGCATGTGCATTGCGAGCCTTGGCGCTGGGCGGGTGCTCTCGGTCCCCCCGTCGGAACAGGCCAGCCCGCGGCAAGGGAAGCGTTTTGGGGCAATGTGCTGTTTTCTACAACATGACATTCCGGGGCGGGGGGGGGGAAGCATTTTGATCCAGCCGACAGGTTCCCTCTGGCCGTGTGTGGAAGCCACTCTTTCCATGTTTCCTTTCAGAATCACTTTTCCTTCTGAGGCTTCTTCTTCTTTTTAAATCAAAATCGGAATGAACTGTTTGGATGTTATTGAAAGGAAACCTTTCAGTCAAGCCGGCTTTCTTTTCTTTATTTATGGAGGGGAATTTCCTTTCAGATGCAATGTCTAATTTGTGCCTGTGCCTGTGTGTTCCTTCATTTCAGAATGGGACAAACGTTGAAATCGTGGGATTTCCTGTGAAAGGGCAAATCCACTTCCCTCCCGGCTCTGGAGAGCAGCTCTCTTACAGGAAGGCAGACTTAGCATGGGCCGAGCACTGGCTAGTTTCTCCTAGGTCTGGGGTTGATGTGCCAGAAGGGGACCGGGAACAAAGAGCTTTGCTTTGCCCACACCTCAGTTCCTGCACAGGGCAAAACTTTGCTCCTAATATTTTATGATTCTGTGATGACTCTAGCCTGGACAGTGGTAACAAAGACCCCACAACGGCAAGGAAGGGGTAGTGTGAGGGCAGGGCCATGGCCCACCCCAGCACTGCCACCACTTGCATTGTTGGGCAATCCCTGGACATGAGGTTCATGAAGCAGCTGGTCCAGCGCTCAGTCTCCCAGTCTCCATGACCTTGCACCTCATGGCATCATTTTAGGCCTGTGCCAAGCGGCAGAACGCTGCCATTGTAACGTCAGTGGCGTCTAGCCCCTCTGCTCCGGTGTCAGATGACACAAGATGCCCCAATGCAGTTGGTGGTCAGCCTTTCATCATGACCTCAGCATCAGTCCAACACAAGCTGTGTTGCCAGGAAAGCCTTGACCTTGCCCATATACGCTGATAGGTTCAGAGCTACAGGGTGATGATGAATGACACATTTAGAAATGGAAACGGCCTGGGAGGTCATCCCAGCCGCTCCTCTGCGGGGTAGGATTGTTCCCACTGGTAAATTTCGGAGTGATTAGTCCATTGTAGTTTTAAGCATCTCAAGTGATGGTGTTTTCCCCATTTCCCTTTGGATATTATTCCACTGCCTAATAAATCTCACTGTCAGGAAACCATATTCAGCCTAAGTTTCCCCTTAATTACTTTCATCTTGTTAACTCTTTCTGTGACCCTCTAAAATTTCCCTTCCTCCCTAGGATTCACAGGGTTCAAACATTTGTGAACTGCTGCTTTGTCCCCTTCCCTTCAGGCCTTACTCAGCACTTATCAGGCTGCATTGAAATGATACATGCTCCAGTGTGTTTTGTCTTTCTGCTAATGAGGTGCCCAGAATTGCAGAGGGGACCGGTACCTGCAGGTAATGGGGGCACAAGTAAGGACAGAGTGAGGGCAGCAGCTTCAGCAGAAGTTACCAAGCACGCTCAGTCTCTGTGAGCCAAGCACAAGCAGTGAAATGGGGGGGCGGTGACATGTGCTTTCCCCTCACAGGGCACCTCTGCAGAATCAAATGTACTGTTCTTTGTGCAGGAACCTGATTCCCCCCCTATTACTGCAAAGTAACTCCACTGAAATCAGCACGATTATCTTAGTGTAAAAATGGATTGAAACAGTGGTGAATGAGGCCTAAGGGCCAGCTGGCTCCCATTCTTGGCGCAGTCAGCCAATTCTGACTACCTCCTGCACAGTGCCCTCTTCCTTTAACACACCTGCTTGGTTTCAGTCTTGATTTGGCCTATTGAGACAGAGAGAGAGAGAGGCTGAGAGCCAGAGTGCTGAAAAGAGCCACTGATATAATTAATTTTACCTAAAATCTGCAATGACTTTTAAAAGCTATTTAAGCAAATCTAAATGCTCAATGGATTTAGTAACCTTTGTCTAGCTCATAGAAACTTGTCCTTTCAAAGCCAGTCCTGTGGTGTTGCCAGCTTAATATAAAACTAAGCATATGTTTGCAACAGTAAAGAAAGAAAATAGGATAGGCTAGTGCACCTAAGCAAACACACACTGTGTGTATGAGAACTAGTATCTCATCCAGTGCCACATTATGTTAGCAAACATGTCTATTCTATAATTAATAGAAATAAAATAGGTAAGAGTTTTTATAAATACAGCTAATAGTTAACTGTAAGTTATTCTCTGCTGATGCTGGGTAGACAGTGCACTTTAATAAGACTAAAATAGTTCCAACAGGTTTTATTTGAAAACTGTATGTTGGTGATATACTAAACTAATCTAGGGAAGGAAAATGTATCCTGGGGTATTCAGTTACCGTGTTAGAAATAGCTTGCTTAAAAGCAGAAAAAGCAAAACATGCAGCTGGCATTATAACTTCATCAAAAGACAGTCCTCTCTCCCTATTCCTGGGGCTAAAATCCTTGTCCTTACCGTGGTCTCCATCTTTCACAATGAATACTCCAGCCTGAACTGCCTGGTCTCGGACCAACCTGTTTCCTTTCAGTCTATCCAGGGTGCAGAAGCAAAACTGATGTTACTTTCTTATTGCTTAAACTATGTCGCTCCCTTATGATTATTATTAACCCTCAGTATTGAATCTTGGGGATTTCTTTTTAAACAAATAGCTCTCACAACTTACAAAATAAAAAGGGAAAACCTACTGTCTGAAATCTATCCCCATGAGTCAGCAATGGCTCCTCACCTCTAACCAACTCCATAGGTTTGGATAGTCAAGGGTTTTGTTAAACCCCCTGCAGAATTCCTGCATTTTAGGTGCTCAAATGCGCTTGTTTGCGTTTGACTTTTCTTACAGTTCTCACTGTGTCTAATAGCGCTGTCTTCTGGAGTGGACTGATTGTGATGTCTTGCCCTACTAACGTATCCTTGACCTGCTCATTGTATCCTTAGGGATAGCTCCAGGTGCTCCAGTAATCACAAGGATCATCATTCTTCTAGTTTTCTATAATTGTTCCACTTCGCTGTCTCCTCTTCTTGTTTCTTGTTTTACGTTTCTGTCTGCTGGTCATCAGTATCAATTAACATGGGCTTCTTTGTCTTATTCTACAACCACCATCTCCGGCCTGTTTGCCTGCACTGTTTGATCTGTGACAATTAACAGATCCCACAAAATCTTAGCCTCTTCATTTTCTAGAGTGCTTTCAGTTTGGTGGGTGTAATATTGCACGGCTCATTTAAATCCGTACTTGCCACAGATGCTCCAAAGAAGATGCTTGCTAACCTCATTGTATCTGTTCATGTGTTCTCTCCTACCCCGGCTCCTGCAGGCACTCAGCATGGGTGTGCCACCATCCCTTCCTTTTTGGAACACCTTCTGCAGTTTGGGACGCAGTTCTGTTGCTCGGTTTTGTTTTGAATGTAATTAAGCCTTAAGTCCTGCTTATGTGCACTCATAATAAGGCTCTCTGTCTCTCTTTTGAAGTTTGCAGTGTTTTGTAGCCATGTTGGCCAGGATATTAGAGAGACAAGGTGGGTGAGGTAATACCTTTTATTTGACTGGGCTTGAAGAAGAGCTGTGTAGGCTCAAAAAGTTTGTGTCTTCCACCAGCCGTAGTTGGTCCAATAAAAGACATCACTTCACCCACCTTGTCTCTCTTTTGACGTAGCCTTCCAGAAACCATGAGTTTGTTAATCTTGGCTAATCACTAAAGTGTTCGATATCTCTCCACCACTGTCCGTGCATTGATTTCTGTGTCAATCTTTCAAATCTGTCTTTGACAATTTGTTTTCTACTTTCTTTTATGCTTTCTTAGGCTGGGATACCTAGTCAGCCATTGCTTGTTATTGTGATCAGATGACCTTTTACTCTGGCTGACTCCTTATATATTTTGATGTTACATTCTTCATTGTCAATTGCTTCCTCCACAGATAGCAGACCTCTTCCGCCATCAGAATGTCAGATGTACCTCCTGTCCGTATGTTGACTGATATTCATTACTCTGTGCATTGCCAGGAGCTGCCTGGTTTGGAAGTCAATTTTTTTTCTTCTCTTGATTCCACTTGTTCACTCCAGCAGCATACTGTTCTACTGGTATCAGTCACACATGAAACTCTTCAAGCTGAGTTTTGTCCTTAAAGCAATTCTCGTTCATCTATAATAACCTTTCCTCACTTCTTCTTTGACTTCCTTATGTTGTAATTCCAACAGTTCCCTCATTCCAATGTATTATTACTATTACTAGTACTATTGGAGTGCCTAGTGGTTCTAGTCATGGACCAAGTCCACATTGTGCTGGCACTGTACAAACACCGAACTAAATGACAGTCCCTGCCCCCAAGCAATTTACAATCTACATATAAGACAAGACACAACATATGGGTACAGACAGATGGAGGAGTACAAAAAAATGTTGACACACTATTGGTCAGTAGGACAGGCAGTGGTCTCATCACGCCAACAGCTTGACCTTTGGCAGGATTTTTGTGGGCATCACAGCAAAGGAGAATTCTGAGGAGGGATTTGAAGGTGGATAAATGAGTAGCTTTGTGAATATTCACAGGGAGAACCTCCTAGTTGTGAGGGGCAGTATGGAAAAAGGTGCTTGTTTGCAAAGTTACCAAGTTGGCTGTCGAGGCTTGATCAGAGATGAACATCAACTGCTCAGTGGTGAGTGAGAGATGACTGGTATGATGGGGTTTGACCATAAGGAGCCTTGAGAATGAATGCAAACAGCTTATGTGTAATGTGATAGAGAAGAGGGAGACGGTGGAGGTTTGCAAAAAGAGGGGTGACATGGTCAAAGCGATGGGCTAGGAAAATGATTTTAGCAGCAGCTTTCTGAATGGATATGAGCAGGGCAAGATTGCACTTGTCAAGGCCAGAGAGAAGGATGTTGCAGTAATTGAGATGTGAGAAGACCAGAGATTGGCTGAGAGTTTTAGTTGCACAGATGGATAGGAAAGGCCATATCTCATAGATGTTATGCAGAGAGAATTGACAAGATTTAGATAGAGCCTGCATGTGAGAACCTAGGGAGATGTCCGAGTCAGATGACATCCAGGTTACAGGCTTCAGTGACAGGTGGGATGGTGTTGTTGTCAACAATAGGCAAGATGTTATGATTCCATTTTCCAGGTACTGCACCTTCAATGTAACAAGCCTTCTTGCCTGTCTGTTGAGGAATGGTGCTGTGAGACAATTGAAAAGGGGTCTTACAAAGTGAGTAATGCACTGCGTGCTCTCTCTTTGTCTTTTGGAAATGGATATTTATTCTTATTCTTATTGATATTTATTCTGACACTCTCAAAAGCAGTCAGCCAGATGGAAAGGGCATGTTTTTGTCTTTGTGTATTTCTGTATGGAAAACATACGGTCTTCATCATCTCTTACCATGCTTATCTTTGGGCCTTCTTCCAAATGTAAGCTCAACTTGCTCCGAGTCACACTCTGTCCCCTGCTAGTGGTGGCTAGGCCAGCTACAAATTAACAAGCCTACTATAGCTTTAGCTAGGTACGCTGTGTCCTTTAATTCATTCAGTAGAAGCTCATGCGTTTCACTCTACAGGGCACAGGGTTGATCCCTGCTGCCAATGCCCCTGCGTGGCTGGTGTTACACAAAGCTTGCTTTTTGTTTAGAAAAGCCTCTTTTTTCTTTTGCACTAAATAGATCTGTTTATTAGAAAATCTCACTCTTTCCATTAAGCTTTCCAGATGGATTTAATGCTAGAAACAAATCCACAAAAGCTACTAAACATCTGGGTCATCATTAGTCTGTGGCCTTTATTTGGCTAAAATTGCAGACTCTGTGTCTGTCTAAGATCCTTGGAGAAAAGACTGTCTTCCTCTGCATATTACACAGATCTGCACACACTAGTATTCAGTTAAGAAATACAGTAGGCATGGATGGAACATCAGGTTGTATTATGGTGCATTCTTATGTGCCAGATTTTGGACTGGTGCTTTTAGAAGTTTGAGACTAATTTAGTCATATTTCTAGAACAAAATATTTCATGTTTTACATAATAAGGTTTTGAAGTAGTGCAATAAGACAGGTTGATTTCACTTCTTTCCCCAGATGCTAACTCAGATTGCCTTCACTACATTTCAAACATCCGTTCCCAGGGAGAGAGCAGTACATTTTTAGGGTAGGTGGGCATGCACAGCTCCCATTGGCTTCATCTTGAGGTTTGAGCGCTTTGCACAGGTGAAAATTGAGTTCACTAGACCATTGGGTCAGGATGCTAGTTTCAGTCAACACTGCACTGGATGAACTCTAGATGACACTGGGAGTGAAGAGCTATCTTCTTAGCAGCTGGTATGCACAGAACGCCTTTATTTATTCTTTTCCTAGCCCAAATCACTGTTCTGGTTTCTGTGCTTACACTTGTGGCACTGCTGGTGAAACTCATGGACGTGAAACCACGAAAATTCAACAGATTTGGGATACAGGCCTGAAAACATCCCTCAGATGCCTGTGTTTGGGCACGGTGTAGCAGTCCATGGGTGTTCTGTGATACGTTTGAACTACAGTGCACAATTTGTATGTGATATGTTTTTTATGCCAACTTTCAGACATTGGAACATGCCATATGTGTGCAACCTTCTTCCTAATGTTGCCAGCACAGCACATGGTAGTTAAATGTTTTGATCTGTATTTACATCAGCATGATTTAGCTAGATGTGAGAATTTGTGCGTTGAACTGAAAACTATGTAGAAGATAAATGTGTAATAGAAATAAAATTGTCATTAATTTGTTCCTGTGTAACTTTTTATGTTGACATAGGTGTATAGAAACTGGGTCCTGCATATCCTTCCTTGACAAATGCACTACAATAGAGATTTTGATATGTTGTTGAGGTCTAGATTATTAACTTCTATTTTTTTTTGGCATGATCAAACACTTATTCCTTTCTAAATATATTTATATGTCTTTAAACGTACAGCTCAGTCAACTACACACTATTATCATGTTTAAAATAAAAGGCCAGATGCCTGAATTGGTGTTGATCATTGATTTCAGAGGAGCTATGCTAGTTTACACTAGTTCTCGCCCTCTCTCTCATTGCAGCTGATCAATGGCCATCAGTGCCTGGAGTAAAGGTTGTTCTTTTTACACATTCACACCTAATTTTAGGTGGGATTTTTTTGCTTGAAAATTAGCAGATTTGAAAGAACACCTACACCACTCATTGAAGTGAGCGATAGAGGGGTCTCCAGCATTGTTCTTTGAATCCTATTTCCGTGATCGCTAAGAGTTAAGGTGAGATCAGATCAGAAAGGACAGTTCTTGGACGTATCAGACTGGCAATATTTCCACAATATTTAGCGTATTATGAAAGAGAGCTCCAAATATCTTGCTGAATTAAGAAGAAGTTTTCTCAGCCCTTGTGTAATGGGTCCTGGCCACAGAATTTAGTTCCAATGTGTCATAGAAAACATTGATGCCTAGATTTGAAGGTCAGAAGGGACTGTTATGACCATCCACAACAACAATAACAACAACACAAGCAGTAGAGTTTTATCAAGTGACTTCTACATCAGACCCATAACTTCTGGTTGAGCTATGGCACATATGTTAGAAAGACAATCATTTTTGATTTTAAGACTTCAAGTGACAGATAATTCACACCCCCAGGTAAATTGTTCCAATGGTTATTTATCCTCACTCTTTAATATTGGAATCTTATTACTAGTCTTAATTTGTCTGGCTTCAACTTCCAGCCAATGGAACATGTTATGCCTTTGTCTGCTAAGTTAAGAACCATCTACTATCAGAAACCTTTTCCCCATGTAAGTACTTACAGACTGTGATCAAATCCTCTCTCAATCTTCTCTTAGATAAACAAAATGGAGTAATCTTTTTTTAGTCTATCACTGTAAAGAAGTTTTAGACCTCACATCATTGTAGCTCTTTTCTGAACCCCTTCCAATTTTTCCCCATTCCATTATACCTGGCCAAACTCACAGGGGGGATTTGCCAGAACTGTATCTAAAATCTGTAGAATTTTGGTGGCTTCAGGTCCATGACAGCACAGGTGCAGAAATCATGAAAGTGACTTTGAATAGGACAGAATTAGAGAAATGGACTCTGTGCAGGCAAGAGGCTAAGAAGATAATAGTCTTGAATCCAAGTGTCGTCTAAGTTCACTTTAAAGTAGACTGTATGTGTGTGTGGGTGTGTGCAGAAAGGAAAACTTTAGACATTTCAATTTACCGCTCTAGATTATAACACATAATTAAAACAAATCGGTCTTTCTTATTCCTTGGCCAGCAAAGGAATATCAGTTAACAGATGCCCCCTGGAGGGTTAATAGTATAATTCCATGCTGTATATATACACTATGGGTTAAAGCAAATTTGTTAGCAAAAAATGCTATTAAGCCCCTCTTTTTAAAAAGCTGAAAAAATCAGCCAGGTTGATAGCTGGCTAGTGCTTTCTATGGTGTCACAAAGAACTTGCTACACTCTCATGTTTGTCTTGGTAATAACTGATTGGGCAAGCTTTTCCCCTCAATGCTGAAAATGGGATTTTCAGGAGAAGGTTCACAAACACAGTACTTGAGCTGATAATCATTTCATGAAGACTATCATCCATACAGAAACAGAGACTTTGATGGCAAATTAATTCACGACAGAAATGTAACGATTGCTTCCTGAGGAACATACACTGATCGCCAGTAGATGGTGATGTTTAATCATTTATTTCCTTCTTGCGATAGATCTATTCTCTTGTTTTCTGCACTGATTTTCTTTTAAGTAGAGAAAGAGCCTTGTGTGTCCAGGAACGCACACATCTCTTTTCCCTCCTTCAAGTGACATTCTACAAAATGTGAATTATTAATATTTATTTATATTGCAATAGCCTCTCCTTCACCCAGAGGGCCCCATCAGCAACAGGTCTTCCTTATGTTGGGCCTTGGACAAACAAAGAGGAAGACACAGTCTCTACCTCAGGAGCTAATTATCTAAAAAAAGTATAAAAATGTGGATGATGCTTTAGAAATGTGTTTTTTCTTTTATGGTGCCTCTCATATGGGGATCTGAAAATTAATTAACTCATTAACAATTAACACATTAACAAATTAATTAATTTAGCCTCTTAGCACCTCCTCCATGAGTTAGATAAGTACTGTGATATTATGACTCCCCCTTGTTACAGAGGGGAATCTTAGATTAAGTGATTTGCCCAAGGTTGGAAGAAGTCTGTAGTGGAGCCAGAAACACAATCTCTCTCTCTTCTCACTCTTCAGAGGAAGGGGATTAGGTACTATGGTGATGAAGGCCAGATAAATAAGGTAGATTTCTATAGAAATTAGACTGATGGAGAAACTCTCACAGCTACATGTACCTGTCTCCCAATCTAACAGTAAAAAGAGGGTCACGTTTTGTTCTCTGTTACACTGGTGTGAAATTGAGTACCTTCACCGATGCCATTGTAGGTGCCAGAGAAGTAAAAAGGGAAATACAGAGCTTCTCTCTCTGCACTAAGCATCACTGGAATGGTTTTATACTTTAAATAAGGCAGAATGTCATTCAGGTGGGTCAGAAGGGTCGGGGAACTGGTCCATTATGGAAGTCAGTAAAGCTACTCTGGATTTACACTGGTAAAACTGAGAAGAGAATCTAGCTCACTGTGTCCCTCCAGCCTTTGATCAGGGGTGCCATTTGGGGGGCAGAAGCCTCCCCCCTTGAATTTCAGCACATGTCCTAGCCCCAGGTGGAACTCAGCTGCACCTGAGTGTAGAGTGTGAATTCTGTGGAGAAGAGCAGCTGCTCCCAGCTTGTGCTGCTGCAGCAGGGAGTCAGTGTTTTGTTTACAAACAGAGGCAGGGTGACTAACATAAGAAAGGGTTGGTAATTAAATGAAGGATCTGGAAGATCTGGAAGTTGTTAGATGAGCCTGTAAAATAGGAATTCCCCTGAGGAGAAGGGTTGAGCAAGACAGAATGCAGGGGACTTAGAAGAAATACAGCCAAGGTTTTACATTCGGAAAAGAGAGAGATATGAAGGGGGTAGGTGAAAAGAAGGGCCAAAACCAAGGGAAGGGCCAAAAACAATTTCACTCTGGGAGGTAGAGCAGTGCTGTTATCCCCATTGTATAGATGGGGCACTGAGACACAGAGAGACTAAGGGCCAGATTTTCAAAGGTATTTAGGCATCTAGTGAGATTTTCAAAAGTGGCTAGAAGCTGTGTAAACCCTACTCTATGCCTAGGTGCATCTTTTGGGTGCCAGAAATCCTTTGAAATTCTGTCCCTAAGGCACCAGTCTAAGCTCCCACAGGAAGTCCATGAGGGGAGTAGAACCCAGCTCTCTCAGGGCCTAATTTTCTAGCCACTGGACCAGCCAATCCCTCTGCTGTAGGCTGCAAAAAAAGAGGAATCTGATAGATGGAAGGAAAATCAAGGAGGCCAGGTCTCTGAGATGCCAGCAAACAGTCCCAGGTGGTTGGGAAGGATGTCATGGCTGACAGCATGAAAGCAGCACAAAGCTCATGCAGGATGATGAAAGAGAGCAAATGTGAGTCAGAGAAGCAGAGATCCCTTCCTCTCTACCCCCCAGGGGTGGCTGGTTCTGTCTCAGGTTGGATTGTAAAGCAATAGTTGCTAAGCAATTTTAACTGAAAACCATTTTGTTTGGTCATTTTTTGCTCTGAGTGTGAGACCAGGAAGGAATGAGAAAGTGTCATATGAGTATGCGATGTGTTTATGCCTCAAATGCTTAGGGTTTCAGCTGCATTCAGCCCAATTTCAGAACAAAGCACATGAATTCTATACAGAGAATCTGTAAACTCGACGATTATTGTCATGATTTGTATTATTCACTGGGCACCATCGGTGTGCTCAGAGGTATTCAGAATGTGCCAGAAAACGTACTCCCTGAGCCAATGCATATAAAATGTGTAGCCCTGGAAAAGATGGCTCAGATATTAAAGTATGAAGTACATAGTTCTTGAGTACATGTTAATATCTATGAGTAGAGGGGCTGAGAGCAATAGAAGTTTTATCTGATGAAGGTCTGGAAGATTTGACCCTCCAACTTTTTTTCAAGAGGAAGAGCTGCCCAGAGCTCCTGTGCCTGTTTATTTTCTTTCCTGCTTGCACTGGCTCCCATATACCTCAGCAGTCTCCATTTTTTTCTTAACTTTAAAATGTGATATTTTCTTGGTGTTTGCTTTTTAAAATTCTCCTGTGAGAACTGCAACTCAGTCGCGGTAGTGCTGTGTTTTAGAGCCTTCTGGAAAGTTAACTAGCCTTGAAATAGGAGTGAAACTGCAGTGTTGCCAATTCTCCAGAGTCTCATGATAATTAAAGCCCGAGCTCCTGGAGTCAGTGGATATGTGATGATTTCAGCCTTCATTCCTAAAGAAAAAGTAAGTTTCTACCCTCATGGCTGTGGAGAAAGCTTCAAAATGTGACCCCAGTGCACCCTAAAGGCTCAAAAAGGAGAAGGCAAATAAACAGAATACCAAATCTATTATTGTTACATAATCTCATGATTCTTAAGACAATCTCATGATTTTTGGTGAGCCTGACTCAGGATTTTTGAACATTTGGGGGCTGGCAATATTGTGAAAGTGACTTGAAAGTGTCAGTTTCATTCCTGTTTAAAGTCAGTGTCTAGTTTATTATTTGTATTATGGTAACACCGCTAGAGCCCCAGGTGGGTGCAATATAAACTCAGAGGGCCTTGCCTATAGTAGGATATTTCCAAAAGTTAAATGATCTATTACTAGGCTGGTGAATTACAAAAAGTAAAGAGCCTAAATGGTAGAAAGTAATCTAGATTTTTCTTAAATGTTTCAATAATTGTTTTCAAGAGTAAGATTATATATTAAAATTTTAAACCTAACCAGTTTCCTTTAGGTGATTTGGCAACAAGATGTCAGAAAAAGTTAGTATTAGAGATGAATGGGGCTATTATTTAATTTTCTTACTTTATATAGGAATTAGATACAATGTTCCTGTCAGCTAATTTCTACATTATTATCAGCAAAAACACCTAGAATTGTTGTGTGCCTAAGTAGTCTCTGGAATCATGGTTAAAGTTGCTCCCCCCCACCATCAAAATCAGAAATGGCACCCCTGTTTATCTTCACCACAAAAATAGGTCTGCTTTCATTCTGAGAGAGCTAATTTGAGAGAGCTAACTCAGCTAAAATCTTAGTGGAAAGTTGCTTTGTGATTTTTACCCTAATGTAGTTAGATGAGGGAAACTCCAGTAGGGGTATAAGGTTGACCTCGGTGAGCTACATTAAGGCCTTCTCTTCACTAGAAAGTTTTGTTGATGTAAGTCAGGGATGATGAGCAGTGGCTACAGAACTTTTGAATGTGCAAAGCCACCTTCATGGAACTCTGTGTGGAGCTGGCCCCTGTCCCGCAGCACAAGGACACCAGAATGAGAGCTGCCCTCTCGGTGAAGAAGCACGTGGCAATTGCTGTGTGGAAGCTGGCAACTCCAGACTGCTACTGGTCAGTCGCTAATCAGTTTGGAGTCGGCAAGTCCACCATTGGAGCTGTTATCGCAAGTGTGCAGGGCCATTAATCACATTCTGCTGCTAAGGACTGTGACTCCAGGAAATGTGCATGAAATAGTGGATGGCTGTGCAGCAATGGGATTCCCTCACTGTGGCGGCACAATAGATGGTACACGCATCCCAATTTTGGCACCAGACCATCTTGCAACAGAGTATGTCAATAGGGAGGGATATTTGTCTATGGTACTGCGAGCACTTGAGGATCACTGTGGGTGTTTCACTGACATCAACATGGGTTGGTCAGGAAAGGTGCATGGTGCTTGTATCTTCAGAAACACTGGCCTGTACCGGAAGCTACAAGCAGGGACTTTTTTCCAGACTAGAAGATTTCAATAGGGAATGTTGAGATGCCCATCATGATCCTGGGAGACCCAGCCTCCCCACTAATGCCATGGCTTATGAAGCCTTACACAGGCAACCTGAACAGCAGCAAGGAGCGCATCAATAACAGGCTGAGCAGGTGCTGAATAACTGTTGAATGTGCGTTTGGCAGGTTAAAAGCGAACTGGAGATGCCTTTATGGCAGGCTGGACTTACATGAGGGCAATAGATATATAGTCTGTGGTTTATAGATGCATAATTTATGTGAAGCTAAGGGCGAGAAGTTTTCCCCTGAGTGGACCGCAAAGGCAAATCGCCTTGCATCTGAATACGAGCAGCCAGATGCCAGGGGTATTAGAGGGGCACAATGGGGGGGTCCTATGCATAAAGGAGGCATTGGGGGCCCATTTTGACAATGAGAACATATCAGGTGTTTTTTGAAACTGCGCTGTGACATTCTATGACTTCTATACAGCTGTACATGTGTGTCAGTGGTAGGTGCATATATCATGTTCAACATATACATAAAGAGGTGCTTTTTGTTTTGGGAGCTTACTTTTATTATTCAACACAAAACAGCACACAACACAAACAAATCCTAGAGGGGGGAAGTAGTGCCAGCTATGACAACTGCATATAAGTCCAGGTGTCATTCCCATAGCTGTCTGAGAAGGGAAAGTGAAGGGGGTAGAGAGGTGGTCCGTGAATTTGGTAAGAATGTGTAGGGGGAGTTGGTGGAGTGCAGGGAAAGAAGTTCTGTTGCAGCTGAAGCAGGGTCTGAGTTTACATGAACTGTGTCTGCAGTGACATTATCGATTTTAGAAACTCTCTCTACTCCTCCATGGCCTTGAACATTCACTCAGGGCCAGCTAAAATTCTCTCCTGGTTTTCCTTCTGTTCCTGTCTGTCCATCTTCTGAGACTCTGACATTGATTGTCTCCATGCCCTTTTTTCTCTTTTGGACGCCTCAGAGGACAGGAGGAGTTCCTGAAACATCTCCTCCTTGCTTCTCCAGGGTCATTGCCTTATCAGTCGTAGGAGGTCTGCCGGCATAGGGGCCTTGGCTGCGAAGGTCACATCTGTGTAAGGACAAGAAACAATTAATAAAACCATTATTGTGAGTGCCCTGACAGGACACATGAATCACTGTGAAACACACCTCATTCTCACTGTCCCCCTGGGCAGAGTACAGCTCCTTGATCAGCCTGAGAATGGTGAGTTGGGGCGGGGGAGACCATACAAGCAGGTCTAAGTTCTGGATTCTGGGTGGGTGCTCGCTTAGGGCATAAAAGCAGGTACATAGGGAAAACAAATTTCAAATTGTGACATCATTCTCCACAAGCAGCAAGGAGCAAGATATCCTTAGAGTCAGCAAAAATGCTAGGATGCATCATGTGAGCAGCTTCAAACCAGGTCCCTACGTTGCATGACTGCGTGCTGCTTTGGTCCCTGCTCAAGTGATTGCCAATTGGCATGGGAAAGTGACCTACAATGGGGGAAGAAACACAGCTGCTTTGCCCAGGAATCTGAGGTAAAGAATCGGGGAGTACCTCCCAGAACATTTCCTAGCGGTCACACTGGAGGATACCCGCAAAATCTCAGAGTGCATTAACGTGCTTCTCAGACGTACTGCCGAGATGCACAAGGGAACGGGAAAGCACATGCAAACACAGCTACTCCTGTGCATTTTTGTCCCTTCAAGTACCTGTCTATTTTAGCCAAGTTAATGAACCCTATGCCTCCAGTATACAAGCACTGCAGGGTCTGATATCCACATGGCAATGGGACCAGTGCTGTAAAAACAAATCCAGGTCACAAATATCTTCTTTTATTCTGTTCACGTAAATACAAGTTGCTTAGCTTTCAAAGTTCCTGAGCAGAAGGGGTAGACTAAGGCAGGCAACTTGGGATGCAGGCCTAGTGGTCAAATGAGGATAAGTGAAATAGAGACGGCGTGAGTTGATTTCTTGTTACGACTCTGATCTCACACTCTGCAAAGGATTGTGGGATTTGAGATGGGCAGAGCAAAAAAAAAGGGGGGGTGGATAAAAGATTGTGAACCACTGCTTTAGTCCTCAGAAATACGCAGCAACATGTTGGTTCACAGCTGCTCGTGAAGTAACGTAATTACAGACAATGGGGCAACAAGCCTGCATCTTTCTTACTTTCTGCTTATGACACCAAACCACAGGGTACAATATCTCTTTAGTCACAGCCAGTTTCAACTAGTCTATTCCTTTAATTGGAACTCCTTAAGCACCACCTGTTCAGTCTGGAAGTGTTGTGAAAACATCAGCCAGGCCTTTACTGTGTCTCATCAACAGAATAAATGAATGGCAGATTTGTGCTGGATAACAAATTTAACAGCACAGCCCACTGCAGTCTGAACCTGATGTACTTTGTAGTTAAAGACCTGTTTGAATCATGCTGTATTTTCTGAACTGTTACCTCAGAACTGTGCCTCAGAACAAAACAATACAAGTACTGGGGATTTGTTTTGTCTCAGCCCACGGGTAATCACAAGAGCTCTGCAAAATGTTTGACAAACCTCAGAAGTGCTTGACTCTGGCCAGCAATTCATCATAACTTGCAGCTGTCTGTAAACTGGTCAAACTGTCAAAGCTTTTGGACGTTTTTGCTGCCTGGAGACCAAGGATGATCTTGAAGTTAAGATGCTGCACTGGGGCTTAAGAAAACTGTGTTCAGTTCCTGCCTCCACCAGGGACATCCTGCTTTCTTTTGGACAAGCCCGTTATCCCTCTAGTCCCCATTTGTAAAGTGGAGATCAATACTCCCTTTTGTCTGTCTAGCTCATAAAACTTTTGAGGGGCAGGAACTGTCTCTTTGGGTACATCTACACTGAAATGAAAGGTGCACAGACGCAGCTTGCCTGGGTTAGCTGATAGATATTGCAGGGCTCAGGCTGCAGGGCTATAAAATTGCAGTATAGCTATTCAGGCGTGGGCTGGAGACCAGGATCTGGGATCCTCCCCTATTGTGGGCTCTCATGTTCCAGGCTTCAGCCAGGCCCAAACATCTATGCGGCAACTTTATAGCCCCACAGTCCAAGCCCTGTGAACCTGAGTCAGCTGATCCAGGCCAGCTGTAGGTCTTTTACTGCAGCATAAACATACCCTTACTATGTGTACGTACAGTGCCTACCTTATCCTGGCTGAGGGCTCAAAGTGCTGATGCAACACAAATAATAACTAATAATAATGTATTTAGATATCTGTGAAAAGGGACCATGACAATATTTTTGCCCAAGAAAGACCTTGTTTTTTAAAAGCAAAGGTTAATTGATAAAGTGGCTGGACTCATCAAGGGCAGGGGTGTCTTACATGCCAATGGTTGTAAAACTAATTGGCAGCAGTATGGGGAGAATAGGAGTGTCAGTAGCAACACTCATCATGACAATACAGGGTATGTGAAAAGTCCCTGGAGATCATCTTGGAAGAGTCTGTCCTCATGCAGGTGGCCCCAGAGCTCAAGGAATCTGCAGAAGACAGCATGCAGAGGTTGGAAATGTATCGTATTGCTCTTCTGGTGCGACAATGAGTGCTCACCAATGGGAATAAGATCTGCACAGTCTCACCCACAATAATCTTATATGAACGATTTAGGTTGACCTAACTGAAATCAGGAACAGCAACCCCACAATCGACTTTGTTGATCACATAAGAACTTTCTTCACTCTCCTTCTGAGGATAAGACATAGTAACTGAAATCAGCCATCAGCAAAACCTAAATCACGGATCCTTTTTTAAAGAGACAATTATTCAAAAGAAAGGGTTTGATATCTTTATCATCTTACATTTTGTCTGCCTTTTTTTCTTACATGTAAATTTACTGAGAACAGACATTGATTTAACTCCTGATTTATCTGGTTCCTGTCCAATGTCACTGCCACACTTCATTAAAAAGGAACCGTTTCCAAAATCACTGTTTATCAGTTTAAAAGAATGTAAATAAAAGTGACTGGGCAAGTACGAGGCTTGGTGAACATGAAAGCTGTCCTGGGAACGAAGCTCATGGTGGGAAACTCAGAGGACGGGTTCAGCCTCAAAGACTAGTGGAAAAAGTCAAGGGCATGGGAACTGCACACTACCAGCTTCACACTGTATGTTTGCCTGTCGGTGAATATTTATTTTGAAATATAGAGTAAAAAGAGGGAACCAGGAAAACTACATGAGGATTTAAAAGTTGGCAAAAGGACACTGGGAAATCACTAGCAAGGTACAAAATAGCTTGTTTTATGTATTGGATCATATGTTATAATATCAGCGCATTACGGCTTCAAAGCAATGAAGATGCTCTAGAAGGTTAATCCTCACCACCTAGTACCACTGTCCCTTTTTACAGATACAGAAGCCAATTTGCTGCTGTCAGATCGATTGCTCTGGATCGACTGAGCGGTCTGTGTAGACCCACTCAGTCGATCCAGCAAGCAACGCAGGAAAACCACCCCGGTAAGTGGCGTAGCACTGCGTGGAAGGGAGCGCTGTTCCCTTCAACGCAGCGCAGTGTGGACGGCGCGCAGAGGAGACGCCGCGAAGTCAACGGGAGGTTCACAAGTGATTTACGTCACTTGCGTATCTCCGTCGACTGCTGCCGAATCCCGAATGTAAGTGTAGACTGGGCCTTACACATATTCATGCTAACGCTCATCCAGCTAGTGCAAGTATAAACAGCAGTGTGGTTGCAGTAATACTGTCCTAGCAGCAGAGCCCCAGCTGAGCTGTGTGAAGTACAAACCTGCCTGAAACCACTGGGTACGTACTCAGCACAGTGCTACCCATGTTACCATGGCTACACGGCTATTTCTACTCTGATTAGCTCCAGCACAGCTAGCATGAGTATGTGTAAACCAGCAGGGGAACCACAGCCCAAACTTGTAGTGCAGACGTAGCCCAGGTTACATCTTTGCAATTCCACTGTGATCTTCCTAAGTCAAACAGCAAATCAGTAGTAATGTTGGGGTTAGCACCGTTGAGCTGTTGATTCCCAGTCCCGCTCGTAGATCGCACTGCCTCTCATTTAGAAAGTATCTAATTGCACGTTGTAGAGATTAGGTTGTGGGGAACCTAGCACTTTTAGTTCCTTTATTTTTAGACTTTGATATGCACTGAATGCTTATTAAAATGCTGGATTGATGAGATTAAACATAAGGGAGCCATATTCAGCCCTAACTGTGTATATGAAGCTCCCATTGAAGACACATGTGCATTTTAGAAAGGAATTTTGCATGATGTTCTATTTGCCACACAACAGGCACAGTAATAGATGCTGAAATAATAGTCTCTCCATAATTCCCCACCTAAGTCTCTTTGACCCTGTCCTGGAGAGACACCTCTATGAGTGACAGCGCTGTCAACTCTCCAGGATCCATGCTAAGGCTCCCCAGTAGTGCCAGTTCTAATAAGCAGCTGTGTGTGTGTCTGCATATGCAGATACCAGAGACGCAGACAATAAAAAAAGAGACAGTTGAGGTCAAAAATCTGTGTTGAATCCTATCAGACCAGTTGCCCATTCACGGGAGTCTAATCTGAGATGCTTTCATTTTCCCATCTGACCAGATATAGTTAGAATATTAAAACAGTGGATATTAATTTAAAACTATTTTTTTATGCAGAACCTCTTTGATTATGTTTTGTTTCATCTATGGCTTTTAGTTTCTGAACTGCCCATGGTTCCTCTGCCAGAGAATTAGGAAGGGTAATGCCGATCCTAAGAGTTCTTGGAGTTGGGAGTTCCCAGTGCTAAAAGCTATTGCAAAATTAATTGGTTTTTACACCATGTATATACTGCAGAGTTAAGTTGACTTAAGTTATGTCGACAATCATAAATAGCTTTAATAACATTGGTTGAGCACATCCACACATCACTCCTTTTGTTGGCTGAGTGCATCCACAATTGTTGCTCGACAGTGGGAGCATTACATCCTGGGTAGCTATCCCACTGTGCAACTCATCACCCTCCGTCACCCTCTGTAAATTATGGGAATGGATCATGGTGCATCATATGGATGTGCTCACCATGGTGTGGATGTGCTCACCATGCCTTAATGCAGTTCCATCCAATCCATCATTCCATGGGCTTCCAACTTTGTTTTGCACCGTTTTTGAACAGCCCCTGTAAACTGTGCACCCGCCATCTCTGCCTGACAGCATGGGTCCTGAACTTCTAACTTTTGTAGCAATGAGCATTATGAACACAGTGTGGCTGGTCCTGCAGTATTTCAGGAGCTGAGAGACAGAGAGTGAATCAGTGATGCCCACCCTGCTGTCTGCCATGGATACAAATAATGCAAGATTGTTGCTGGCATTCATGCAACAGGTTATCACAGTGAACCATTGGTACTGGGCATGGGAAGCAAGAACTGAGTGGTGGGATCACATCACAATGCATGTATGGGATGACAAGCAGTGGCTGCAGAACTTTCAGATGCACAAAGCCACCTTCCTGGAACTCTGTGCAGAGCTTGTCCCAGCCCTGCAGTGCAAGGACACCAGAATGAGAGCTGCCCTCACTGTGGAAAAGTGACCGGCAATCACTATGTGGAAACTGGCAACTCCAGACTGCTACCAGTCAGTCACGAATCCATTTGGAGTTGGAAATTCCTTGATGCAAGAGTGCAGGGCCATTAATCGCATCCTGCTGTGAAGGACTGTGACTCTCGTTAATATGCAGGAAATAATTGATGGCTTTGAAGCAGTGGGATTCCCTAACTGTGGTGGCGTGATAGATGGAATGCATATTCCAATTTTGGCCCCTGACCATCTTGCGACAGAGTACAGTGACCAAAAGGGCTAGTTCTTCATGATCTTGCTGGTGCTGGTGGATCACCGAGGCGGTTTCACTGACACCAGTGCCGGGTGGTCAGGGAAGGGGCAAGATGCATGCATCTTCTGGAACACTGGACTGTATAGTACAGGCGGGGACTTTCTTTCTGGACCAGAACATTCCAATGGGGGATGTGGACATGCCTGTAATGATCCTGAGAGACCCAGCCCACCCCTTGCTCCCGTGGCTCATGAAGCCTTACGCCAGGAGCCTGGACACCAGCAACGAGCACTTCAACAACAGGCTCAGCAGGTGCCGAATGATCTTTGAATGTGCCTTTGGGCAATTAAAAGAGCACTATCACCATCTTTTGGCTGGTTAGATCTCA
>ML675604.1:48395317-48501430 GCA_007922155.1 Mesoclemmys tuberculata
CCTGCTGCACTCTCCATAATATTTGCGAATCGAAGGGGGAGAAGTTTCCCCAGGGTTATACCACTGAGGCTGACTGGCTGGCTGCAGATTTTGAGCAGCCAGATACAAGGATAATTAGAGGGGTGCAGAGGGAGGCTATTCAAACCAGGGGCGCTTTGAAGAAACATTTTGACAATGATTCCCAGTAATGTCTCTTTATGTGACACATTTGGCCAGGCAATGTTTACTTGCTGCTTTGAATTTCCCCTGTTGTGCTTGCTTCCCGAGCATTAATTGCAAGGAGCAAATATTCCTATCTATAGCCACTGTGTTTCAGTGTTAGCACTCAGCGATGTATGTATGTATGTATTTCACAAATAAAGGCTCATTTAATTCAAAGACTCAAGTTTAATAACAGGATCAAACACAAACTTTTGATCAACCAGGAGACATGACAAAGAAGAACAATCTCATGGTTAGGGCTCTCACAGTGGGTGTTACTTCAGATTTTATTGGGAAACCAGTCCATAGGCATGGAATGCAAGGGGTAATGTGAGGGACCAGGAACATGTGGGGGATTTTGGGGAGGACATGGGCCAGAGTTCTGTAGTGGCTGGAGGGGTGGTTTGGAACCAAGGTGCACAGATTGAAGGTTAATGAGGGACTTCAACATCTCTGTGTGGCCCTCCAGGAGCTTTATCATCCACCCCTGCCCCTGTGTCCTTTCCTGGCTATGGAGCCAGAGACTCTCATTGATTGGCTCCCTTCACGCCCTTGTTGCGCTATGTGGTGCTACATCTGTTGACTGCAGCACTTAAAAAACATATCCTCCTTATTCTTCCGGGATCTGCACCTTATCTGTCGGAGGCGCTCCACCGGTGTGAAGGCATAAGTCTTCAAGGGCACATCTGCAGAAGGTCAAGTAAAACAATGAACGGAGACAATATTGTGAGTGTGTTCACAGCCATGAATCACAAAAGTTAAACACCCCTATTTCTCACTGTCCCTTGGCCAGTACACAGGTCAGCGCAAGCCCCAAATATGCTGAGTTCATAGGGAGTGGGGAGTTGTAATAGATGATGTGGAAAAAGCTGAAGTACTCAATCTTTTTTTTTGCCTCTGTCTTCACAAACAAGGTCAGCTCCCAGACTACCACATTGGGCATCACAGAAAGGGGAGAGGGTGAGCATCATGGATTCACCAAGAGCAAGTCATGCCTGGAAAGCAGTGGATACAATATACCTTGACTTTAGCACAGACAGATATACAAAGATATATTGGATAACGAGTTTCACTTTTGTTCCTACTCAGTTTCACTTTCTGCTCAAATACTACCACAATGGTGCCATGCTGTTTGGTTTGCAAACTCTGTATTGGAATGTTTAAATCCAAATAGAAAACCTAAAATGCCGTGGCAATGTTTCTATTGTTATTAAGTTTTGTAAAATCTTGCTTTTTTACAAAAACTACATTCTAGAGCTAACTCAATCTGCCAATGACCCTTTGATAGTAGTCTGTGGTTACTGTATGTGTGTATATTTGGGGATGGGAGCAGAGGGTGATAGAGAAACTGCTTGTTGTACATATACTGAGCCATGATATAGACTTATAGAATCCATGAAAAGAAGTCAGTGTTCCACTCTTGGTTTTTATCCTCTCAGTGGTATTTATATTTTGAAATAATATCAGTGTTATATTGCCATATAATACATAACTATCTTCAAAGTCCATTGTAAGTGAGATCATAATGTGTTTTGAAGCCTGATGAAGGAATGTTTAGTCTATTCCTAAATTCACTGAACTATTTTACTCAGTGATACCAGTGTAAATCTCTCAGGTCTAGTGCACAAGGTGTTGATCACTCACAATCCCCAGTGATGTCAATGAGCATTGAGGGTGTACAATACCTTGCAGGATCAAACCCTCAGTTCCTCTGCTCTGACTAAGAACAAAATTTGGCTTGCTGTTTCCTAACATCTCACTAATCAATGAAAGTATGGGCAGTTGCAGACTTGCTAAAGCGTAAGTGCTGGCGTTTTCTTAAAGACCCAGTTCCTGGATTCATGCCATTGTATGAGAATTTCAGCTTTCATTTAAAAAAAAGTAAGTTTCTAGCCCTCATGATTGCAGAGAAAAGCTTGTAAACATGAACTCTGAAGAATCAAACACAAAAAAACAAATAAAAGAACCTCAGGTTATTATTATTATTATTATTATTATTATTAATCTCATGATTCTGAAGTCCTGATTCATGATTTGTATTGTCAATACTAAAGTTAACATTTTTTAAAACTAAAAAAATGTTATCTCAGTCAAACCATAAGTCCTTTCAACTTGTCATGTGCCCAAATGCAAGCGGACCTTATTCAGGTAAAAGATATTTGCACTCATGTAAATGAGAACCAGATTTGGCCCATAATATTTAGGAATCAAAATAATCTCCTTACAATATATTTGAGGTAGATGAAACACATAGAACCAGTCAAGCCATTCATGATTAATGTCCAGGGCAGACTGGCTGCCATTGGTTGTGAAATCATAGCTGCAGTTCCATTTAAATCAAAGGGTTTTGCTTTAAGTTAGAATATATTTATAGATTCTACAGGCTGCTGTATGAAGATATTTTCTCCCACCACTGGGAACAAAGCAAAAAACGAGGTTCCCGAGTGAGTGTTAGAAATCAGTGTAAACAGCCATGAGCGTGAAAAGATGGAAACCATGAGGAGCTTAGGATATCAGATGGCCAAGCACCAGACTCCAGCAATCACTTCTGTTGAGTCAAGTTACTTATGCCCAGGCCTATAACCTCCAGATATTCTTTTTCTCAATACTTCTCTGGTTTATGAAGCTGCCTGTGAACTCCATTTGCTGCAAAAGTGTGCAAAATCTTTGTAGCAAATTGCAGAACAACTTGGGGATGAAAGCTTTTTGCACGAAGCTACAAATTGGAAAATGGCCCCATCTTGCAGAAGATATTGTTAAGCTAAGCAAATCTTCTGAGCATAATCAGGGGTTGAGAAAATGGGCCTGTTTTTCTGGGGAAATGACTTTTGCATTATAAATATTCAACTTCTTGTTTTCCGAGCAAAAATAGCCATTTTGTCAAAATAGTAAATATATCCAAATGTCAGGGGTATGAAGACATGTGAACTCAAATGGTGAAATCTTGTACTGGTTGCTATTTAGTAGAAATGAACTAACACAACAGCCTGTTACTTACATTATGGCTAGCCAGCGTGGTAATACTGAAATATTTCCTACCTGTGAGTAATTAGAGCTCTCTGGTAGCTGCTCTCCAAACAGATGTAGAAAGTTAATGTGTTAATTAATGTCTAACAATAACCTGTTTTAAGACAGAGCATTTGAACAAAAGAGTAGCTAATGATTTTTCTCCATGCCTCCATGTCTTGGTAGTCTCTTAGCAGAACTGTTTCCTGCAGATTCTTTGTTTGTTTTTTCCAGGAAATTTCTACCTACCTTATCTCAAAGGAATTTTTACTGGGGTCACCTGCTCTGGCTGTGTACTGTTTGCAGAAGTGTGTTTATCCTTATAACACAAGCATGTTAAATCTTATTACCTGATGTGTGCCTTTTCAGTTCTTTAAAATATATAGAGCATACAGGTAATAGTAATGAAGAAGGTGGGTCAAATGTTCAGAAGTGTCTACGTGACTTAGGGGCCTAAATCCCATTCTTAAAAGTAACTTAAGCACTTAAGCCCAGATTTTTAAAGATATTTAGGAACCTACCGCACACTGATCTCAATGGGAGATAGGCACCTAAATAACTTTGAGGATCTGGGCTTTAGAACCCTAAATCTCACTGAAGATCGATATGAAGCAATTTGGAGGATTGGGGCCCTCTGCAGATTTTCATGCAACAAGCACATTTTGTAATAACTTGTTTTTGTTCTGAGATGAGAGGAGGTAAGGTAAAGTAAATATAATTGGGTGATTGATTCAGAAAAGGAAATCAGAGTCAAATATCTTGTGTTTCCGTCACACCTGCCACGCCTGGATTTTATGGGACATATTTGTAAAATCTGGCCTCAATTTCTCCACCCATAATTGTCTGCAGGTGCATTGAATCCTCTGAATGTGTCAGGCATCCTGCAGAAAAAATCAGAATGTGACATATGATTTAAAGACTGTCTCACAACACATATATATTTTGCGCAGCATAAAGCCACCTTAGTTTTGGATTGTCCTAGTTATTGAGTACTTGACTTTCCCTCGCAAATAACACTATTGTAACTTGCTTTTCTTATGTAATAAGAACCACACAGATGGTTGGCATGCAAATTGAATTAAGACATTGTTTGACCTTATGTCATACCCTTAGTGTAACCCTTCCCTTTTAAAGGGCCAGAATCATTCCCACTAGTGGAAGTTCAAATTGTGCCTCCCTTCATTAGTGATGGACATTGCAATTGGTAGAGGCGGGGATTATTTTTATCACTGTCTTTCTCCCAGTGGTTCTGCAAGGGGAGAGCTTTAATCTCTCACAGCTTATAGGAGCTTGATCAGTGAAGGCTGCACTGATGGTGCATTGTTTCAGCACATGTCCTGACTGCATCCCTCCACAGCCAGAGCAGACCATTTTTGGGGGGGAGCTACACTGATGACTACAGGCCCGGCCCCACCCAAGAAAAGGAGGTTAAAAGCTCCTAGTAGAATTAGAACCTTTGGGCAGACTTTCCACTACCCCACCTTTCATCAGAGTCTAGTGTAGCAGAAGTATCACAGATCATGGGTGAATCCAGCTCACCGACAGCATTGTGTTAGAATAGAGATTTCCGAATTAAGTTGTCAAGGACAAAAGATACACATTTTCCCACTGTGTAACTCATGTGACAGGGGCCTAGAGGACAAAACTAATTACCTTGAAAACTGAGTTTGTTTCTTTAGGAATTAATGTGTTTGGTTTCCAGCCAAGCTCTGTCTAACTGTTGATGATTTTTTACTTTTTATGCCTGTGATGACCCTAAGCTTATTCTGTTGGCACAGTCTAAAAATCAAAATAATAAACTATTCTCTGCTCCACATTTTAACGTTCACTTTTTAAAAATGAGCTGACACTGTTAACAGGATGTGCAAGTGTGCATTTTAATATAATTAAAATAATGTATTACTTCTTCTTTCTAGTTTTCTTCTTCTGCTTGCTTGTCTGTTTGAACAGATGGAGTCAAAAAGCATTGGGCTAAATTCAACAGTGATGTTAGTTTAGAGCAGTAGTTTTTCAACCTTTTTTCATTTGTGGACTCCTAAAAAATTTCCAATGGAGGTGGAAATCTTAGACAGTCTGCAGACCCCACAGATTGAAAATCACTGGTCTAGAAAATAAGCACTTTTTACCTACCTTCACACTTCTGGATTGAATTTTTGGCCGTTTGTGAATGGAGATATACAAAATGATTCTTTGTCTGGCGTAGGGTTAGAGTTAAAGGTAGGGTTAGAGTCAGATGTAAGAATAGCATTGGAATCGTTCTTGGTTTAGGATATGGTTAGGGTCAGGGCTGTGGCTAGGGTTTAGATTAGGGTTAGGACCATAAGAATGGCTATCCTGGACCAGGCCCATGGTCCATCCAGCCCAGTAACCTGTCTCCAACAGTAGCCAGCACCAAATGCTGCAGAGGCATGTTTACAAACAATAACTGCAAAATGCAGTTATGGGATAACCTGGCCTCAAGAAAAGCTACTTGCTTTAAACTCCTTTTGTTTGAAGATAGGTTATGCCTTGAAGCATGAAGGTGCATATCTCCCCCAAAGTCTTTTATTAAAAAAATCCTAACTCCGGCTATTCTTATTCTTCATATTTACATCCAGTCTTGTCTGAATCCTGCAGGGCTCTTGGTCACAGTGATATCGTGTGGCAATGAGTTCCACAAGATAAGTGTATGTTATGTGAAAAAAGCATTTCCTTTTTTTCACGTTTAAATTTGGTTTAATCACTGTGAATAAAATGTAGACAACCCAAGATTCAGAAATAGTTCAGGCTGTATAGTGTCCAGTCGTTATCCTCTTTAGGAGCCTTCACTTCTTGGCTACTGTGACATTTTAAAGACTGACATTATTATTTCCCCTCTAGATCCCATTTACATATAGTGCCATTGTCATGAGATATCCACTTTAGCACCTACACTGCTCCATTGCATGTAGCCCCATATATATATTGTCTTAAATCACAGAGAAGAAATATCTGGTGTCCAGCTTTTAGGAGTAACGGTATCAATGGGTCAGTGAGAGGTTCACTGTCTGAAACTAATTTTCACTCCAGTTTTATGGACATTTGGGGGTTGATTTTGCAGCTTGGGTTAACCCCCATTTGTAGTTTCTTTGCTTTAGCTGGTGTTTGGTTGTTGGATAATTTGTCTCTTGCAGATGTCCGTTATCAAAATTTCCTTTGAGACTACATCTGCTCTTCACACTAGAGGTGTTCTTGCTAGCTACATACACATACTTACACTCGGCGAGCCTGAGTATAAATAGGCCTCTAGCTGTGGTAGGATGAGCAGCGGCTGCATAGCTCAGCCATGCCGAATACATACCCCCAGGGTTTGAGTGGGCTTGTACCCAGCATGGCTAAGTTATGCCACCACTGCCCGTGTTACCATGGCACTGCTATATTTGTACTCACGCTAGCACTCATCAAGCTAGCGTGAGTATGTGTCTGTGAGCTGGGAATCACACGCCTAGCTCGTAGTGTAGACATAGCTTTTTTAGACACATTAACATTCATATTTCACCCTGACTGTTTCTCCATTATCTTCTCTTCACTAGACTCAAGGCTATGACCTTTGGACTTGAATCTGTGAGGTACTGAACACCTTCTGGGAAACCTTCAGGGCTTAGTGCTTCCACAGAGAGACCTTGCAAGAGCATGTCCTTTAACGTTCACCGACTGGGAGCGTTTCAGACAAGCTGTTTGCTCTTTAATGATTTCAGAACGTCCCTGGAAGGAAGACATACCCCTGGTTTGCTGACCAGAGCACTAGGAAGGAGATCAGCATGCCTCTGGAATCAGATGTAGATAACAGCACTCACAAGCTGCCATTTGTACTGAATGAATCATTAAAGGACTAGGGATTATGAAACCACAATATTTACAGTACTCTCAAGATCAATGGAGTGATGTAAGAGGCAAACACTTTTTTTAAACGGACCCTTTGAAAGGCAAAACATGTACGGTAGTGGGACAGTAGCCTGTCTTTAACCTTGCTCAAACACAAACATGTATAAAAGAACCATTTCATCTCCCCCCCCGGCCTTTGCAGCACTGATTTACATCAGGGCATGGGTCAATGTGTACAGTTTCTCTGACCACATTGCATTTGTTATTATTACTGTTATTTATTATCTGATTAAAATAGCAGCTAGCGGCCCCAGTTGAGTTGGGGCTTCATTATACTGTCACAAAGGAAGGGACGGTTCCTGCCCTGAAAAGCTTACAATCAAAATGGACAAGATGGATGAAAGGAATCAACATTATACCATTTTGCCACCGAGGACTCAGTCACAGAGAGACTAGCTCCACAAAGATATTTAGGCACCTAACTCCTGTTGAGAATCCGGGCCTACGTGACTTGCCCAAGGTCACACAAGAAGTCTATGGCAAAACTGGGCACTGAACCCAGATCTCCTGATTCCCAGTCTACTGCCTTAATCACAAGACCATCCTTCCTTTCTCTGGGGTGGTCATTTTCATCTAGGACCAGATGCAGGAGAGATGTCAATAGTTTGGTCCCTTTCAACTCAGAAGAACATTAAAATACAAATATATGATAAGATTTTATTTTTCAGTCGGTTCTGTGTACTCAAAATATTTTAAGGGCTCACTTGGGCCTGGTAGGCACAGCCCTGACTGAGAGATGTCAAACAGCTCTTTTGGATAGTGAGAAATGAAAATGACTAAGGGCCTGGCCCCTTTCCTTCTCTCCCACCTACACTGAGCATAAGCTTGGCGTAGCTGAGGGATCGGGATGTTTATTGCATGTTGTTTTGTAAAGAATGAAATTGAACAGTGACTACGTCTGAAAGAAAATGGTATTAAAACATGTCTTCTCACAAGCCGTATAGTATCTCTTAGGGTGGGCATTGCAGAAAAGGAACTAGCACTGGAAGCCAGCATGCACTGTAGAGCTCTCCACTAATAAAAGCAATTGGAAGGGCAGACGGACACTGCAAACTTCTTGTTGTTTGATCCTCTGCAAGATAATCTCCCCCTCCAAGCTGATATAAGGCACCCCAACATTCTTGTTAGACAAAATTACTTTCTGTATAAGAACCAGCTCAACCCCTCCAACTGTGGCCTGGATAGGATGGAAGGAGCAGAAGACCAACTTGTGTGCTCAAAAATTTGCCAGAGTAACCTGAGATTTCTTCTAACTGGCACCATACCCAGCTCTTTCTGACTACACAGATACCCTTCAGTGTGAACACCACATAGCCATGTCCACTGTTTTTGAGAATGGAGTACATCTGGACAAAGAGAAGTTATGGCATTTAATGGCACTGACAATGAAATGGATACCATGTAAACCTACAAGAAAATATTTTCCGGAATTAATGCTGATCTTGCCTGCACTATCTGCTAGGTGGTGCCTCTGCCCTTCATATCACCTTAGAAAGGAAGTTGGGGCTCTGACACAGGTGGGGATGCAAATGAGGAGCCATATTGCTGTGGTGATGGAGAACCTTGGGATATTAGACAAAGGCTGGCCTTCCATAGATGCTACAAGCCTCATAGCATTTCTTTGGGCTCTCCCCACATCTTCAGTGTTGGTAAGTCATGGCCTCTGCTCCTCCACTGGCTATTAAACCCTGCCTTTCACTGAGAGTTATGAATCTTCTGCCTAACTTTGGCCCCCCATGGCTTTTCAAGTACAAAAGCATCATATGGCCATGTATTTTTCCTAAGACAAAATAATTACTGTGGAATCCATGCTCTGCAAATAACTTAGAAAGCCCAATGATATTACTGGAATGTATCAGAGAATTATAAGCAAAGAATATTTTGCAACATACATTTATTTTTACTTAAAGAGCAGAGAATCACTTACTCTTAGGACTGCCTTAGCCAGTGGAGTCAGTTCAAACCAGCTACAACAGCAGAGCAGGGAAGAACTTGCTGGCTCAGATTTTGGTTTCTGTTGTTCCTCTCCAGTCACAGCTACTTCAGGAGATCATGTAGACAGGACAGATAAAATCTAGCAGTGTGCATGTACAAGGCCACAGCGAGACAAAGCTTACTTGCCATCTTGACCTCCCCAGTGATTTGTTTATGATTGCGTGTCCAGACTGCACTCATATAAAGTGGAACCATTTAACACTGCCAGATGTTGGGGGCTGGCTTAGAAGACCATCGCCAATTACAACCATGTACAATTACAGCCACATACAAGCATGGAATCTGGGCAGGACAGTTGAGAGGTGACTCAGATTGCTCTTTGAGCTTTCAGAGAAACAGGATAGATCATTGCAGGAGTGGCTGAGAGGGGATTGGGTGTGTCATTTCAGCTGCAGTATCTGCATTTCCCATCCACGTAAACACCGACCCTGTTCAGAATGGATCCGTGCGGGTAGAAGAGTTACTAAAACTTGCTGAGAGGTTGTGCAGTTGGCCACACTTATGAAGTGATAGGGCCACTTGTGTGTGTGAACATGGAGTGTCTCACAACTGCTCCAGCTGATTGCACCATAATGGACATGCCAAAATCCTCTAATTCTACACAAGCAAGAACAAGAGATAATCAGATGGAAGGAAAGACATTTCAAAAGTATTCTATTTATTACTGGTCTGTATCAAAAGCTATTTCTGTCACAATTATCAACAGATTTTTGGATCACCAAGAAGACATCTGAGTGTCTCTTCAGATAACATGGAGAATTCCCCGTAACCATCCCTTTCTTGTTTCAAATAACTTCAAGGAACAGGTGTTTTATCTTAAGTCTCCAACATTTTCTTAGGGCTTGTCAGGTCACTCCAGTCTTCCCTTAACACTTCTTCCACCAATACAGGAGAAAGGGCATATCTTTTCCCCAAGCACCTGGGTTGAGTCTGTAGTCCACAATTCAACTGGCTACCTTAGTCAGCTCACAAAGAAAAAACTTCTTTGAATAAGCATCACTTTTGTTTAGGCGATGCCATGAGAACATCCTCATAAATCCCCTAGGTCAGGGGTTCTCAAACTGGGGGCCATGACCCCACAGGGGGTCATGAGGTTATTGGGGGGCTTGCGAGCTATAAGCTATGGCACATGCCAGTAAGGATGACATGACATGGTGGGATCATCACTTTTGTGGGGGGGGTCATCACAGCCTGAAATATTTTCAAAGGAGGAGCCAGCAAAAAAAGTTTGAGAATCCCTGCTCTAGCTCTTGGCTTGCCCCTTTCTACCCCAGAAGTTGGATTGATATTTCTTACTGCTTAATGGGACTAAATCATGAGCGCCCAGATTATTTCCATCCAAGGATATTAAAGGAAATAGCACATGAAATTGCAAACCCATTGGCAAGGATTTTTAGTGAATCTGTAAAATCAAGGGTTGTACCATATATGGGAAAAAAAAGCAATCTGTGAAATTACAGACCTGTTAGTTTGACCTCCGTAGTATGCAAGATGTTGGAAAAAGTGTTGAAAGAGAAAGTAATTAAGGACATTGAGGTTAATAGGACAAAATACAAGATGGCTTTACAAAAGGTAGATCATGTCAGACCAACCTGACCTCCTTTTCTGAGACAATAACAGACTTTTTAGACAAAGGGAATGCAGTGGCTCTAATTTACCTAGATTTCAATAAGGCATTTGATATGGTTCCACATGGAGATTTATTAGTTAAATTGGAAAAGATGGGGATTAATATGAAAATTGGAAGGTGGGTAAGGAACTGGTTAAAAGGGAAACTACAACGAGTCATACTGAAATGTGAACTGTCGGGCTGGAGGAAGGTTATTAGTGAAGTTCCCCTGAGATCGGTTTTGGTACCAATCTTATTTAACCTTTTTATTACTGACCTTGGCACAAAAAGTGGGAGTGTGCTAATAAAATTTGTGGATGATACAAAGTTGGGAGGTATTGCTAATACAGAGAAAGATTGGGATATCATACAACAAGATCTAGATGACCTTGTAAACTGGAGTAATAGAAATAGGATAAAATTTAATAATGGAAAGTGTAAGGTCATGCACTTAGGGACTAATAACAATAACTTCTTCTATAAACTGGGAATGCATCAGTTGAAAGTGACAGATGAAGAGACAGACCTGAGCATATTGGTAGATCACAGGATGACTATGAGCCGCTAATGTGATGTCACCATGAAAAAAACTAATGCGGTCCTAGGATGCATCAGGTACGGTATTTCCAGTAGAGATAGGGACGTGTTAGTACCACTATACAAGGCGTTGGTCAGACCTCATCTGGAATACTGTGTGCAGTTCTGGTCTCCCATGTATAAGAGATTAATTTAAAATGGAACAGGTGCAGAGAAGGGCTACTAGGATGATCCAAGGAATGGAAAACCTGTCTTGTGAGAGGAGACTCAAAGAGCTTGGCTTGTTTAGCCTAACCAAAAGAAGGCTGAGGGGAGATATGATTGCTCTCTATAAATACATCAGAGGGATAGATACCAGGGAGGGAGAGGAGTTATCTAAGTTCAGCACCAGTGTGGACAAAAGAACAAATGGATATAAACTGGCCATCAGAAACTTTAGACTTGAACTTAGATGAAGGTTTCTAACCATCAGGGGAGTGAAGTTCTAGAACAGCCTTCCAAGGGGAGCAGTGGGGGCAAGAAACCTACTGGTTTCAAGACTGAGCTTGATAAGTTTATGGAGTGGTTGGTATGATGGGAGCCTAATTTGGCAATTGACTGACCTTAAATTACTAGTAGCAAATCTGCCCAATGGCCTGTGAAAGGATGTATGATGGGGTGGGTTCTGAATTACTACAGAAAATTCTTTCTCGGTGTCTGGCTGGTGAATTTTGCCCACATACTCAGGGTTTAGTTGGTCGACATATTTGGGGTCGGGAAGGAATTTTCCTTCAGGGCAGATTGGCAGAGGCCATAGGGGTTTTCGCCTTCCTCTGTAGCAGGGGGCATGGGTCACTTGCTGGTGGAGTCTCTGTACCTTAAAGTCTATAAATCATTGTTTGATGACTTTAATAACTCAGTCTTAGGTAAGGGATCTATTACAGGAGTGGGTGGGTGAAGTTCTGTGGCTTGCGTTGTGCAGGAGGTCAGACTAGATAATCAGAATGGTCCCTTCTGACCTTATAGTCTATGAGTCTCTGAGTCTATAAAGAAACCTTTCCTGTTCCTCTGCAAAGAAGGAATCTCTTAATGCTATGATACAGAGGGGCTTCATTATTTGATTTTCACCTTGTAAATTCCCAGTTCAGTTAATCTAAAAATTACACCTGTATCAATGAAAAAGCGATTTTTCAACTATCTAACTGATTCTACATTATTAGATTAGGTATATTTATCAGACTACAGTATAATTAAGCATCTAGTACCCTGGTATCCAAGCAGCAGCAGATAACCAGCAGTAGGATACAATGCTAGAAATAAAAGCTTAATCCAAGTAACCACAAAAATGTTTTATATTTTGTTTTACATTTTCCCAAGGAGGAACTCCAAGCAATTTAGGCTATTGCTCACATCGTTTCAGGATGTTTTTATAAATACCATCAAATTATGCACAAATTATATGTGATGTTTATTCTGTCAACTTCCATTTTCAAAATGAGGAGCCAAGGATTTTGTTTGTTAAATTTAATCCACCTGTGTAAAAATGACTAGCTTGTTGCAGACAGAGCAAGACAGAAATTCCAGCTCTCACCTGCTTCTAACCACAAGCTATAACAATTGACATGTCTTGAATGTTCAGAATTGTAATCTCATTGTACCCTTGTTGCAGTAGTCAATGTTAGGTCCTTAAAAGTTAAATTTGTGTGAAGTGTCCATGTGTTACACTGGAAATACTTGACTGAATCTTTCTCACTCGCCTCTCAAGGAAATCCAATCTGTTCATACAGTTAAGCTCAGAGGTTATAATTTTGGTAAGAGATTTACGAGAGTATTATACAAAAAGAGATGTTTGATGCCATTTGCTAATACAAAAGAGCTATGTAATGAACAGTGATTTTGCTTGGGATAAAAAACAAATAGAAATCTCTATCAATATGTGTTATTGTACCTGTATAGTGCTGTTAATATTTAATGAGCATGCATGACTGGAAAAAGGAATGTTGCAAGAGCTTGGTTAGCCTCAAAGTGGGTGTGGTTCACATATAAAGTACTGTCAAACTTAATTGTCAAATCCTGCTGTGCACAGCATTTGAGTAAATTATTCCATTTCTGAGATGGAATCGCTAACAGTGCTAAATGGCTCCATGCCTCTACCTATTTGCAGGCTGATATTTGACTTGATTCTGGTCACAAAGCAATGTTGTGCTAAATGGATATTCTTGTGTCACTCTTGGTGGCATTGCAATGAGTGGCCAGATTTTGGCAAATAATGAAGGAAATATTTAGCCAATGTATGTTATACATCCACATACAACCCAGACAAATACAAGGTACAATATGACCTCCAAAATGTATTGAATAAATGTTTACCCCAAATTAGAAAAAATTAAGTTGATTCACCTTTAACAAAGAGATTTGAATTGAAGAATGCACTGTACAAACAAAGTCATCTTGAAAAACTGCTAGAAGGTAGAGGATAACCAGACACAATATTACCAGGGACATAAAAGCTGCAGCAACTGCTGCATATGGAGACATCACCTAATTATACATTTTCTTTATGTCCATCTCCTGGCTTTCTCAATGCCTAGCTGAAATCAACAATGGGATGAAGAGCAGCCAGTTAAAGTTGAATCCTAGTAAGACTGAGGTCATGCTAGAAGGCAGAGGGAAGAACTTCAAAGAATCAGCCTCCTCCATAACATCTCCACTGCTGAGAACACGTGCACCCTGATTCTCAAGTCAGTTCACAGCCTTGCTGTCTTTTTGGATTCCTCAATGTGATGGGATGCAGTAGCAGGCTATACCTCTCTAATGCCCTCTTTAGGAGAGGGTGGGCACAGCTTCTGTCTTGGAGGCTAGTGTACAGCTCTCCCAGCTGTGCAGTTCAGGGCATCTCCTCTTTATGAGAGGAGTTAAAGTAGTCCAAACAAAAAGTCAGTATGTTTCCACAGCCCACAAAATGCAGAATCCTAGGCTTTAGGAAAGCCAGGGAGAAAAAGAAAAAGGAAAATCACTGGTCCTTCTGCTTTCTGAGAGAGCCTGGGTGCTCAACACTTTCAAGCCATTTCCCTGGCAGCAACCCATTCTTTCAGGGTCCAGGGAGCTTTGGATTGCAGTCCTGCTCCTCTGGAGAGCTGCCCTGCACTGAGCTGGGATTCTCCCTTGAGGACACATCCATCTGTTGGCTTAAGAAGCTTCACAGGCATGCTGGGTTGAGGCTGATTGTAAAGAAAAGTTCTTTAACTCCTTCCTGACTGGGGTAAGAATCTGCCCATCGCAGAGCCCCAAAAACCACAGTCATAAAAATTAACCACTTCTACCAGCTATTGGCCAGAAGCTAGTATTCTACCCCAGTAGACTTGGATCCAGCTATGGTGATCCTTGCATATGTGAGCTCCAAGTGTGACTACTACAACTCATATCTAATAATGAAACTAGCCACCCTCATAAATATCCACCTGGTACAAAATGCAGAAGTTCGTCTTTTTAGCAACGTGGGTCACTGGCGCTTCTCTCTTTGCAGTAGCTCCTTATTCAATACAGCGTCTAGTTCAAGGTCTTTGTCTTGATATTCAAAGCCCTCCATGAAATTAGTCCTAAATCATGTTGCTCCACAACCATAATCTCCCATGACTGCTACATAGCACTAAAATCATGAGAGTAACACAGGGGGATTCATGGGCCTAGGAGACAGACCTTCCACAATAGTAGAACACAGACTATAGAACTTGCTAACTGAATATGAAAGAATTTCCACAGGCCAAAGAAAGATTCGCTAGATGTCAGAAAACATGAGAAAATGTGCAACAGGGATTTGTGATCAAGTTGGCTTTGTCAATACAGATTCAAGGTTGAGTGTTTCCATTTGCCACATCCCTCCTCAGGGACGTGGTAGCTGTATTGCAAGCTGGAAAGCACCAGTCACAGAGATGCTTTCACCCGTGATGTTTATATGACAATCCTTATAAACAGAGCAATGGTCCTGCATTACATCAAGCAAATGGAGGTGGATCATAATATCATCATTTATGATTAAACACAATTAAAGGTTGCAACAGGTTTGCAAGAATATCTATGCAAAATACCCTGCCAACACAGCTCCTAACTCAGGGCTAGATGTAGATCTCACTTAGAGTCACAGAATCATAACATTTAAGGCCTGAAGGGACCACCATATCACATAGTCTGACTTCCTGTATATCACAGGCCACCAGTACTACCCAGCAACCACACACTAAACCCAACACCTGAAATTAAATCCAAGTATTGCAGCCCTCAGGAGACTAGACTATTGTGTGCCACAGGGGAGAGACTAGTAGGGACTAAGGTGCACCAGAACTCAAGGCCACTGCAATGGCAGGGAAACGATTAAGTGAGGTACACCAGATAATCCTGGCAAATGTCCTGCACCCACATGCTTCAGAGGAAGGCGAAGAACCCTCAATGTCACTGCCAATCTGACCTGAAGGGAAATTCCTTCCTGACCTCACATAAAGTGATCAGTTAGACTGAAGTATGTTGAGCAAGAACCAGCTAGCCAAGCACCTGAGAAAAAGAATTCTCAGTGCCACCTCAGAGCTTTGTCCTTCCCCATCCAGTGTGCCATCTCCGGACGTGGCCATCTCTGATGCTTCAAAGGAAGGCGGTGGGGAAGGATCCCTTCCTGGTCCTGCAGGTGGGCAGCTGAAACCTTGAAGCCTGAGCTTTAAGGAACATAAGACATAAGCAGGAAGTGAGCCCCAAGGCTATTGTGCCCTGCCCCCTACCATGACAAGCAATCCTGTCATAGAATTGCACTCATAAATTTGTCCAGCTCTCTCTTCAAACTAATTAAGCTGTTTGTCTCCACTACTCCTAACGGGAGACTGTTCCAGAACCTTACCCCTCTGAGGATTAGAAATCTTCTTCTCATTTCCAGTTTGAATTTGGTCATGATCAGTTAAACTGTTCCAGTTTAAATTAATATTTCTTGACCATGAATGACCAGAATTTTACACAGTATTTCGAATGAGGTCTTACCAGTGTCTTGAATAATGGTATTATTACTTCTCTGTCTCTCTGGAAATGCCTTGCCTTATACATCCGAGGATTGTATTTGCTGTTTTTACAGCTGCATCACATTGTTGGTTCATATTCATCGTACAATTGACTTCACACATAGGTCTCTCTCCTCCTCTGTTGCTTCCAATTGATGAACCCCCACCTTATGGCAGAAATTCTTTCTTATTAGATCCTAAGTGAATGATAATTTCATCCCAATTCTGTCACTCCGGTCTTCAAGGTCAGCCAGATCTTCCTGTGTAATATTCTGATCCTTTTCTATATTAATGATGCCTCCCAACTTTGTATCATTAGCAAATTTCATTAGCACACTCTTTCTTTTTGTATCAAGGTCATTAATAAAAATATTGACTCAAATTTGTTCCAAGATCAATTCTTGAGGAACTCCACTGGTAACCTTCCTCCAGTCTGATAATCCATCTTTCAACACAACCTATTGACTCTACTACCCCTTTATTCAGTTCCTTGTCCACCTTGCATTTCTTGTACTGATCCCAATCTTCCCTTATTTAACTGATGATTTCCCAAGTAGTATCATGTCAAATGTTTCATTGAAGTCCAAGTATATTAGATCTGCTGCACTTCTAAAAAAACTAATTTTCTCAAAAAACAAAATCAGGTTAGCATGGCATTAGCTACATTGGTAAACCCATGTTGCCACTCATCCCCTTTACCATTTACTTGCATTGATTTAATTATTCTTTCCTTCACAATTTGTTCTAAAGACATGCATACTACTGACGTCAGACTAACAGATCTGTAATTGCCCAGGTCACTTTTTTCCACTTTCTTAAATATAGACACAATGTTAGCTATTCTCCCGAAAGACAGATTTATTAAAAATCTTTGCTACCAGTCTAGTATCTCATGTGCCAGTTCTATCAGTATTCTAGGATGGAAATTATTTGAGCGCATTAAGATCTTTAAGTTTTTTTTCCATCTCAGATGTGGCAATTTCAGTTCTGAGATACTCATTTCCATCAGCAGAACGGCCTTCATGCACATGTTCCATATTATCATCCATATTGAAAGCGGAGGCAAAATATGAATTTCGTTTTTGGGTCAGACTTAAATTATCTTTAACCTCCTCCTCATCCACACTGCATAACGACCCAGCCTCACCTTTCTTCATTCTCTTTTAATTTATAACTAAAAAACCTCTTGTTATTTATTTTAATTTCTTTGGCAAGCGCTAATTCAACTTGACTTTTAGCAATTCTCACTTTATTCCTACATTTTCTAACTCTCCACAATGTACCTTTCTTTGCTGATCAACCCTTTGTTGATTCCCTATAGGCTTTCTGCTTACTCTTAACATTTTTGAAGGGGTTATTCATCCAGCTAGACATGGACCTTTTCCTTACTATTTTTCCCCTTGCTTGGGACACAAATTTCAGATCATTTTTATATAGTTGATTAAAAGAAATTCCAAGCTGCCTCCACATTTAAGTCCTTGAGCTCTTCAGTCCAGTTGTCTTCTTTAACTAATTCCCTTAATTTCCCAAAGTCTGTCCTTTTGAAATTAAAACTCACAGTTGATGAGCTGGTTTTGATTATCCTTCCATTTAATTTAAACTGAATCAACTCATGGTGTAAAGCAAGAGCAATACCAGTGAAATAACTAGAGTACAACAATGTAAAACAGGTATAAGTGAGAATCTGTCCATCAGCATTTGTCATAAGCACACTTTAGAAAATGCAGTGAGCTGTAGTTATATACCATGAACAAGCAGTCTGGATATCAGATCGAAAGAGGGAAGGCAGCTGATGAGAAAGAGGCAAATTGCGTGACATTACATAACAAAGAGTGGGGAAGAACACAGACTTTAGTGGAGATTAACATGCATATTTGCCAGTGGAAGCTAAAACCAATCATCAGTATTGTGAATGGAGATTATAAGTATCAAGAGGCGAGCAAGAAAGCTGAAACTAAGCCCAAGAGTTCAAACTGAATATACTGACTAAGTGCATCCTGTTTAAGTCTTTATGTCAGCAAGGAAAAGGTGTTTACTTAGCTGAATATGTCTGCTATGTAAAAAAACAACATTCTTACATTACAACTGCATTTGATCAACACCTAGTTGAACCCATTCTCTTCATAGTGGTTTGGCACTCCACCAAAATATGCAGTGTAAGTATTGAAGTTATTGTGAAGATATAAAAATAAGTTTGCCAATGTCAAGAAAAATTAAGTTTGATGAGTTTTATCTACTCTATATCCTAAGGCCACCTGCTGCCTGTGCAGTAGCATCACTTGGATTATTGATCCACAGTAAATAGGACAATGAGTAACTGTGATATTTAACAGAGGGCTATGCACTCTTCTCCATTCTGGAACACACAGAGAGCAAGCATATACTAATCATTAATATTTATTCCAAAATAGCCTTTTTTAAAAAGAAAATGTTATCAAAAATGATTTTCTAAATTTTATGGGGTTTATGAAAACTGACAATCCAAAATTTGATGGTTTTTTTCTCTGTTAGCCCGTTTTTCCCCTTTTCAGTGGCAAAATGGAAAAGGGGTGATGCAAAAGGGTGGGAAAGAGGGAAAACTGAAAACACACATTATAAATAAAAACATTTTGTGAACTAAATTGAAAAAAATCAGTTTTGTTTCCACAACTTTGAAATGAGAATGTTTTCAAAGTTTTCAAAAGTTGTCATGATTTCTTTTATTAAAAAATTTGTTGTCCATTGCTACTAATTATATACAAATGGTCAAAATTCCAGAAGGAGAAATGGAGTGTACATAACCTGCTCCTTCTGATATGCCTGCCTATGAGCACCCTACATCTGAGGCTCAACAGGCTTTTGAGGGGACAGGAACACCTGAAGCTGGGTAGAGCAAAGAAACAACCTCTCTAAGTCTAATTAATTCATCCCACGGTATATGGCCTCCTTGGCAACCTGAGGATTTTTGACAGAAAAACTCTCCAAAATGAATACTACGCTTTACAGCATATATTATCCATGGCTTTTACCACAAAGTAAAAATAAGGGCACAACGGCATTGTGAAACCATTGGCAGTGTAAGTACTCTGAAAATTATGTAGGGAAAAACAAAATCCAGGCTCCCACTACATATATTGGTCCAACAATGCCTTCTGCATAAAAACTCCATGGAAGGCCCGGAAAATTCAGGACAGAGTTTCAAAACAAACCTTCCAATTTGTGTTAGAAGCTTCTAACTGGTTAAAAGATAGGAAACAAAGAGTAGGAATAAATGGTCAGTTTTCAGAATGGAGACAGGTAAATAGTGGTATCCCCCAGGGATCTGTACTGGGGCCAGTACTGGTCAACATATTCAAAAATGATTTAGAAAAATGGCTAACCAATGAGATGGCAAAATTTTCAGATGATACAAAACTAACCAAGATAGTTAAATCCAAAGCACACTGCAAAGAGTTACAAAACTGGGTAACTGGGCAACAAAATGGCAGATGAAATTCATTGTTGATAATTGCAAAATAATGCACATTGGAGAACATAATCCCAACTATACATATAAAACGATGGGGTCTAAATTAGCTGTTACCACTGTAGACTATGAAATTCAAGCGCGGCCGGGCCTACTTATAAAATTAAGCTACCAAATATTACTAATAAGCATATTGCAAAAGTCTGGTGGTAGGTGGAACCCTTTCTGAAAAGAAGGGATTGCTTCTGATTGCATCACACATATTCTGTTTTCTTTTTTAAGCATGTCTTTAAGCATCAGGGTAACTGCCTTTCCTATAATTAATAACCCCTCTTGACTTACCAGCTTCCCTAATTAAATTATCTCTTCTAATCAACTCATGTATACCTCAGTGGCTCAGTATTTTTTAAGGATACCTTTTGATTCTATTTTCTGATGGGTATTATTCAATTTTCATGTCAGCAAACCCCAACCCCCTTTTGTTAGGAAAGGGTGGAACTTTGTAGAATGTTGACTAAACAAAATCCAGGCAGCTAACTTTTGAACTGAGCAAAAACATGTAGGTCTTTCCCGTTTTTCTTGCTTGGATTTCTTTTGTTCTCTCATGTAATTGCCAAAAATGCTGTGAAAACACTAAACTTAAGAGTATAAAGAGGGAAGCAATCCCACTAGCAAGTGCTCTTCAAGACTGAGAAATCATTCCAGGCACAGAACCGTCATCTAGCCCAGCTTTCTTCTGAGACTACGGATCCAAGCTCTCGAAAAAGCTGTCAAGAATTGAAATCACTGCATCTTGCCTGCATTGGTGAGGAAATTGCTTTTGCAGCTAATATATACTGAGTTTTTGGTTTGGGGGCTCATTTTATAAGTGTAGCATTTAAAGTCTTTCTGTCATGATCAAACCAGTGTCATGTCAATTCCTGAACGCACTAATATTAGATTCCAGTTTGTCAGGTAAAACCACCCAAGAAAGAGATCTTGGAGTCATTGTGGATAGTTCTCTGAAAACATCCACTCAGTGTGTGGCGGCAGTCAAAAAAGCTAACAAAATGTTGGGAATCATTAGGAAAGGGATAGCTAATAATATAGAAAATATCATATTGCCTCCTTATAAATCCCTGGTACACCCACATCTTGAATACTACGTGCAGATCTGGTTGCCCCATCTTAAACAAGATATATTAGAATTGGTGGAATTGGAAAAAGGTACAGAAAAGGGCAACTAAAATGATTAAAGGTATGGAAACGCTTCTATATGAGGAGAGATTAATAAGGCTGAGACTTTTCAGCTTGGAAAGGAGATGACTAAGGGGGAATATGATAGAGGTCTATAAAATCAGGCTTGGTATGGAGAAAGTAAATGAGGAAGTGTTATTTATTCTTTCTCATAACACATGAACTAGGGGTCACCAAATGAAATTAACAGGCAGCAGGTTTAAAACGAACAAAAGGAAGTATTTCTTCACACAGTGCACAATCAACTTGTGGAACTCCTTGCCAGAGAATATTGTAAAGACCAAGACTATAACGGGGTTAAAAAAGAACTAGATAAATTAATGGAGGATAGGTCCATCAAAGGCTATTAGCCAGGATAGGCAGGGATTGCCATTTGCCAGAGACTGGGAATGGCTGACAGGATGAATCACTTTATGATTACCCCTTCTATGCACTCCCTCTGACGCACCTGGCATTGCCCACTGTCAGAAGACAGGATATGGGGCTGCACTGTACTGTGGCAGTTCTTATGTTCTTATGTTTTTCACAGTCATGGGCACTTACTGATGGTAGCAACATTTACATGGTGTCTGTGCTGGCTAAGAAACATGCTCCCATTGGCTCCCATAGGCATGAAGTGGGATTCCATGTGAGAGTTGCTGAGAGTGGCTGTTCCCAGCTGTTCCCAAATCACAGAGCCCTCACATTCATGAAGATTATTTCTACAGAGTTGAAGAGATGATGCCCCCATTACTTCTAACAAAACATGACCCATATCAATGTGTTTCACATTGATTTATTGCCTTTCAGGCTCAAAAAGCAGAAGACATGATCTGGCCCTATATTTACTCAGCACCTGATCCAAAGCCCATTGAAGTCAACAGGAGCCAGGCTTTGGATTAAGCCTGTCCAAGATTTTAAACCAAGATGTTAAAAAATTCTCTGAAAATAGCTGTGAGGAAATGCAATCTGGAGACAACTTCTTCTTTCAAGGCCTGCTCCAAAAGCCCATTAAAGTCAATGGGACACTTTCCAATATCTTCAATGGGTTTTAGATCAGGCCCTTAAAGATTTTTGTGGCAACATTTTGGATGTGGTATTTTTCCTAGTATTTTATGGGGTCTGAGATTCATGTGCCTTGGATTAGGAGGATATACTTTTGAAAGAGTACCCCAAATTTCCATCAGAATATTTGGCATATGTTTTATATACAGCCCAACAATTTATTACAGTAAGTTCACAGCATTTTTGTGCCCAACATTCCTTCTATGTAAATACATCTATTTCAGGGCTCTCTCTCTCTCTCTCTGTCTCTCCTACCTGTATTGCATTAGTGGCATCCATTGTAACTAAACACGGGCATCTGGTGAGGTGTGACTAACTTTCAGGGCAGCCCTTTTCTTTTGTTGCTGTTTACAGGTGAAATAGAAACAGCATTGTTGGCACTGTAGCTAGCTGAATTGTCTCAAGGCAGCTAGTAAGCAAGTGAAACAGAAACATGGCATTGGTTGGTTTGCTGATCCCCTGCTTTCTGATCAGTTTTGATGTCACCCACTCTTGTCAGAATGCTGACAACTTTGTGGGTGCCAGTTCTCCCGGGGACATTGTTATCGGAGGCTTGTTTTCAGTTCATGGCAGAATGCTGCATCCAGAAGAACACCCCATGAGACCAGTCATTCAGAATTGTGCTGGGTGAGTAACACTGCAAATGATACCAATGAAATACCAAGATATCACTGACCAGTCATTAACAGACACAAATAATACTTTATAAATTGCATTTCTTAATAACTGTTTCTTAAAAACAGGTTAGTCTTGTGAACCAGCCAGGTAAAAGGGCTGGATAGTACATTGTAGTACAATAATGTGTTTTCCACAAGATACTGTGACCAGCTAAACTGGGGGGTAGCTCTTCCTCTCACCACCTGGCTCTATTTACACAGGGAAGCAAATAACATTGGAGCTTAAGGATGGGCAATCCTTTTCATATCAATTATCATTTTAACTCTGATTTACTTTATTTGCCTGAACAATATCTTACTGTATTATTATTTATTATTTGTAATGCAGTAGAGCCTAAGAACCCTAGTCCTGGACTAGGATCGCACTGTTGGGGCCCTGAACAAACACAGAACAAATAGACAGTTCTTGCTCCAAAGAGCTTACAATCCATTGTAGTACTTTACATCTTAATTATTGGCCATATAATAATATATCACTGAACATATTGTATCGGTCAGTACTGAATATGGTACATGTTCTATATTATAGTATATTCCTTTTATCGCAGAAGGTGGAGAAAGTGACTAGGGGCGAGGCTAGTCTAGATATGATTCTGACAAATAGGGAGGAACTGATTGAGAATTTGAAGATGGAAGGCAGGTTGGGTGAAAGTGATCATGAAATGAGAGTTAATGATTGTAAGGAATGATAGGAGGAAAAACAGCACAATAAAGGCAATGGACTTCAAGAAGAATAACTTTAGCAAACTCAAAGAATTGGTAGGTAAGTTCAGATGGGAAGCAAATTTAAAGGAAAAAAGATTTCAGGAGAGATGGCAGTTTTTTAGAGACATTATTAAGGGCAGAAGAGCAAACTATCCCAATGCACAGGCAAGATAAGAAGTATAGTAAGAGACCACTCAGGCTTAACCAGGAGAACTTCAGTGACCTGAAACTCAAAAAAAAAAAAAAAAGTTACAGAAAAATTAGAAACTAAGTCAAATTACAAAAGATGAATATAAAACCAACACAATTATGTAGAGACAAAAGGCCAAGGTACAAAATGAAATGAAGGTAGCTAGGGATGTAAAGGATGACAAGAATACATTTTACAAATACATTAGAAGCAAGACGAAGACCAGGAACAGGGTTACTGTAATGAAGCAGTGAGGAGGAAAAGACAATAATAGAAAACACAGCAATAGCCAAAGTATCAAATGACTTTTTTGTTTCAGTTTTCACTTAACAGGTTAGCAGTGATTGGATGACTATGAAGTGACTATCCATGTAAGTCGGGTGGGATCTGAGGCTAAAATAGGGAAACAGCAGGGTAAGAATTACTTAGATAAGTTAGATGTCTTCAAGTTGGCAGGGCCTGACAAAATATCTTACACTACTTAAGGAACTGTCTGAAGAGATCTCTGAGCCATTAGCAATTATCTTTGAGAACTTATAGAGGATGGGACAGATCCCAGAGGACTGAGAAAGGAGCAAGTATAATATCTATCTATAAAATGGGGAATAAGGACTACCCAGGAATTATAGACCATTCAGCTTAACTTTGGTACCTGGAAAGATAATGGAACAAGTAATTAAACAGTCAATTTATAAGCACCTAGAAGCAATTAAGGTAATAAGTAACAGTCAACATGGGCTGATCAAGAACAAATCATGTCACACCAACCTAATATTCTATTTTCACAGGTTAACAAACCTTGTGGATGAGGGTGGGGGGAAACACTAGCACTGATATATCACAACTTTAGTAAGGCTTTTGGTATTCTCTCACCTAACCTGTTCATAAGCAAACTAGTGAAATATAGCTTAGTCAAATTTACTATAAGGTGGGTGCACAACTGGTTGGAAAACCACATTCAGAGAGTAGTTATAGACGGTTAACAGTCAAGCTGGAAGGGCATATCAAGGGAAGTCTTGTAGGGAGTGTCCTGAGTCCAGTTATATACAATAGCTTCATAAATGATTTGGATAATGTCACAGAGAGTACACATAAAGTTTACAGATAATACCAAGCTTGAAGGAGCTGCAAGGACAGGGTTAGAATTCAAAATGATCTTGACAAACTGGAGAAATGGTCTGAAATAAATAGGATGAAATTCAATAAAGACAAATGCAAAATTCTACACATAGGAAAGAATAGGCAATTACACAAATACAAAATAGAAAATGATTGTTTAGGAAGGGGTTCTGCAGAAAAGTATTTGGGGGTTATAGTGGATAACAAACTAAACATGAATCAACAATATAATAGTGTTGCAAAAAAAGGAAACATCGTTCTGGGATGTATTAAGCAGGAGTGTTGTAAGAAAGACACAAGATGTAATTCTTCCACTCTATTCAGCACTGATAAGATGTCAACTGGAGTACTGCATCCAGATCTAGGGACCCTGTTATGGGAAAGATGTGAACAAGTTGGAGAAAAGTCCAGAAGAGAGCAACAAAACAATTAAATGTTGAGAAAACATTACTTATGAGGAAAGATTGAAAAAAAATGGGTTTGTTTAGTCTGAAGAACAGAAGCCTGAGGGGGGATATGACAACAGTTTTCAAGTGTGTAAAAGGTTGTTATAAAAAGGAGAGCGATAAATTGCTCTCCTTACTCACTGGGGACAGGACAAGAAGTAACGGGCTTAAATTGCAGCAAGGGAGATTTAGGTTAAACAATAGAAAAAACTTCCAAACTGCAAAAGTAATTAAGAACTGGAATAAATAACCCAGTACTAACTTATAACAAGGGCCCCTCCCACACATACTCATGGGGGTTGCAGCCTGGGCTGCCCCCCCCTCCCCCAGTGTGGGGGCCCTGACGACAACTTTGCCGGACCCAGTGGTTTTACTGACAGCTTTTGTTTACAAACTCTGGTACAAACTCTCAATTTTCACTTTGAGTTCTAGGTTCAAATGAGCACAATATCTTAATGTGCTAGTCAGTTGAAATATTCAGATGTGACCTGGTTTTGCTTCAGAATTAAACAAAATTGCAAATTTTGAGCAGTTTTGATGCAAAACCATAAATTGTCCCAGGTCCTCTTGAAATTTATTCCAGCTTCACTCAAAGGCTTGTGAGCCTTAGAGCAGTGGCTCTCAACCTTTCCAGATTACTATACCCCTTTCAGGAGTCTGATGTGTCTTGCACACTCCTGAGTTTTGCCTTACTTTAAAACTACTTGCTTACAAAATCAGACATAAAAATACAAAAGTGTCAGAGCACACTATTACTGAAAAATTGCTTAATTTTCCATTTTTACCATATAATTTTAAAAGAAATCAATTGGAATATAAATATTATACTTACATTTCAGTATACAGTATATAGAGCAGTATAAACAAGTCATTGTCTGTATGAAATTTTTGTTTGTACTGACTTCACTAATGCATTTTCTGTAGCCTGTTGTAAAACTAGGCAAATATCTAGATGAGTTGATATAGCTGCTGGAAGACCTCTGTGCACTCCCCAGGGGTATGTGTACACCTGGTTGAAGACCACTGCCTTACAGCACCTTGCCCAAGTGTAAAGATGACATGGTCTTATTGTGAATATTTTGTACATCTCTAGTCTGATCCAAAGGACCAATGGGAGTCTTTCCATTTACTTCAATGGGCTTTTGATCAGGCAGTCAAACCAAATGCTGTATGGTTTTCTGACCATAGTCTCAGAAATGTTTATTTCCCTATAGTCTTTTTTCTTCTCTGTTAAAGAACATAAGAACGTAACAGCTGCCACAGAAGATCAAACCAATGGTCCATTTAGCCCAGTATCCTGTCTCTGACAGTGGCCAGTACCAGAGATTCAGGGGCCAGAACAGGTCAATTTTGGAGAGAGCCGTCCCTGTCTTCCCCTCCTGGCTTCTAACTGTCACAGGTTTAGGGTCACCAAAGCATGGGGTTACATCCCTGACCATCTTGGCTAATAACCATTGATGGACCTAGCCTCCGTGAATTTGGCCATTACTATATCTTGCAGCAATGAGTTCCACAGGCTAATTGTGCATTGTATGAAAAAGTATTTCCTCTTCAGGTATATGCTGAAGGAAAATGCTTCAAATAGAAAATTATGGTTATTTGGCCAAATCCTCATGTGATGTGTATTAGCAGAGAGTTCTGAATTTAACAGAGCTCCTTTGATTTACACCAGCTGGGGATCTGGCCCTTTTAATGCATCTAGTTTGACAATTGAATAGCAATGTGTATTCTGCTTCTCCATGAAATGCAAATTCTTATGAACATTGTATTAAAGGTTTTGTGTTGGCTTCCTACATTTCCCATATGGATGTGAGACAAAACAATTTGTTTAATCATCTTTTTTCCCCAAAAGCAAACAAATCATCCGTAATAACAATTCTGACATTTCATTTTAGTAAATGTCATGGGCGAAAGAATAGGGTTGGGAATAGTTTTTGTTCTAGTATTGATTCTGAAAATCTTTACTTGAAGTAACAATTTTGTGTTTCATGACAGTTTCGAAGTTCAAGTGTTTCTTCAGACTCTTGCGATGATACATGCCATTGAAATGATCAACAATTCAACGTTGTTGTCTGGAATTACACTGGGCTATGAAATCTACGACACTTGTGCAGAAGTTACGAAGGCCATGGGAGCAGCTTTGAGGTTCCTGTCTAAATTCAATGCTTCAAAGGACACGGTAGAATATAAGTGTAACTATTCAGACTACATACCAAGAATTAAGGCTGTCATAGGATCCAGCTACTCTGAAATAGCAATGGCAGTTTCAAGGCTATTGAATTTGCAACTAATCCCATTGGTAGGTTTGGGGCGATACTTTCATTTTGAATATAGGACCAAATTTAGCACTGGTATAAGTAGGCACTGCTCCAGTTGAAACTAATAAGAGTTGCACGTGCTTAAGCAAGAGTTGGATTTGGCCCAAAGACAGTCTGTTGTCTTCAAGAATCACAGTGGGAAGGTGCCAACCTGACACCAACCTGCTGAAAGACACCTGTTGATGAAAATGCTGATCTGCACTGCAGTCACTCTCAATTGTTCAATGGGAGGGCATAAAACAAGAGCTCTTGAAGGGAGCTGCTCATTTGCCCTCTAAACTGCAAAACAGTGACACGTGATGATTTGGCCAACGCTGTCTAACTAGAGGGCAAGGGAAACTGAGGGCCTGATCCAAAGCCCACAGAAGTCAATGACTGTCTTATTTGGTCCAGAGATGCCCATGCTAATGTCTTGTCCGCTGCTGCAAAAAGACAAAGATCTAGTGCGAAGATAAATCTGGAAGTTCTCCTCTCCTGTTCCTTAGAACATCCAAGGATTGGCAGAGCACATGGTGCTCCAGCCACACCCTCCCTTCAGCCAAATATCCTTCTCCATCCCTGACATGGAATCAGTGAGACTGGAATGAAGTCAATGAGACTGCTTACATGTTTACATTTGAGTACCTGCCTTTGGGATGCTCCAGTGATGCAAAGGGGGTGGAGCTGTGGGCCACGATCTAGTCCTGGATATAATGCTAGCAGTACGGAACACGCCACTTTGACTATACAGTAGAATCACAGTAATTAGAGAGATTGGAAAAAAGACATAAAATCCCTAAGTCCCTTCTTCTACAATGATGGGATAGGATCACACTCTCCAGCTCCCCCACAAGGGATGTAACAGATATTAGCCTGATCCTAAACTTGAACTTAATCAAAAGGCAGGTTATAGGAACAAATCAGACACTGGCACACAGGGATGGGAAAGATGACCTAATAGGGGTTTCCCTCCATTAATTTCCATAATCATCTGACAGTAGTGATAGTCGGTATCTCCCAGTCTGGTTATCCTTCCTTTGTTGGCAAGTTTGAGTTTACGGTGACAGTTCTTAAAATGCCAAGGAGGACAGGGAATATGTGCAAAACATGTTTGTCAGCACCAAAATCAAACAGGGATTAAAAGCTACATTGGTTTAAGTTAAACTTTTCCACTCATAGATATCCGAGTTAGAGTCCATGGAATCAGTGCATCAAGTAGTTTTTATAAAAGGGTTTGCCTCACTCTTTCTGGAACTTTCCTACTATCTGCTACTACTGCTACTACCCTGCTACTACTTTACTCAGGGTTGTTCCTCCAGCAGATATCGAATTTGTATATTTTTTTAAAATTAATTGTAGTTCTAATAAAATGAATATGTACATGTGCACACTGCTCCACCAGGCTTGGTGATAGCATTGCCCTACAAAGACTAAGGCCTGGTCTACATTTAATTTCTGGATTCGGCGGCAGTTGACGGGAGATAAGAAAGTGACGTAAATCACTTGCGTATCTCCCGTCGACTTTGCGGTGTCTCCTCCGTGCGCTGTCCATACTGTGCTGCGCCGACGGGAACAGCGTTCCCTTCGACGCAGCCCTATGCCACTTACCGGGGTGGTTTTCCTGCGTTGCTTGCTGGATCGGCTGAGCGGGTCTACACGGACCACTCAGTTGATCCAGAGCAATCGATCTGACGGCAGCAAATTTGCCACCATCAGTGTAGACCCAGCCTAAGAATACCAATAGTTTGAACAGTAACTATTTGAATACTTCCAACAATTGGAATAGTGTTTTTTAATAGCAGGTTGATGTCAGCAGAATAAAGTTTATCTGTAAGACAAAATGACAGTGTCAGCATAGTCACTGTTTCTACTTTCAAAACCAGATCCTCAGCCATCATTAAGATCCCTTTGTTCCATCAGAGTAGGACAAAGGACTGGTACTATAAAGGGGTTTAGATGCTTAAAGATGCAGATAGGTGCCTCGGCGCTGGTGAAAATCTCACTAGGCACCTATCTGCATCTTTAGTTCCCTAAATACCTTTATAAATCTGACCCAGAGTCCTCACAGCTCAGCTAAATACTCAGCTGATCTTTCTCCTGACATAGAGGAATCCTGAGCTGGTTTCGTATCACCTATTCCAATTGTCTAGCATACTGCAAGTGCTAGGGACAACAAGGGATAGGGAGAAGGCATGTCAGGATCATGAGAGGGTGGAGGTGGAGTGTGATGTACTGGGCGATCCTGGGCTTCTGGGAAAAGTCTCTGGAGCCTCCACCCAGCTCCAGGAGTGGGAGAGGCAGAAAGATGGCTTAGAGCCACCACCTTTGTCTCTCCCAACCACAGCTGCATCAGGCTTAAACTTGGCACACCTAAGGAGTAAACGCTTAGTACAAAGCACGTGTTCAAAGGAAGAGCAATTGTTACAGCTTTGCATCTCTTGGCATCTACTCAGAATTCACACTTCCAGAGGGGTAGCCGTGTTAGTCTGTATACAGCAAAAACAGCAAGATCCCTGTAGCGCCTTAAAGACTTTAGAAATGTGCTAGTCTTTAAGGTAAGACAGGACTCTTGTTGTTTTTTCAGAATTCACAGTTTCTGTAACTTAAATGTTCTGTCCCTTCCTAGGTTAGTCACGCATCAAGTGCTGAAATCCTCAGTGACAAAATCCGCTTTCCTTCCTTCTTACGCACCGTGCCTAGTGATTTTTATCAGACGCGAGCAATGGCCCGCTTGATCCACAGGTCTGGGTGGAACTGGATTGGAATAATAGCTACCGATGATGACTATGGGCGTTCTGCTCTGGAGAGCTTTGGGGTTCAGGCTATGGTGAACAATGTCTGTATTTCTTTTAAAGAAATGTTGCCTGCCTATCTCTCTGATGGCACCATTAATGCCAAAGTTAATCAAGCACTCGAGAAGATCGTCAAAGAAACCAGGGTAAACGTGATCGTTGTCTTTCTGAGACAATTCCATGTGACAATACTATTTAGAAAAGCAATTGAGAGGAACATAAATAAAATCTGGATTGCAAGTGACAACTGGTCAGCTGCTGTCAAGATTAGTAGCATTCCCAACATCAAGCATCTTGGAACAGTGGTGGGATTTGCATACAAAAGTGAAAACATGTCTACGTTTCATGACTTCCTGGAAAACCTGCGTTCGCAGCCCATTGAAAACAATACATTCTTAACTGAATATAGAGTGCTTTTGTCAGCCTGCACAAATGTGAAGGACCAGGATTTGAACAAGTGCATTTCAAATTATTCCCAGGAGAATTTGATACACAAGGCTGGGAGACGCAGTCAGATCTTGAGAGATGATTTTCTGAGGGCCAACACTGAGCCAGGATTTATCCAGAGTACTGTGCTCGCAGTCCACGCAATTGCACATGCCATACGGGAGAGATGCAAAGACAGAGACTGCAAGAATCCCACTGCTTTTGCCCCCTGGGAAGTATGTTTGTAATACTTCTATGTTTCCTCCTCTCTGAATATCTTTCATTCCCTAGTTCTTCTTTGTTACCCGTATTCACTAGCTGGGCACTTCTGTCCTCTTGTTATTGTGTAACCTACTCTTTCCCACCAGAAACATGTTCCCTGGATTTAGGTACACAGGTACATGTTTAGTCCTTTCTTCACCATTGCTATTCCAATTTAAAATAAAATTTGCATGCTGTAGATTGGTCAGCCAACTTTAATACAATAAGAACTATCGAATCAATCTCTTTTTTTAAGAAGTTAAACAGCCACTACCTTAGTATCTGAACATATCCCAGGTATTAAAGACCCTGAGGCCACAGACCAACTTAACAATATGCAGGTGGATGCTCTCAGTAGACAGGGAGTTCTTCAAAGCATTGTGCACTCCTTCCAGCATTACCTCCCTCTTACCTGGGTTCAGACATCTTTCAGCTGACGTGAACTTTCACCTGAAAGTTAAACTGAAGCAAACCATTCTTTTGTGTCTGTATTTGTTAATCCCAATTTTATACTGGAGTGAATGACAGGAAAATCAGGCCCTGGTATTGTTGGGATGTGAGAAGTATTCTGCCTAATATCCATCTGTTTTCTGGATAAGGGGAGGAAGGGGCTAGTGGGGAAAGAGCAGGAGAAATCAGACAAATAAACCTGACCTGACCTTTTACCCAAGTACCTGGTCAGGACTATTCACTTCCACACTTTTACCGAGATGGTAAAACAAAGATCATTTAAAAGGCAAACAGACTCTGAAGCTTCCTGGCCTGATGTGACCTGTTATCCCAGGTCAGGGCAGATCAAACCAAGATAGGGATAGAAGAAAGCCACAATCAACTTTTCACATAAACTTTTAAACACAAAGGGCCCAGTATAAGTGGGTACAATTTTATTAACTGCGATGGAATTGCAGGCACATCGCATCTTAATTTATAGTTCAAAACCTATAGGAATGAATAGATCTATTTAGAATCCAAGACTTAGAGGGAGTTGTAGAGTTGACTAAATATGCACTGCTTCGAAAATGTATCCCTTAAGGTTTACACTTACGCCCCACAAGCTGTCATATTTGAAGTTTAGGCTGAAACAAAATCTTTAACACACCTGCCTGGACTGAGAAATCATGAGGTCAGTGGAGATTCAGCCTTTACAGCTGACTGGTTCCCACTGATATGTGACCTTGGACAAATCAGAAAGAGACAATTATTCAAAAGTGGTCTCTAATTTGGGATCTTTCTGTTTTTGGGTACCCAGCTTAAGACATCAAAAGCCTGATTTTCAGAGGAATTGAGTTCTGGTTTCATCTGGAGGTCTAGACAATCAACACCTCTGAAAATTGGGCACAAGGTATCTGTATTAAGAAAACATGAGGCACCCAAAGTTAAAGGCTACTTTTGACACTTGGGTCTTAGCATCTTAGTAACTTAGGGCCTGATGCTCCTCTCACATACACCAGTGAAAATGAGCATAACTCCATTAAAGATAAACTTTGCTCTTACACCAGTGTAGCATCAAGAAGTTACTGTTATACCAGTGTAATTAAAAGCAGAAACTGGCCTACCATGGTTGCATTCAAAATAATGGTTCCTTTATTCAAATAGAAGGTGTTTGTCTAAGAAAATGCAATGATCTGGGAGATGGTTAACTTCACAATTCCCTCTCAGCCCCATCCTGTAACCATGGCATTAGGTGACTCAGCTTCATCAGTCACAGGTGAAAAATGTTAAAAGAGTTGGATGTGGATCTGAACACCCCCAGAGCAGTTGGGAGGTGTGAGTCTGGATCCATATCTGAATCTAAACTCCATCCGTCTCTGCTTCAGTCACAGATGGACAATAGTGACTGGCATCAGCCAGGGAAAGGGCTCCACAAGAGGATCATTCTTGAAAGCCTTTTCCATTTCTTGTCAGCAGCATTTTATCCTTTCCTCATTGTACAACATTGTCTCAGGCTGGACAAGAAATAACATGAGGATTTGTATGATTATATAAAGTAATGATAAGAAAACTGCTTTTTAAGTATATACATGAATAGATTTTGAGGCCAACAGGGGCCTGTGTGATTGTCTCATTCTATGGCCTGAGTTATGCAGGTCATGTGAGTTGATGGTAATGGCTCCTTCTGATTTTAAGATTTCTTTGTTCCTAAAAAGCAGTATTTCTTATCTTTATGTAACCATATGAATGATACACTATATCCATTTTACCAAACTGAAAGGATACTGATATGTCCTTGCTTTTTATTTTTACTGCTACAGCTGCTTGAAGAACTTAAAAAAGTAGCATTCACTGACAATGAAAAAGAAGTTCATTTTGATGCCAACGGAGACCTTAACACTGGCTATGATGTACTTCTCTGGAAGGAAATCAGTGGCCAGATGGTGATCACTGAGGTGGCAGAATATGACCTGCAGCAAGATGATTTCATCTTCGCGGATGAGGAGAAAGAAATGGAGTTTCTGAATTTAAAGGTATCTGGAGGACACACTGTGTTTGTTTTATAAAATCCAAAAGTGTTAGGGAACAAAACATGGTTTGTGAGGTTTGTTCTATGCCTTGCCCTTCTCCTGCAGAATCTAGTACTTGGGGTACGTATTTAATATTCACCTCTCATGTACTTGGTATTATTAGCGAAGACTCCTCCCATGTGTCAGGGTTCAAATGTTCCATTATTTATGGCCAGATTCTGCCACCCTTGTTTACCCTGACTAATACCTTCATCTGCGAGTGGTCTCAATGATTCCAACTGAAACAGTGATGAGATCCAGCTCCTCTATCCATTCTTTCTTATTGAACAGTTCACAATGGACATCTGTACTAAAAATTCTATTTAAAAAATTGATGGTATGGTTCTAATTTAAAAAGTAACCATGTAGAAATGTTAACTTCTTACGCAACACATCTATTTTATGATCATTTTTGTGACAAAAATAAGACTTTCTTGCTCTTTGCTTCTACTAGCCCTGCAAATTCAACATGGCTAAAAAGAGAGTGAAGTAGATTGTGTTCCATCTTGTGCTTTATCAATAGAGCTGTTGTCCAACCCCGTTGCTGTTTTCGGGTTTGTGCAGGAAACAATTCCAATCAGTTACACCTGTTCAACATTATTACCTTCAATGGAGTTGCAGTGATGACAATGAGGGCAAAATTTGATTGCCCAGCTGTGATCAGACACCTAGTGTGGTGTGCAAAAACTTTATTACTGGTGATGATGCAAAAGAAAATCCCCAAAGGTCAGAGTCAGGGTCATATTTTCAAAAGCATCAAAATGACTTAGAAGGCTAAGTCCCATTTTCAAAAGTGACTTATGGGATTTACAAGGTTATCAGTTAGAAACTCCATCAGCCTTTTACTTGTGAAATGAGTACATATAGAAAGTATTGAGAAAAAATAAACATGCAGCCTTACAATGCAATTTTTACAGAGTCATTTGTAGAATGACCTGAGGGATGTTTATTTTAAATGGGAGACGTTCTAGTTGTGCCTGGTTTGCATTTTGTTTGTTTGTTTTCTCCATAACACTGCAGGAAGTTCAATCAACATGCTCCAGAAAATGTAGACCAGGACAAATGAAGAAGGTTTCAGCAAGTCCACACACATGCTGCTATGAGTGTGTGAGCTGCCCAGAAGACCATTACACTAATCAGACAGGTAAAGAACTGTGATCCAAGTAAAGCATTTGTTTTATTCATGTATTGTATATGCTTTGGCAACTTGGAAATAATATTGTAATGAGATAAATATATTTGTCTATGTTCAGTGCCCTAAATACACAGGGCAGGAGGAGTATTAAGCACAAAACTATTTTTTAAAAATCAGTTCTTCCTAAGCTAAGGTGATTGGATGCCTCAGTTTACCTGGCTTGTTCTGGGTTTGTGAGATGGTCCTGCTGTCATAGATGGTTCTGTTTAAGATAGAAATGGCTTGAACCCAAAATCTGGATCCAAACACCCTTCAACTGCTAAGAAAATTCAGATCCAGATTCAAACTGACCCTTTGTCTAACCCTGACCTCTCTAATGGACTGACTCAAACCTCCAATCCAAATAGCCCCAAACGTAGGATCCAATCCTGCAATTGGGTCCATGTAAATGAATGTCTATTGTCTTCATTGAAGTGCCATCTAGGCACAGGGGCTTAACCCTGTGGATCCAACGATAGGTTCCAGGCCTAAAGTTGCATGTCTGGATCACTTTTTCTTAAAACTAGAACAGGGTCCTCCTAGTCTTTCTGCAGTGAATCCATTTCAACAGAAGTACTGTGGGTATTAGTTTTGGTTACCAAACACCTGTGTTGTCTATAATGGGAATACTGCCAAGTGAGGGTATACAATAATATTTCATAGATGCATGAAGGATGAGGAGTTCAATTCCTCCCTTCGGTACTAGTACCTAGTTTCATAAAGATTTTAAAATGGGGAGTGAAGAATAGAAGAGGAAAAAGAAAGAAGAGGGTTTAAGAAATTTTTGGTACAATATGTTTTGAATATTCTGATAGCAACCGGCAGTAAATTACATTCCACTTTCTTTTTACACTGTTCATAGAAACTGAAGCATTTGCAAAATTTCTCTACAAAGAATTGTACAAACATGTTCAACAGAGCCATGCCAAAAGCTAGTGCAGTTACATTGAAGTTAGACTTTCAAAGGACAAACTACAGTAGCATCTGTTGTGTTTTCAAAAGGTGTTTGTAAAATGAAAGTAACTGTAGGCATTCAGAATTTTCTTCCCTAGTAGAAATAGACTTTCTAAAGAAATTATAGTTCCAAATATCCATGGAGTAACACGTTTAATTTAAAGGGTATTATTTTGGGTCCCAGATAAAACATTACATTTCTCCTGTTCTAGAGCTCAGAACGAGTCTGTATCTCTAATAATCTGCCTACTTTGATCTTTCTCAGTAGTCTCCACTTTCTCCTTTTAGATATGGACTACTGCTTTCCATGCAACAACAAAACTCACTGGTCACCGGTGAACAGTATTACATGCTACAAAAAGACAGTCCAGTACCTCAGCTGGAATGACTGGTTTGCTGTTTTGTTACTAATCCTCTCTGCCTTTGGAGTTGTGTTGATTTTTGCAATTAGCACAATATTTACTAGAAACCTGGATACGCCTGTTGTAAAATCATCAGGCGGTTTAACTGTTTGTTATGTTATTCTACTCTGCCATTTCTTCATGTTCGCTAGCACTGTCTTTTTCATTGGCAAGCCAAGGGAATTCAAATGCAAAACCCGGCAAGCTTTTTTTGGCATCAGCTTTGCACTGTGCATCTCATGTATTTTAATGAAGTCACTGAAAATTTTACTGGCCTTCAGCTTTGATCCCAAATTACAGAACTTTCTGAAGTGTCTCTACAAACCTATTCCTATTGTGGTCACCTGCACTGGAATTCAAGTTGTCATTTGCACTTTTTGGATAACCTTTAAAAGCCCTTTTGTTGAGCAAAATTGCTTTATTCGAAGAGTGATTATACTGGAATGTAATGAAGGTTCTATTGTGGCTTTTGGGATTATGTTAGGCTACATAGCTGCTCTGGCCTTTATGTGCTTCATATTTGCCTTTAAAGGCAGGAAATTACCTGAGAATTACAATGAAGCTAAATTCATAACCTTTGGCATGCTCATTTACTTCATAGCTTGGATTATATTCATCCCTGTCTATACCACTACATTTGGTAAATACCGGCCAGCGGTTGAGATCACTGTTATCTTAATATCAAATTATGGAATTCTATGCTGCACCTTCCTTCCTAAATGCTATATCATACTTTATAAGCAAGAAACAAACACAAAATCTGCCTTTCTCAAAATAATTTACAACTATTCTTCCAAAAGTGCAGGCAGCCTTACTGTTAGTCAAATGTCTTTGGAGTCCACGTGTACAGCTCCCCAGTACCCTATCACAAACTCTTGCTGTAAATCTGAAAAAACTTCTAAGAATGGCAAATGCCATTTTCAAGTCTCCAGACACAGTCTGATAAGAGAGGACATTCCTCCTAAAAATGTAGCTGGGACAATATCAAGGAAGAGATTGTCTAGCATATGATTGTGTAGTGTTGGAGCAGCTAGATAGGAAATGAGTAATTACAGTGAGCCAGCTCTTTTTTAGATCTCCTGCCCTTTGCTTGTCCCAAGGCTATGTTCAGCCCACCTGGGATGTGGATCTTCCAGGATGCATAAACAGCTGCACATTGGCATGACCAATTTAGAAGAAGGCCAAAATAAGTAAATAAAATCCCCAATACCACCACATCCTATCCTCAGGCAGAAAGGGGAGAGTGAAACTGTTCAGATGCTTTGGTGATAAATAACCAAAGAAACAGACCTATATCAAAATTGAAAGACTTCCCACAGCTCTGTAACTGCATTTATCGTCCATCCCTTTCTCTTCCCCCAAATCCTCCCACATAGGCTGTAGTTCCAGTGCATGAAGAAGGAAGAATATGCTAAGAGAATCTGTCCCAAATTACTTGTGTCATCTTTGTCCAAATAAGGAAATACTCTGTGCTAAGACATGATAATGGCATGTACTTCAACACTAAAGAATTCCCTCATCTAATTTGTATAAATCATTTGATGGCTGGGATAAATGAAAAATGTCATGAAAATTTTAGCTTTTCTAATATTAGTAAGGAAGTCAGCTCTTGAAAGGAAAATGACAATGTACCCTTTCCAACACCTAGCAATTGCACAAAGTTTGACTGATATTAACTAGGATTCTAAGGCATACTAATTCAAGCAATTAACCTGCAAAATTGGAAAATATCACTTTATATTTTAACAGAATTACATAGATTTCTTAAATATAATTTTTGGATATTGGGCCTGATTCTCACTTTTACCAGCATAAATCAGAAGTAACTTGAAGACAAGGAAGATCAAAATCAAGCCCACTAATTCCAGTGTTATTTTACTTAGATCTGTATTAGCATCTACTGAACATGAAATGAATATTTTTATATTATACTTTTGTAATGTTTTAATTTGATTTTTCAAGTAAATTTGTGCTAAAATAGGTAATGTGGTATGTTATTTGTCTTATTATAGATCATACTTTCACCTATAAGTATATAAAACAGTGATTTTGACACTAAATACTTAGCTGTATATATACACTCATTTAGAATGAGTGTAAATTATAAGGGTGCATCTTACGTACAGCAATGAGCAAGTGCGTGACTAATACTGAGCTGATTAGAAGAGAATAAGTACATATTATTGTATATATGATTGATGCTCATACATTACAATAAGTTAAGAGTGCTGTTCTGAATGTAAAACATTTTGTATTGTAAATATGAAATTACTGGAGTTTAGCTCTTTCTGCAATAGCAAAACTCATGGAAAAGACAGAAACCAAGCTCATACTATGATGGTCATTTTTCAGCAGCTGGCCAGGAGAAGGAAGCAATTGGATAGACCACTGTATACATATATATGATGCTTTCTGAAAGTTTAAGACATGGGATGTCTTGAATTTATAAGGAAATGATATGATTAAAGTAATAAAATGTATTATTGAAAATGGTGTTTGTTTGTCTCTTTATCTCTCCCCGGAACTTTTGCTCAAGCTTCAAATATAAATCATATTTAGCTCTGATTTGTTATTAATTTATTAGTAGTATTGGTATTAGTATTTGTATTTCCATAGTGCCATGTGGCCCTAGTCATGGACCAGGACTAGGCACTGTACAAACACAGAACAAGAAGACGATCCCTGCCCTAGTGCTTTCCACCAATGTACTTATGAAGGTAGACAAAATATCATATTGTTTAAAAGCTGAATGTGGTTGAGGACAGGGGGCAAGGTTTGGGGGCAGAGGACAGGCCATGGGGGGAAAAGCATGTTAAATCATAGAAACATAGGGCTGGAGGGGACCTTGAGAGGCCGTCAAGTCCAGTCCCCTGCACTGAAGCAGGATCAAGTAAACCTAGACCATGCCTGACAGGCATTTTTCCAACCTGTTCTTAAAAACCTCCAATAACAAGGATTTTTCAGCCACCCTTGGAATTCTATTCCAGAGTTTACCTACCTTAGAGTTAGAAAGATAATTTAAATCTTTCTTGCTGCAGATTAAGACCATCACTTCTTGTCTCACCTTCAGTGGACATGGAGAACAGTTGATCAAAGTCCTCTTTATAACTGTCCTTAACTTATTTGAAGGTTGCTATCAAGTCCCTCCTGTCTTCTTTTCTCAAGACTAAACATGCCCAACTTTTTATACCCTTTTCTTATAGATCAAGGTTTCTAAGCCTTTTCTCATTTCTGTTGCCCTCCTTTGGACTCTCTCCAATTTGTCCACCTCATTCCTAAAGTATGGCACCCAGAATTAGACACAGTACTCCAGCTCAGGCCTCACTTGTGCTGACCAGAGCAGGGCAATTATCTGCCAGGCCTTACATACAGCACTTCTGTTAATACCCCCTCCCCCCCGCACCACCTCCCTGGGTGATATTAGCCTTTTTCACAACTGCATCAGATTGTTGACTTATATTCAATTTGCAATCCACTATAACCCCTAGATCCTTTTCAATAGCACCGTCTGGCCAGTCATTCCCCATTTTCTAGCTGTGCATTTGATTTTTCCTTCCCAAGTGAAGTACTTTGCATTTACCATTATTGAGTTTCATCTTGCTGAATTCAAACCAATTCTCCAATTTGTCAAGGTCATTTTGAATTCTAATGCTGTCTTCCAAAGCGCTTGCAACCCCTCCGACCTTGGTGTCATCTGCAAATTTTGTAAGCAGACTCTCCACCCCATTATCCAAGTCATTAATGAAAATATTCAGTAGTAGCAGACTGAAAAGAGGGGGTATGACTTCCATCAGAGATGGACAGGGAGGAGCCCCTGTCCTTCCCCTGATGGATGGAGCCAGGACACCCACACCGGCTCTGCCAGAAGCAGAAAGGTGGGACAGGAAGCATAAAAGGCGAGTCGATCTAGCTCAGTTGGACTGGAGCTGCTGAAAGAGAAGGACATCTCTCCCCCATTGTTGCTGCCCAAGCCTGACCACTGCAGTGCTGAGGAGCCGGAGGAGCTGCCGAAGCTGCCTGCTGCCTGGGACCCACTGGAGCTGCCTGCCACCTGGGAGGAGCTGTTGGGATTACCACTTGCTGTTTACTCCAGGGAGACGGACGATGACCTTGAGGTGCTGGCACTCCAGGAAGGGGAGGTAGGAAGTAGCCCAGGGGAACCAGACTACAGTCTGGTTGTGCTGTTGCCTGATACCACATCGATGTGCTTCGGCTGGAGCTCCGCTGACCCGGTGGTGGAACACTCCACTGCTGTGAGGGTCCTGGGCTGGGACTCAGTGGAATAGGGTGGGACTGGGTTCCCCTATCTCCTTCCTCTGCTGTCGACCTTACCTCTGGGGTAACAGCTATCTTGTCATTGGCCCGGAGGCCTGATGGTGCTTAGCCCCTGCTTATGAGCCCCTAAATTGTGTTGGTACTCTCCCCCACTGGAGAACCCCTAGACTGTTGGTGCTCACCCCTTGCCTGAGGGCTTGGGGACACAGACTGTGTAATTGCCTCACCCTGCCTGAGGGCCTGGGACCATAGACTGGTTGTTTGCTCTCCTCCTGCCTGAGGGGCTGGAACCCTTGAATGCTAATACTCGCCCCTTTGAGCTTTTGTCCCTACAGAACTGCCATAACGATGGAGCGTGATCTCCCTCCCTCCCAGACAGACAGGAAGGGATGGTCCAGTGCCCTCACAGACCATGACTGACTCCTGCGCTACCCCACTAAATATGCCCTCCCAATGAGACAGCAAACCATTCATAACTATTCTTTGAGTATGGTCTTTCAACCAGTTCTGCTTACAGTAGTTTTATCCAGACCACATGTCCCTAATGTGCTTATGAGAATGTCATGTGGGAGTGCGTCAAAAGCCTTACTAAAATCAAAATATATCATGTCTACTGCTTCCTGCCAACCACTAGGCCTGTCAAAGAAGGAAATTAGGTTGTTTTGGCATGATTTGTTCTTGACCACTCCGTAGTGATTATTCCTTGTAACCCTGTTATCCTCTAGGGGCTCACAAACTGCTTGTTTAATAGCTTGTTCTAGTATATATGCATGTATCAAAATTAGGCTAACTGGTCTATAATTCCCCAGGTCCCCTTTGTTCACTTTTTTAAAGATTGGACCTATATTTGCCCTTCTCCAATCCTTTGGGACGTCACCCATCCTCCATGAGTTCTCAAAGATAATTGCTAACAGTTCCAAGACTGATTCAGCTAGTTCCTTAAGTACCCTAGGGTGAATCTGATCAGGCCCTGCTCACTGAAACACATCTCATTTATCTAAATATTCTTTCATCTGTTCTCTCCCTGTTTTAGCTTCTGATCCTTCCCTTGGGGACTATGGAAGAGTTTGGGAGCAACAGTGGTAATATGTTTAGAGCATGGGGATGTAAGATTAGCCTAGCCTCAGGCCTCAAGCCCATCCACTGTCTCCTCACTCCAGGACCCTTCTCTCACCGCACACATCTCTGTTCCACACAGGCACTCAGTACCCCTCATGGCCTTCTGCTACCCAGACCCCTGGCTGCCTCCCTGGCTCCCCACTGCACCACTGGTAAGCCCAACAATGTAACTGATAGGGCTTGACAATTCTGCTGGCTATTCTTAGCAGAACTAGTAAAGGATATGCCAAATTATGTTAAGTGATATGTAGAAATGTCCTGAGGCGGCCAGTCTGTGAGAAGTTATCAGACCGTACGTGTGCGCGCCATGCAGAGTTTATAGGGACTGTATTTCCTTAGCTAGGGAGAGCTGGAAAAAAGGGAGATGCTGAAGGTCCAGTTTCAAAAATGGAGTATTTTTAAATGTTTCCTCTGCCACGGGTAATGTATAATAATAATTAATAATAATTTGTATTACCATAGCACCTAGCAGCCCCAGTCATGGACTTAGACCCCATTGTGCTAGGAGCTGAACAAACTCAGAACAGTCTCTGCCCCAAGGAGCTTACAAACTAAGTACAAGACAAAAGACAATTGATGGATACAGGCAGACGGGGGAGTACAAAGAAACAAATGAGACTATATTGTCTAAAAAGGCAAGACAGACACAGGGTGGTGAAGGAGTAGAACACACCAGCAGAGTGAACAACCTGACGGTGGCAAACATCATGTCAGTTCCATAATTTTTTGGGGACTCGGATTAGTTAGGAGGAGATCAGCTAAATGGAAAGAGAAAGGAAGGGAAGGGGTGGAGGTAGAGAAGACATTAAGAAAGGCATGTGTGGAGCGAAGCTGAGATGAAGAGACGGGAGGGGGAGAGAGAGGGAGGGTTGGAGCAAACAGCCCATCAGCACAGGGCAGAAAAAGGGAACAGTCCACAGTTTTGACTGGAAAGTCTGAAGGTCCCTGCTTCTGTTCCTGCTGGCTGGAGTTTCTGGTTGGCACATTTCCACAGTTCTCTGCCAAGGCCATGTGGCTGGGGGAAAGGGAGGCACCAGCTGGATCCCAGAAACAAAGGAACAAAACACCTATAGAAATTTCAGTCTTTCTAGGAAGAGTGAGTGTGTCTGGCTATGTACACACTGATGGCAGCAAATTCACAGCCATCAGATTGATTTTTCCGGTTCAACTGAGCGGTAGTGAAGACACATTCACTCGATCCTGAAGTCGATCTAATAAATCACCTCCTCAAAAAGCGTAGCACTGTGTTGACAAGAATGCATTTCCCATCACCACAGCACAATGGAGATGGTGCACTAAAGGGAAGGTACAAAGCCAATGGGAGTTACGCAAGATACTCTGCATAGCTTGTGTACCTCCCATCGACTGCCCCCCAATTTTGCTGGCAGTATAGTCCTGCCCTCAATTCTGGAGGCGTATTTCAGTCATCAAAGTGTGAAAAACAAGGATTTCATTCCTGAGTCAAGTCCAAATCTCAGCACCACCTTAACTGTGGAGTCATTGCCTGTGTCTTAACCTGTGTAGTACTAAACAGGTTGTGCTGTTTGCTTTAAAACAACCTCCACTTCCTTAGTGTGGAAGGACGCTGCCATTCATTGTCACAATGATGGGTGGTGTTTTGGGACGCTTTAATGATATTTACTTGTAACAGCAGCAGGAGTGACACACACATATACCCCGACCCCTATTCTTTAACATAATGCTGACCACAGAAAACGCCAGCATGGAATTTTCATTGCTTGGAGTTAGTGGGACATTGTTCTGTGAGGGGAATGAAACAGCTAATTAAATGAATGTAATTAAATGACAAAAACTCTCGGCTTATTATAATAAGCACAAAATACTAAATAATTGCAATTTAGAACCATCTATGACCACAATACACACAAGATCTCTGGGGGAAAAGAGCAAACAAAAACCTCTTCAAATATACATAATGTATAGGGTACCAGTATACACTATCTGACTAAACTCTGATTCAGGAAATACAATTGACTCATATACTTAGGCATTTAATGTCACTTTCCTTTAAATACAGATAGATTAAAAAAATAGCTTCCATGTTGCCATGTAGCATAGGGGAGGGCAAGTATTCAAGAGCTAGGACATGATCATTCAAAACACGGCACTGTCATGTCAACAGGACAATAAAAGAAAAAGGTTTTGTACCTTGAGAGCTGTCCATTTTGCTGTAGATCCTAATACATATTTTGGTCAGCATTTCAGACACACGATAATGTTACTACCATGGAAAACTCCATTCAGAGTGGATTTTTGTTGTTTCCAGGGCCCCATTATTGCAGTATCTGAGGACTTCATAAACTTTGGCGTTTTTATCCTGGCAACACCCCTGTGAGATTGGGAAGTACTGTTATCCCTATTCGATAATAACCTGTGACACTAAGGCCTAGATCCTCAAAGGTATTTAAGCTCCTAATACCTTTGAGGATCTGGATTTAAGTGACTTGTCATAAATCACCCAGGAAGTCTGTGGCAAAATGGAAAACAGAATTGGGTTTCCTTATTCCCAAATTAGTACCCTAACCACTGCAACATCCTTCCAACAGGTGAGTCTCAACCGCCTAGGGCCTTTTTAAACCATCTAGAAAGCATTCTTGGTCAGGGGGAGTCAACCTCCCTCATCTTAATTAGAAACAGTCCAAGCTGTTGACCTTCAGGGCGTGCGACAAAGCGTGTTTTTGGAGGAAGCTTTTGGGGGAAGGCAGATACCTCTGGAGGTGGAGGTGACACACTGCAATCTGCATTAGAGAGTCTATTTAATTATGGTTATACTTTGTGGAGCAGCTATTAGTACTTTAGTTTTCTTTAGTGATCTTGTTTTTCAGCAATTGTCAGTGCCACAGTATGTGGCTCTTAAACATTTGATTTCAGAAACAATTAAGATTATGCATATATTTAGATTTATAAGGCTCACAGAGAGTTGCCTACCTCACCCTCCACCAGGGGAGAATAATTAAGGGGAACTGTTTAGTAGCACTTCAATATTAGTTTTAAGGGTAATAAGCCATATAAGCATTCCAGAGCATTTCACACCTATCCTACTTGCTAAACTACAGGGTTTTATGTATTTTTTTTTGTGCTGCTGCCATCTAGTGGTGCATTAATATTGCACTCGTGTGTGTGTGTGTGTGCTGGACAAGGAAGTTCAGTGTTGCCCTAATACCCATAAAAGTGATCTCTCTCTCTTTACTGATGCATTAGAAATATTTTTAATACAAAAATTGTTGCATTATCATTGGGGTTGTGCCTGCAGGTGCTATTGTTTTCAATTATTTCTTTCTTGTTTCTTCTCAAATCCACATATATATGTTTCAACTATTGTAAGGATATTAATTTGTAAATTTTAGCTTTTTAAAGTACAACAGATATCCCACAGTTTCATAGAGTTTAAAGCCAGAAGGGCCCATAGATCACGTAGTCTGACTTCCTATATAACACAGGCTATTAAATTTCACCCAGATACCCCTCGAATGTGCCTAATAGTTTCCTAGAATCATGGAATCATAGAATAATAGAGTTGGAAGGGACCTCAAGAGGTCATCTAGTCCAACCCCCTGCTCAAAGCAGGACTAACCTCAGCTAAATAATCCTAGCAAGGGTTTTGTCAAGCCGCAGCTTAAAAACCTCTAAAGATGGAGATTCCAGCACCTCCTTAGGTAACCAGTTCCAGTGCTTCACCACCCTCCCACTGAAAAACCTTTTCATAATGTCCAACCTAGACCACTCCCACTACAACTTGATACCATTGCTCCTTGTTCTGTCATCTACTACCATTGAGAACAGCCTAGCTCCATCCTCCCTGGAACCCCCTTTCAGGTAGTTAAAGGCTGCTATCAAATCCCGCCTCATTCTTCCCTTTTGCAGACTAAACAAGCCTAGTTCCCTCAGCCTCTCCTCATAAGTCTTGTGCTCCAGCCCCCTAATCATTTTTGTTGCCCTCTGCTGGACTCTCCAACTTCTCCACATCCTTTTTGTTGTGGGGGGACCAAAACTGGACACAATACTCCAAACGCAGCCTCACCAATGCCGCATAGAGGGGAATAATCACTTCCCACGATCTGCTGGCAATGCTCCTACTAATGCAGCCCAATATGCCATTAGCCTTCTTGGCAACCAGGGCACACTGCTGACTCACAGCCAGCTTCTTATCCACTGTAACCCCCAGATCCTTTTCTGCAGAACTGCTGCCTAGCTCATCGGTCCCCAGTCTATAGCTGTGCATGGGATTCTTCCATCCTAAGTGCAGGACTCTGCACTTGTCCTTGTTGAACCTCATCAGATTTCTTTTGGCCCAATCCTCCAATTTGTTTAGGTCCTTCTGTATCCTATCCCTCCCTTCCAGGGTATCTACCACTCCCCCAGCTTAGTGTCATCTGCAAACTTGCTGAGGGTGCAATCTACCCCATCCTCCAGATCATTAATGAAGATGTTGAACAAAACCAGTCCCAGGACTGACCCTGCTTATGACCAGCTAGACATGGAGCCATTGATCACTACTCACTGAGCCCTATGATCTAGCCAGTTCTCTATCATTGTATAGTCCATTCATCCAACCCATACTTCTTTCAATTGCTGAATACTGAGGAAGACTGTATCAAAACCTTTGCTAAAGTCAAGGTATATCATGTACACTGCTTTCCCCACATCCACAGGGCCAGTCACCTCTTCATAGAAAGCAATCAGGTTGGTCAGGCATGACTTGCCCTTGGTGAATCCATGTTGACTGCTCCTGATCACCTTCCTCTCTTCCAAGTGCCTTAAAATGGATTCCTTGAGGACCTGCTCCATGATTTTTCCAGGGACTGAGGTGAGGCTGACCTGGATCCTCTTTCTTCCCTTTCTTGAATTAGACCAAACTGGTGTATGCCACAAGCAGAGAACAAAAGAAAGCAAGGTGCCACCACTGTCTGAGGCCCTTGCAATCATACTGTGCCTCTTTGCTCTGTCAAGCATTGTAAAAGCAGAAAAGGTCCAATGTACTTCTCATCTGGAATAAAAATATGTCATTAGAATTTGCAGTTTTGAGCCTTGAAAGAAGTGGTGATATGCTAAAATATGGATGTATGCGATATTAGCATATGTGACATGATACTGATTCAGCTTTGTACTGAAAAATGAAACTGGTTTGTTCCATATATCTCTCTGCTACTAGCACTGGATTCTAAAGTAAAAGGTGAGGAAAGAGACGACATGTAGCATGCAGATTTGCTAGAGCCAGAGACCAGATGGAATCAGGACAGCTGTTTCATTTACAAGCTGTTTTACAACTGCGCACTGGCTGCCGGAAGACTTCCCAAATGGAGCCAAATGAATGAAAAATATGCAACAGACTTCTGTCACACAGCAGTGGAACATATTATTAATTTGATTCAATTGACTGAAATTCCCTGTACAAAAGATCCATAGACATCCTCCACTGGCAGCTTTTTTTAAATTTTATTTTAACTTTTGCAGACAAAATATCTGGTGGAAGAGATGCACCATCATAGCTACTATTTGCAGTACTTTTGCAGAAAGTGTTAGTTTGTTTGCCATAAAATGGAAAGAAATGGTTTACATCTGCAGAAAATCATAAGGCAATTCTGCAAGGAACTAATGAATGCAAAATCCATGCCACTTCCTCAGAGGCATTTTCAACCCATCTCCAATTTTTGCGAAAGGCACTTGATTTCCTGATGCATACTGGGCTGCTCTTTTAAGATGTACATGAGTTTGGACACAAATAATGCACTGTGCGCATGAGAACAAAGCAAAAATCTCTTCCCATCCATGATATAGAGCAGATGGTTTTTCTGTGCAGAAAGTAATAGACATACTGATTTCTATGTGAAAACTATTTTCTGCCTCTTTATTAAGTAAAGATACCACAAGAAATAAATGTGAAGCCCTATCCTGTAAACAGCAAAGTGAAGAAAAATGCTAATTGCTGCACCCTGAAGTTTTCAAGAGTTTCCTAAGGTTGCTAACATAATGCAGCAGACTTATAAACCCCTTATTTACCAGGGGCTGGATTCTCTAATCCAGAGAACTGCATTCAGTGAGGGGCAAAAGGTGAATGGAAAGATGGTTTTATGCCATCTTTGTGTTTCCCCGGTCTTAGGGCTGGCAAGAGGCCACTTTGCCTCAGGGCTGCTTTAAGCTGTGCCAAGCTGCCGGTTGGCCCAAAAGGACTGTCGTGGCAATAGGATAATACCAGGACATAGAGAGCTTCCCCCCTTCTCTCAGGTACGACCCTACACAAGGAACTGAATGAGCACTAGATCATGGAGGAGAAATCGTCAGCTGACGAGCTAAGATGGCTTCACAGCCTTTTGAAAAGCCAGAGGAGCACAAAAGAGTAGCAGTGGGGCTGATAATCCAGGCTCAGCTTTTAATGCTGTTGGAGTAATGTTGTTCTGGGAGAGTAAATTTGGGGACAGTTTTTGCTAGGTTGATCCCACAGCCTGTGCTCTAATGAGCTGTTAGCTATTTGACAGTTCTGATATTTTTCCATGGCAGGCAGGCAAGCAAACATAGAAACTCACCATCACCTTCTAAGCCCTTTGATGGTAATTAGATTGCACTATGATAGCCTGTTGAGATATTTGACCCCTTTCAATGGCTATTAGCCAGGATGGGCAGGGATTGCTGTTTGCCAGAAGCTGAGAATGGCCAATGGCATGGGATCACTTGAGGATTACCTGTTTTATTCACTCCCTCTGAAGCACCTGGCATTGGCCACTGTCGGAAGACAGGACACTGGGCTAGACCATTGGTCTGACCCAGCGTGGCCGTTCTCATGTTCTTTCCGAAAGAATAAGTCTGCTGGGAGGCTGCATGAAGCAGCGTTGTTACTATTGGTTACAGTGTTGCAGGCACGGCCTCCCTCAGACACTGGTGGGGTTCCTTCCAACGACAGAGGGGTCTGTGGCCATGGGATTCATAGGTCCTCAAAGATCAGCCCTAGTGGCAGAAAGGGAACAATGAATAATCCAGGACCTTTAGGAAAAATCAGTGACAAGCTTCCAGTCCCTGCAACCCCTTCATTCACAAGGCCATTTTTACACAGCAAAGGACTAGAAATATATTTTAGCAACAATGATATTAGTCTTGATATTTTTAAACTGAAAATGAGGGGCTTTCATAGCTATTGACTTTGTGAGCCCCAAAATGGGCATTTACACTGCACTGGCACCGGTTGCTGGCGTTGATTTATGAGTCCCTTTTAAACAAAACATCTACACTTTCTTGTTGGGCTTTTCATGCGTATCAGAACATGCTTGGTTCTCATGCTGGTAAAACATTTGTGCTGCTGTTGGCAGTTTCCTAGCATGGCAGCAGTGAGATTCGATGCAGGGACAGGATCTATTGTTACTGTTTAATTGAACTGTGGTAGCATCTATAGGCACCATTCAAGAATCGAGCCTCCATTTTGCCAGGCCCTGTGCACACTGGGGCAGCTGAGTACATGATACTTCATAACTGGCAAGAGGGAAGTCTGATGCGACAGACGCTGACTTTACAGCCCTCGTCCCCCCAACGTTTGCTCATTTACAAGGGATCTATCCTACATTTGTGTGAAGTACTTTTTGCTACATCCTTTTACCTATGGGTAGCCAATGCTAATGGATGTTTTTCTCTCCCTCGCAGTTTGCTAGCCTCGACCAGTCCTCTCAACCCCAGCCCAGGGAGAATAGGGTGACCCAGCGTCCTGCTTTTATAGGGACAATCCTGAGATTTGGGCTTTTTCTTATTTATAGGTGCCTATTACCCCACATCCCGGCCCGATGTTTCGCCCTTGCCATCTGGTCACCCTTAAGCCAGACGCAGAAGGGACCTGGTTTCTCTCACCCACCAGACCCAGCTCACTGGAGCAGCAATGGGAGACGCGCCGGGGCAGCAGTGTGAGGGGGTGGCGGGCCCGAGGGCAGGCAGATGGAGAAGGGTCCCTCATAAGGAGCGAAGAAAAGCAGCTGCCGCCTGCCCGGGAGACAGGGGAGCATTTGCCAAGGGCCGGGGGGAGGCCATCAGCCACTTGCCGGCTGCCCGGAGCTGCAGCCGCTGGGGCCAGCGCTTCCCGCCGGGGGAGGTGGGGGCGGCCAGGTGCCGGGCGAGCTGGGCCGGAGGGAGGAGCCAGCGCCGCTCCGGGCCCGGGGAAGGGGGCGGGCGCAGGGAGGCCGCGAGGGGCTGGAGCCGGTGCCGAGGGGTCCGCGCCCGGCCGGCGGAGCGCGAGTCCTCGCCATGCTGGCGGCAGCGGGGAGCCGCGCGTGCCTGGCCCGGCTCCCGGCCCGCGGGCAGCGCCACGTGCCGCTGCTGCGGCCGCCCGCCCGGGGGAGCCCGGCCCCTGCAGCCTCCTCCAGCAGCGCCCACGACCGGAGCCCCGGGGCCGGCAGCTCGGGTGAGCCCCGGGACCTCCCGCCCGGAGCCGGCACCTGGCCCGGACCTGGCGAGCACCGGGGGCGCCCCGCGGGGCCGTGTCCGGCTCCTCCCGGCGCTGGCTCGCCCTCGTGGGACTGGCCCGCCGGGCTCGGGCCCGCTCGGGTGGGGCGGTGGAAGCAGCATTTGGGCTTCGTGTCGAGGCTCCCTTTTGTGGCGCTGTGGGGTGTCGGCGCCGAGGGGCGGCGGGTGTTGGAAGCTGCCGCAGCAGCAGCTGGCCCCGTTCTCGGGTTGGGCGCGGACGTGGGGCGAGTGAGACGCTGGCTGGAGCCGGGGACCCGACCCGACGTGGGCCACGTCTTGGTTGGGCCGGGGGGAGCAGCTAAACTTGAGGCTTTCGAACTGGGCGTGGAGTTGAAAACGGGCTGGAGCCCGCTGTGGAAATGAGGTTTTCCTCCTCCGCCAAGTTGCGGGAGGGTTTAGGTTTTGGGCGCGTAGTCGTAGGAGCAGGTATAAAAGGCAGCGGATTGCTGGTAGACCCAGCTTCTTCCCAGATGCGCAAACGTGCCCATGGTGAGAGAAGTACGTTTCTGAGCTACACAGAGTCCCTCTTCTGGTGTCTTTCAGCACCAGACGTTGGTCCAATAAGAGAGATTCCCTTCCCCACCTTGTCTCTCTAATATCTGGGATCCACTCAGCCACAACACCGCGGCACAGGTAGAAAATAGTGGTGATTTGAGGTACAGGAAAGGGGATCCAAGGGTAAAGGTTATGGTCTTTACCACAGCAAATCAAAGGCACTGAACTCAGTAACAGAGATGGAGCATGGCTAGCGATCCCCCCGATCCCATTGCCCCTCGAGTGCACAAAGTGATTAGGTGCTTTTCTCTGCTTTGTCTTTAAGCTGAGAAGATGTACAAAGTACCCGGTAATTACAAACCTTCCAAGTTTGACAAAAAAATCCTCATGTGGACAGGACGCTTCAAGACTGAAGAAGAGATTCCCCCGAGGATCCCGTAAGTGCATCATTTTTTTCCTACAGAGGCTTGCTGAGCTGGAAAGAGGGTGGGGGTGAAGGGGAGATTCCTCCTTTTTAAATTGCCCCAAAAGTTTGAACCAGCCTACGAAGTACATTACAACCCATGAAAGCTCATGCCTGCAGAAATAAAATCTGTTAGTCTGTAAAGTGCTACAGGACTCTCGTTTTTACTTGAAAAGAGGTATTTCTAGGACAATATTGAATACTCGGAGAATAAGTCTTGGTATTACATTGCTCTCTGACTAACCATCACCAACTCATTTTATGTGGTTGAAAATTCTTCTCTCTTCCCCACCCCCGCAGTAGTTAGATATAAATGTTAAGTGCATGTAACATTAACTAATGTTTATTTCTTAGCCTTATTGATACATAATGTTTCCCATCCACAGAACTTTTAATCACCAGCCTTTATCCCTACTTGGCCATATACAACCTACTGAACTTTATCAAGACGCAGTAATTTACAGGAAAAACTCCAGGATGTTCCCTTTGTTCCCAACAGTTTCATTCCTAACACAGCTGAGAAAATAAGCAAGCGCATCTCTGCAATAAACAATAGCCCCAACTTTTATTTAATATTAATCCCATGGCTGTTCCCTACTCATCTCACTCCTTGTCAGAATTATTTCCACTCTTAATGAGAAATTCTGACTTCTTGATGTCAATGGAAAAACTTGCATGACTTTAACAGGGCCAAGAATTCACACGCAGTCTTCAGTCTAGGAGAGTTATCCTTTAGAGAGAAATATGAAAGCAATTTCAGAAGATTCATTTTAGATTGCTTTACATTTGAAAATGTGGGTTACAAAGGGCCATTAAAAACAATGAGGTGCTGTCCCCTCAGGAGCCAAGCAGCCAGGAAGCTGGGTCAGGGACAACAGGCTGTAAGCCAGTGTGAAGGCATAGGGCCTCCATGCTGATAGCTCTGTGTATCTGGTAGATTTTTCCAAGATCCAGATGGTCTGAGCACCAAAACCCCTACCTGCTTCTGCAGACAAAACTTGCACCAGTGTCCTTTTCCCCCTGAAGATTTGAGAGGAAACTCTGTGATGTTTTTCCTCCTGGGACTTTTTCCTGTGGGGGAGGCTAAAAGGACCCTAATTTCCTTCTCTAATGTCAATGGGAACTTTGCTGGAGAAAAGATTTGCTTAAGCACACCTCCATTGATTTCAAGAGGAGTTTGACTCGGGTGAGGATTGAGGGATGCAGTCCTTCATGAAAGACCACAGAAAACCATAATTAGGTTTGGTTCCTTGAGACAGTGGCAGGAAGCAGGTCGGAACTGGGACTGTGCTTCAGAGCGGCTTCAATTAGCGCACTGTGAAATCTGATTAGGGCAGACAGATAATGCATTTATATCTGGGCTTCTGCTGCTCTAAATGGGTCCTAGATTAATAGGTTTATGTGCTAGTCTGGTTTTGATCTCATACCTAATGTGTTTAGCGTTATAAAATACAGCTATCTTCCCACTCTGACCAAACGGCAAGCCCTGACAGCCCCCCAGAGATACTCCATACCCTCAACGCTCATTACCGTAACCAAGGTTAGCTCAGGTGCTTGTAAGATTTGCCATTTTGTGTGGCATTAAGGGAAGCACTGCAGACCCCCCAATTTCACCCTATCCTTCCTTTTTAAAATGTTGCATGTGAAGGTAGATTTAGGCAGTGCTTGTTACCAGCTGCTCTGTCTGCTAGTAATGCTGTCAGGTTCCCATGTTTGTGCACTTAACAGGACCAAGGGTTGTTTTATTTTGTTTTTTGGAAAGAAAGGTGTACAATTGTGTCTTCGAAACTTATTTGATGTAACTCTAAGAGCGTGTCCCTTTTCCATAGTCTTTTACAATATATTTTAAGATAATGAAGAGCCAATTAAAACTCAACTGAATTTTAAAAGACTCTTTAAAGCAACATGTGAACAGACACTATTGGATGGTTTAGACACAACAAATCTTGCATCTTGGCAAGGGGTTAGACTAGATCACAGGTTCGCAAACAGGAGGGTGTGACATGTATTTGGGTGGGGCACAAGAAACTTTAGGAGTGTTGGCTGCTGGCCAGGCACCCAGTTCTGAGGGCAGCACTGCCACTAGCAGCAGCAGCAGCGAAGTAAGGCTGGCACAGTATGGGGTTGCCACCCTTACTTTTGCACTGCTGCTGTCAGCAAGGCTACCTTCCATATATGTACCTGCTGGTCATGTGTGTGGGTGGGTGGGGGGAACGGTGTGTAAACTACTACAGATGCAAAGAAAGATGGTGCGGTCAGAGAAGTTTGAGAACTATGGGACTAAATCAGAGTTTCTCAACCCTCACAAGCAGTGGTACCTGGGGAAAAACAGAGTGAATGGGAGATAGGCAGCAGCAGCCCACTTCCAGCCAAGTCACAGCTCCCAGCTGGGTGGCAGCCCCTCTGCTTCCTGTCAAGTCCCAGCCCCTTCTGGGGGAGATAAGGGACAGCCTCCTGCGTCTTGTGAGCTGGGCGGCAGCCACCTGTGTCCTGACTCCAAGCCAAGGGACAGTCTCCAGTGCCCCAGCTTGAAAATGGGCAGCAGCCGCCTGCCCACATCCCTGGGTTCCAGCCAGTGCGAAAGCCTCCTCTGCCCCAGCTGCGATTGGGTGACAGTCATGGCAGCCCCGCTCCCTGGCTTAAAGCCCAGTGCCCACAAAACTTGTCAAGGTTTGAAGTGCTGTTTAGATATTACAACTAATAAATACCTCTATTTCGAATAGTCAAAAGAACTCCTCACATAAAGCAGTATCAGCTCCCTTCTAATAGTCCTTTCATATAGGTGGAAGTATTTGACATTCACCACATCACTACTGACCAATTACTTTAGATGCAGTTTATGCCCTGCTTATCTCAAGCATTGCAAATAGCTATAAGATCAAGAATCTCAAATCTACTTTGCGTTGTTTTCAACTAGAGATGAGTAAGGTCCTAATGTGTATTTTGTAATGCCAAGTAATACATGCCAAATCCCCCCATGTCACATAGTAGGAGCTGGAAGCTTATTTTTATAGGGAATTTCATTTTAAAAAAATCAACCAAAGTTTTATCTATGGTGTGCTGAACTAACTTCCTGATGTTTTATGCTAATTTGGTTCAATGCAATTTTAATTGTAGGCCAGAAATGCTGGACATTGCAAGAAACAAAGCTCGAGTAAAAACCTGTTACGTAATGATTGGACTCACAATTATTGCCTGCTTTGCTGTGATTGCATCAGCTAGAAGGGTGGGTATGTTGCCAAGGTTTTTTTAAAAACAAGGAGATAAGTTCCGTCAATATTTACAAATTTTTTATCTATACAAATATTTATATATGTATATAAATTGTTGCTACTGACTTAAATTTAAATCAAATGTTCTCCCTCCACAAACCTGTATTCATAAAGCATGAGAGAAATAGTAGCTAGTACTGTGGGTGCAAGGTTTTTCTAAAGTGTGATTGAGTTATTCACAGGACACTACTCTCAAGCTGATGTTTTATTTTTGCAGACTGAACACCATGAGTCCCTAACAAGCTGGAACCTAGCAAAGAAAGCCAAGTGGCGTGAAGAGGCTGCAATATTGGCAGAGTCAAAGACTAAATAATATTTCTATTGAAAATGGTGGATCTCCTAGTAGGAGCAAACATCACAAAAAAGCCCAACTGTCTAACTCAGTGGCTCTCAACCTTTCCAGACTACTGTACCCGTTTCAGGAGTCTGATTTGTCTTGCAGACCTGGGTTTCACCTCACTTAAAAACTACTTGCTTACAAAAAATCAGACAAAAATACACAGCACACTGTTACTGAAAAATTGCTCACTTTCTCATTTTTACCATATAATTATATTGGAATATAAATATTGTACTTACTTTCAGTGTATAAGTATATGGAGCGGTATAAACAAATCATTGTATGAAATTTTAGTTTGCATTGACTTCACTAGTGCTTTTTATGTAGCCTGTTGTAAAACTAGGCAAGTATCTAGATGACCTGATGTACCCCCTTGGAAGACCTCTGGGTATGCACATATCCCTGGTTGAGAACTATTGGATAACTAGTTAGCAGGTTGCTATGGTAAAGCATCAACACATTGGAGCCCAACGATGTGCTCACAAAAACAAAAGTTGGGAAAGACAGACACCATATTCCTTTCCACATTAGAGATATTTTCAGTACTTACAGCATATGACCAAGGTCTTCAAATCTTTAGAAAGTTCTAATAATGAGTTTCAAGAGGCTTTATCTGTTTGTTTTTTGCCTCATTTGATATCTAACTGTCCACAAAGACAACACATACTACCTATCCTGTCCTGACATCTCTTCCTGTTAGATTTGATTCTGGACATTGATCTACAGACACAAGATTATATTACTGACAAGAACCTCTATTTGAAAAATGTTACATATTAAAGCAGGGAGGGTAAAAAAAATTGTGCAAGTCGCAAAACATTTAAATACTAAGGAAGCCAGTGAGTGAGTAACTTTTTTTTTGGTAGTTTTATTGATTCTATTTACATAACTTCTGCAGTTCTACATAGTAGGAAAAATTAGTAGCATTACTAGAGAATTACTGTTGAATCTCATTTACTAGACTGTGCTGAACTGATGAAGTTTACTTACACAGAGCTGTTGTAGCAGTGTCCCAGGTATTAGGGAGATAGGGTGGGAGAGGTAGTATCTTTTAGTAGACCAACTTCAAAAGCTTGTCTCTCTTGCCAACAGAAGTTGGTCTACTAAAAGATATTACATCACCCACCTTGTCTCGCTAAAGTTTACTTACTTCTTTTGCAAATTAACACAGAGGCAGTATTTTAGTCTCTCTAGACTTTTCCTCTGAAAAGTCTTGGGAATTCCCATGAAATTAATTTTGCAAGTGAAGAAAGAATAAAAGATGGTGATAATCAGAGGTATGTAGGTGTTTATGATAGAGGTATTTTCAAGGCTAGTTTAAAATATTGCATGAAATGAGTTTTAGTTTATCCCCTGTCCATTCCTTCCCCAAAGCTGATTTTTCTGGCATGACACACTATTCTATAGTATGGAAGTCAGTCACAGTTTTTACTGAATTCAGGTCTTACATTAGTACAGAGGTTGTATTTATATTTGCTATTTTCTAAGACTTGGAACTAATTTTAGAATACTAATGAATGCAATACACTCACCTCTGAAAATAACTTTTATTAGTTTTTGTATAGTATTCTGAATTGAAACATTCCATAATATTGCATACTGTTCACGTATTGGTTTGTTCAGATACACAATAACGGGCCTCCAGTCTGGATTTAAAGATGCACTATCATTCTACTTAAAGTCACTCTAGGCATTTTAGATTTATACAGTACATAAAACCATAATGCCATGAGAAAGAAAAAATTCTCATTTAAGATTTCAATTAGACTTTTGCAGTAGTTTCATGTTACAAAGTAGGTATTTTACCCTGCATATCAATTTACATTTTAAAAGTCTCACTTCCATTTTTTTTGTAAGACAAAAACCCAACTGAGAACTGATCACGAAGGAAAAAGGATAGTGCATCTTTTACACATAGACCCCATAGAGATCATTTTCCAAACCTGTTCTACAGTAAAGAAGTTATTTCTGTGCTAACATTATTACTATTATCTTTTGTTTTTCTCTTGTGATTGCTGCTAGCAATAGTGTTTAACGCAAATACTACAAAATTAAACAGTAGCATGAACAAAGTTCTCAAAGACAAAGTGCTATGATGAAATTCAGTAAAAATTAATTATGACAGTGTCAAACAGCTTATGATGAAACTAAAATAGACTTGGCATAGTTGCATAGATTAACTAGTCAGAATTCAAATTCAAACAGAACAAATGGTACCCTATTTTGAAAAACTTTTCTTTTGAACAAGCTGCATAACTGAAGGGACACTTTAGTAACTTGTCTTTTATTTAAACAAAACTCCCAAAACTTTAATAGCTTCTTGGATAACACCAATACTGAAATATCTAGTTAGTAAACACGGCCTCTGCTCAACGAATACCCCAACCTTAAATGCTCCCCCACAGAGCAGAGTTCATTTTTTTCTGTCAGCTCATTGTTTTCTCCTAAGCATCGTCAGTTCTGACGATAGGTTTTGTTAACTTGTGACAACACTCTTATTCCATGATCATTCATTAACAATAGCTATTTAAAAAAAAAATTTCCCAGTGAGACTGGTGAATTTTAGATATACACACACACACAGCAACGTGATACGATAATGTCAGATTTAACAATTTTAGGGTAAACCAAATATTAAGATTAAATAAGTAGTGTCCCTTTCAGTAACCAAAGTCCATCAATTTTAGTTCCCATTTAAACTAAAAGCACTATTTTGAATATACCAGAGGATGAATTTGTATTTAAATACATAAAGTGCAGTCACTTTAACTACTCAGACATATACAATAATATACCCACAAAAAAATGAAGACAGCCTGTCAAACAAGTATACTTTAAATCCTCCCTTTCCTCTATTTACAAGTCTTAATTAGGTTTGTTTGATCTTAGATTTGGCTTAAATGGAGAGGCTTATAAATGCAGTGTCCTTGGTGTCCTCAAAATAAATGCAGGCACAGCTGGCTATATAATATCAAAACAATGTTTGCTAGAAACAGTGGAATACCCTGTTACCTGAATATTCATATGATTATTCTTGCAATAAAAGAACACGGAAATACATCATTTAACTGGTAAGCCTGGTAAATTTCCACTATAATTACCCTGAACTTTGAAGAGATGATGCAAAAAAATGTTAGTATACTATCGTCTCAAACTATCATCATAAAAAAGGGCACAAATATAATTCTCAAACATTGTAAGAAAAATTTGGCTCGGCATTGTGCACATTAATCAAACCTGCTGTATTCTGTACAAATCTAGGTTTAAAGTGTTTGCTAAATTTTTCATTACACAGGATTTGCAAAGTAACAGCACTCCTGTTTACACTCCTTTTCTCATAACATACCTCTTATTTCCAAGAGAAAGATTTCAAATGAGGTTGCAATTTTTGAATTGAATCTTTTATACATAAAAATCACAACTGGGTAGAGGTATTAATCTTACAAAATCTGCTTCAATTCTCACCTTGAAACTGCTACACTATATATATATATATATATAGTGCTTCTACAGTCTCAAAGTAAAACATTATGAATTTTAACTGAAAACAATGTTTATACTTTTTATAAACCAGTTAAAATCCAGAACACAGTATATAAATGATACCATGCTCTAATCTGGATTTCTCAGCGTATCAACATTTTGTTAGTGACAAGCATACTACCATTGGAAGAGTGATTTTAACTGTTGAAATTCAACTACTGTATATGGTTTAAGTAGTTTCATGGGTCAAAGATGCTTTTATGATTACTTCAACACAATATTTGACTAATATATTTAAGCACAATTAAAATTATACATTTTCATTCATCCAAATTCAGACTGGCTACTGGTAGGTGAGATCAAGCAGTGTAGCATGGACAGACATTTTCAATATACAAAAAAAATCTAATGTAGATTTTCAAAACATACAGAACTCTTTCAAATTCTTAGATATATTTCTTTTAGTGGAAAGTAGCAAACAGACATTGTTTTAGAAATTAAATATTTAGCAGATATCTTCAAATTTGTTTTGGTGTACAGATACTTAATATTTACAACAAAGCAAACCTTCCTTCAATCAAATGGAGAAGAGGTTTTTTTCCCCTGATTGCAGCAATACTATGGATTATAACAGGGCGTCTTTCTATAGCCTTGTCTAAAAGAAAATGGAGACATTTGACTTAAAAATATTTCAAAAGCAGTAACATATTTGATTAAAAATATAATACATAAACACAGTTTAGACTTGCATGTAAGTAAATGTTTCAAGAAAGGCAAACATTGCAAGATTTGTTAAACTTTTATATCGTTACCACACTTTAATAAGATCACCACAAACCATCTTCCCCTATTGTTTACAACTGTGCGAATAACCTCCTCTCCCATTTCCAATCACAACAGCCCTGTGGCACTTCAGCAATTGCTTACTCAACAAAGTATTTTATTGGTAGCTTGCCTTTAATGCTGTTCAGCAGCTTGAAATAAGGAGCCTGCACCACATGACTAGTCCGTTCTCTGCTGATTACAGCTTGAAAACCACATATTGCAGAACAGCTATTTTGTCACATATTCAAAGCTACATCTGGTATTTAAGCATTATATAGTTAACAAAAATCTGCATTATCTTTTAAAATATGTTTTATAAATATATTTCACTGGTGTGTTGCAAAGTATAATTCATAAATCTACATTTCACAATTCAAATAAATATTTTTCACATTCTAATTTAGCTTTTGACAAGCTCATCTTTATTTCATGCTTTAATGCTGAAGCAACTTTTTTGCTTCGATGTAAGAGGTAGATTTGATATAGACTGGGCATGTCAAGTTTACTGCCAAAATGCAATTGTCAACAGCTGTACTGTAGTTGCATAAATTGCATGAAAATTTCAGAACCACTACCTAAAATCCTACTGATGTTATTATACAAGCTTAAGAGTTCTCGTTAAATCACATAAGCCTTTATATTAGACTTGATTACTCACAGAGTTAGTTTCTGAACATACGAAATACACACAAATACAAAAGAACAATCAAAAACACAATGAATGAAAACTTCTATCTAACAGAAAAGTATAAAAGTGCATGGGCTACTTCTTTATCTGTGTTGTGCAAAACACATTCAAACCTCTCCTCTAACTTTGGCCATAAAGAGGAGACCCCCTGAAAAGTTACAAATGTTTATATTTTTGCCTTGTCTTCACTTTAATAGTTATAGCTGAAACCCTTCCATTGGAGCTTCCTGCTGCTGAAACACAAATTGTTGTTGACTCTCATCCACCTGAGGTGCAATACTGGCATCCTCTTCTTCCACACCAAAGTAATGTTCTATAAGTTCAAAAGCCTTTTGGTAGATCTCTTGGTTTTCATGTCTTTGAAGAAATTCAATTTTATCCAGTCCTGATTTTTAAAGGGAAAAAAACAGAAGTCATGCTCTAAATCCAACAGCTCCAGAAGACTTAAAGGTGAAGTGCAAAGCTAGGATGAAAATAAAGTTAAACACATAAATGTGTTCTGAATTCTTCAACTAAGTTGTGTGATGAATTAATCAAAGAAGTAGGTTTAAATATGAACTATATTAGAACTTCCTGGTTTAGGAGAAACAACCAAAATGCATTATTTTGTAAAATCACTGATATTAGTTAACCCTGACCACTCCAGATTATTATTATTATTATTATTATTCTTATTTTAAAAACAAAGTACATTTCTTCTATGCCAAATGCTCCCAACAGCATGATCAGAGAATGTAAGTACATGATTGATACAACAGCTTTAGTTTTGGTTTTTTTTAAAACCTTTTCAATTCAATCTGACGGTTTATAAACAATATGAAATAAAAGTCAACAAAGCAAAGTAGGAGGCGGCTCAAATATCTACTTATACATTCATTTTCTCTGGAGACAGCCAATTAAAAATATTAGTATGCAATATTGATTCTGAAAGCAGGGCGAAATTTTATGAAAAATTGTTAGAGAAGCTCCCCATATCCCTATTTCCATGCTGGAAGTCTAAAGAACTCGGCTTCCCTCCTCCAATACCTAACAACTCTGGTTTCTGTCTAACTTTACGGAGTGATCACAGGTAGGTACATATAAATTTCAGTGCCTTACTCTTTCCCTTTTTAAAGGGGTGAATAAAGAAAGGGTGAAATCATGAACATGGGACCGGTAGAAAACCTGTAATGTTTTCAAACAGGTTTCCATCTTCTTGTGGTGTGACGGGGAGGTTATTACATCTTGGGAGTAATTTATTTATTGTTCATTTACTGTTCTCCCATGGTTGACGGGTATGTTTCAACCTGAAAATGCCATTTAATCCAAGTTATGTTCCTCTGCCTCTCAATAGTAAGAGCTGTAGACTTTAGGAACAGAACTAACAACCAAAGCAGAACAAATTCAGCTAAGGTCCTTTTATAATTCTCCCCATTTGATTAACATTTATGAAACCCAGAAATTATTCTGCTTCCACATTAGGTTGTTGAGACGATTCCCAAACATGAAGAATCACCTGCTTCATCTTAAAAGCCCAATTCTCTACCCACCATCCAAGGTCATTGGAATCAAAGACTTTTTACAGAAAAATGCATAATGGAACATCTAATCTGGTGCTGCACAGTCACTGAAGACAGAGTTTCCCCCTAAGACTTACTAGCTTCCTCCGAAGCACAGAGAAGCCTGCACTGATTTTGTAGTAGAGCAGCTGCAAAGACAAGTTTTGGCTAGCCAGGTCCTTATGTAAGAGATGAGTTTCCATAAGAAAGGTTAACTTTATTTTTACCACTAACTTTGTAAAACCAAAAATAATCTGCCTAAATTTCATAAGTATGATCTGATTTAACTTCGGAGTTTTTAGCTTATTAATGTTTGATACTTTAAGAACTCTTGTTCTTTTTTTAAAAAAGGTTATTCCCCTTAAAATTAGATACTTTCTGAATTTTAACTCCAGTGTATTTTTTTTTTTTTGGTCTGAAATGTGTCTAGAAATTGGTATGGCAAATACTAGGTCCATGTACCTATGCTAGTAAGCGTTTCACATTATTTTCCTTTTTCAGTTACAAATAAGGCAACTAAGTTCACAGCTTCATATGCTTACCATATGCTTCCTCTATAAGGGCACAGTAAGGATTCATGCCTATTCCATTTTGCTTGGATTCTTGCTCTCCAAGACGTAGAATATTTTCAAGTCCATTCAAAGCCACCTGCACTATTTTGGAATCCATCACAGTGAGGAGGTCACAAAGAGGCTTCGTACAACCCAATGTTACCAAATACCTTAGTATTATGGAGGAAGAAGAGGGGGAAAAGAAAGAATTGATAATCTAGTATATTAAACTTTGACACACCATTCTTCCATGGTACTGAATTCTGCTAAAAGTAAGTAAACCGCTGAAATAAGAGTATTTCTACAACCTTAGTCTGAAATACAGTCAAACCTTGGTTTATCCTAATGAGATAAAAATATAGCAATTAATCTAAAAATTGGATGTTTGAACTACAGTTGAGTCCGCTTTAGTGGACAGCCTTGGGACCAGACAAACCTTATCCACTTATGCGGAGTATTCACTTATCCGAAGTCATTAACATGTGAAAAGGGGTTACTGGACTAAAAATTTTTATCCACTAAAGCAGATTATTCACTTAAGCTGTATCCACTTAACTGAACCCATTTTACATTGAAAACATTATGATCAAAACGGGACCATGGAAACAGTATCCACTTACACAGATTATCCACTTATCAGGAATCCACTTAAGAGGAGCAGACTGTATATACAAGTTTTCAATCCCTCTTAAACATAATTGAATCTTGTTTTAAAAACACATTTCTGACACTCCTGATTATTTAAAACCGTTGCCCCTGTATGTTAAAACAGTTAGACTGATGGAACATCCTCTTTTCTCAAATCAAGAATAATATGTAGTGGCCAAAGCTCTGAACAAGTCTCTTCAGAAAGAGATAAGAATACTGTTTTCACCTGTCAAGCCATTAAAATATTAACAGAATGTATTTAAAGAATTCTTAACATTAGCTACTAAAAAGGGAAGGCTGTTGTGAGGTTTCTATTCCCAATTTTGCCACAAATTTCCTGTGTGACCTTGGGAAGTCACAACAACCCTCATACTTCAGTTCCTACTGTATCAGTAAAATGAAGACTGTAAGGCAGGCTTGTTTGAAATTTAGTTAATGATGTTCATAAAGCATTTTGAAATCCTCAAGGTGCCATCATTTAAGTGCAGAACACTCAAAAGGTAAGCTCTCTGTGGCAGAGGTCATACCTTCTTCGGTGTTTTGTAATATGCAGAATATTTATGGCACCAAAAAAAATATTTAACTTACAAACAAGGTTTCAGGAGGAGATCCACATCACATATTGTGTCAAATCTGCAAAGTTTTATTTAAAAATAAAGGGTATTATTTTTAAATGTTAAATTATGAGAACCATTTTAAATAACTTATTTTTCTGGCATTCCGATTAGACTATTTAGTGGCTATAGTGATGCAAAATGGTCTAACTGTTTCCAGGAAATATACAAGTCCTTAGCATACTTTTGGTACCATAAAAATAGACCTTTTTCTGGCACTTGCCATTTTTGATTGAAAAGGACAATTTACAACACTGAACTACTGAATTAATATGTGACTACCTTAATAACTATCAATAAATCATCTAAACTAATAAAATAATCCAAATTATAGGTATTCAGATCAACCAAAAAAATGTTTGGTTCTGTTTTGTCACTAGAGGTCAAAGCTATTTTTCCAAGTCAGACCCTCATAATAATATGGATGGTTATATGCGGAAATACCCTAGTAATTGCAGGCCTGGCTTGACATGAGTAATTAGAAATGGGAGAGGACTCATTTCTTGGGAGACAAGTTTGGGAAGTTAAATGGATCAGCAAGCCAGAAACAGACTGACTGTGCTATTTAAAACAGCTTACTGACCCATTTACTAAAGAGACAGAATGTCTGTAACTTGCTAAGAAAGGAGAAACACCCAGTGAACCATTTACAGGAACGTAAGATGAGAAAGAATAATCATACATGGACAGTTTGTGGGACAGAGAAAGCCAATCTCAAAATGTATGATGCAATATATAGTAAATGCAATGTGATTTGTAACTATATAAAGGAAGAGGTTTTCTATATAGTTTGGGATGCATGATATGCTGTATTCCCACCCCTATACTTGAGTCTTGATTAATTCAGCATAACTGAGTATTTGCCAAGTAAAGATACTTGAGTGACAAAATTTGGAGACGAACTGAGTTCTTGTGAAGCTGAGTAGAAAGAGGTCTGAGGAAATTCCAACATTAATGTAAAGAAAATTAAAATAGTCTGAACATATTCAAAATAATTAAGCTACATTTTGCAGTTGCAGTCAGATGTTTATTCAAAAATAATCTTAAATTTTATGTATAATGACTGCCTGAACTTGGTGTCAAGAAAATATGTATCAATAAAAAGGCATGACCTAGTTTCATGTGTCTGTAATCCACCTTGGAACATACTTGCTGTTCATAAACTGTTCAAATTTGCTTTGACAATATGACATTAACAGAACTCTTTGTGAGGGAAGTTGCCCTCAGTATTCAGAGCTTTCACAAGGGTGAATTTCACCAAGTGAAATTACAGTATTTCAATTATGCTGTTAATTCAGTTGCATACTGTGACAACCAGGGTACAGACACATCAAGCGGAGAATGAGGGGGTTTAAACCCCAAAGAATAAACAGTTCATTATATACAATGTTATTGTACTGTTAAAGTGTATCAAGTGAGGTCTTTCTTGAAAGCTTGTCATATTCTTTACTTGGTAATCATTATGAGATACATATACAGGACTGATTATCAATTTCTGTATATATAAAACTGTGTTCATTATTTATGCTACAACATTCAGCTCCACTTCATAGGGGCGGTGGGCAGTCAGGCAGAGAGGACCTGCCTCCCCAAACAGACGAGATTAGGTCCAAGCACCTAGCATTATATAACCCTAAAAAAGACAAATGATGGGCCATTAGATTTAATGGGAAGACAATGAGACATCCCAGCTAGAATTTCCCCAATCTTCATAACCATGGGTCACCACAGTCAGAAAAGAAAAAAAAAACTTTTTAAAAAAGAAGGGGTTTGAACTGAAGAGTATCTAGAAACCAAGGGACAGTCATGTGGCAGGTGCTGTCCATGAAACACTGGATTATGACAAGACAGTATGCTGAGAAACTAGTCAGAGGCAACCGATAACTTGTATTAGAAAAGGCTTTCTACTTTGAAAGTTTAAAGCCTAAGGTTGCATCTTTATGTTTATTTTCTGTGTAATTTTTACGTTTGCTCTTCCTTATTATTTTATACTTGAATCTGTGATTTTTTTTTCTATTAGGTAAACCTTTCGTTTAGTTTTATCCTAAACAGGTCCCTAGTGTGTAAATTACGTTGAGTGTGTGTGTACCAAAGTAAACTACGTCTGGGGTGGTTGGTGTCATGCTTTTGGGGCCAACGAACCAGAAAAGAAAAGTCCAAATGACTCGGAGGACAGATGTGGGGAGACTCGAGATGGGAAGAAATGTTAGTGTCACTCCACAAGGAGTTACTAGGCTGGAAGCCAGGGTGAGATTTTGTGCTTGTGGGCAGGCTACTGTTCTCAGGGTCTGAATCAAAGCTGCACAGCATAAAGGTACTCCAGGTTACAGGGGTGACAGAACCCTTTACTGGTCTGGGTGATCTCTAAAAGTTCACACATACTTCACACAACCCATTTTCTAAGCTGCAATTTAAAAAACAATCATTGTATAAATGACATCTATTTCCACAAAGAAAGCTTTGTTTTTAGAAATTTGTTGTGAATTTTGTTAGAATCCAAATATGGGACTACGAATTTTCTCTTTAAAGAAAATGTGAGGTCAAAGAGCAAGGCGAGTAGCAAAGTAAGTGTGTCTCAATTCACTGGGTTATTTTCAGATGAATACTAAGTGAATTTCACATACTAATACTCCTTTGAATCAACTTCTAATTCATTACCTAATCTGTTCAGGAGTACCTCCTGATGTTGCATTAGTGATGGCCCACGCGGCTTCTTTTCTGGTGCGAAATTCAGCTTTTTGAAGAATGTCAATCAATATTGGAAAAATATTTGCATCTATAACAGCCTAAAACAAAAAACATAGCCCATTGTATAATGTCACTAAAAGGTAACAAAAACAAGTTAATATAAATGTGAGAAAGAACATTAAAGAAGCTTCCAGAATAGAGAATACCATGGTTCAACAGAATTTGTCAGCCATGTCTGTGTTCTGAAATTCTTTGTTATAAAGTTATTCATTCCTTAAGAGTACACCAATCAGCAACTGTCTATAAATATGTGAAGATTCAAGTGCACACCAGTTTACATTCAGGAAGATCCTGGGGTTTCTTTATAAACAATACTTCACTTGTGGATTTGTCTCATGATGAGGAGCTCAAAAGTTATACGTATAAAAAACAGTACCTTTTCAATAAAGAGATTTAGATCAGGTAAGCATATTTAAGATGCTGATAGAGTCCTAACAAAATTGCTGAAAATCTAGGATTCAATTAGAAGTTAAACCTTTGAACAAAATAATTTAGCCTCACCCAGACACATGGGAAAGTTTTTGTGACAAAAAGGGCCTATGCTCTCTTTAAAAGGCACATTTCTACAACTGGAGGATCAATAGCAGTATTTTTAAAAAGACAGAATATGCACAACTACACTCAGTCCTCACATTAGGGCCATTCAACTAATTATAGATAGCCATTGATGGAATATTGTCTGTAAACTGTAAGTGAAAATTTGACCATTTAAAATGGTGTACTGTCATATCATCATCTGAACACTTAGGCTAGATGTCTGTGGGATTAAAAACATGCAAATGTATACAGTCACCACATATATGGCTGATTACCATAGTTGCAAAACAAGAAAAACAAGTCTTTCATAGGTTTGCTTGTTAGTAAAGATGTATATTTATACCCAGGCTTTGTTTACACTGCATACCGCTCACCCATTTGTTTTTTGAAGTTACACTAAATTTGCAATATCTTAATATGGAATTACCAGACATTTTCATAATGAGAATTAAAGCTGGTTGGGAAGTGGAATCTTTTTCCTGTAGAAAATGTTGACATTTTGAAATTAATTTCCATTCCAAATCAAAACAGGAAATAAAAATATTGAAACATTTCAGAGAACAACAAAAACCAAACAAAAACCAAACCTCCCCACCCCCTACATTTCAAATCACTAAGGTTGAAATGAAAAATGTTGTTTTGAATCTTCAAGTCTACTTGAAAAAAAATGTTTTGATTGTGCCTAAAAGAAAAAAAAAAAAATCAAAATAGATACCTTTCCAGAGAAAACAGATTTACATTAAGTTAATTTAAGTCTTTCACTGAAGTGAATTATCTACATGTTATAGTGCCTGCCATATCAAGCTATTTTAACATGTATGCAGTTGATAGAACTAATATATTATGTTAAAGGAGATCAACACAACAGCTTGGGAAAAACAAAAACTGTTATATTAATACTGTTGAAAAAATATTTTATAAACATCCTTTGCATCTTTCATGTTTGTCAAATTTAAACATATCCTTGTAATACAGAAATAGCATTTCAACTCAATTTGCTTTTCAGTAACTGGGAACAACCAAAAATTAAAATGGAAGGGTAGAATATGTTAACTGCATTTTTTCTTCCAAGAGGAAGGCACTAAGTGCTAGTTCGGAAGAAGATACTTATATTGCTAACATTTAATTACCTGAATCTGAGCTCTGTTTCCTGCAGTGATATTAGAAACAGTCCAGCATGCTTCTTTTCGAATGGATTCCTTAGGACTACTCAGCAAGTGCAAGAGACAGGGTAATGCAGAGCATTTTAGAATTACCTAAAATAGTTTGAAAGTTGAAAACTTCTGCGTATGCAGTATAAAAAGGCACAGTTTACAGTCTACAGCTGAGTTCAAGAAAGACAGGCTTTATAAGAATAGTGTAAAACTTGATGGCACCTATCACGGATACTGTATTCCAGAATGAAGGTGTTTAATAGCAGCATAGTGACAGAAAGAGAAACAGACAATTTGGTGATTTGGAGAGAGATGCAGCTGATTAGGCCAACATAGGAAAGCTGTTATGGAGAGGAAAAAAAGGAGCAGGTACAAGACTAGTATATACATTCTTAAATAATTTAGGTGGGCAAACGTATGCCTAATTTACACTGAAGTTACTGAAGCTAGGTCCAAAAACCAAGTAAATGTACATGCCAATGACAAAATAAACAAAGGGCAGAAATAGTGGAGGTCTTAAAGATCACTCTGTATAATTTTTCCCCATAATGCTGAATGCACAAATAATTAACTAATGAGCGCTATATTCTGTACTTAGTTATGTAAATGCAACTCTACAGAACCATTCTTCCCACCTTTTGTGGTTCTATCCTGTCCTGATTTTCTGTCTACCTCCAATTGCTCTTTTAGTTTATCTTTCCCTCCATCCTTGGGTGCGCATTACCCACTACATGGTCTACTCTTATACTTATCCTTTGGTGAAGGAATGTACTTCACGGATTCAAGATTTATATGATGACTCAAAAATCGCTCTTCACATCTGGCCTATCCAGCACTGCCATCAATTCAAATTAGACACAGAGTTTCTTGTTTCTCCTCCTAAAGCCCCGTCTTCCTCCTTCCATTGCTTTTGACATCATCTTCATCTCTCAGCCCTTTACCTTCAGGGTATGTCAAATTCGTCGCCATCAGATCGATTTATCCAGATTGACTGAGCAGAAATGAAAACCTGCTCAATTGATCCAGAAGTTGATTTAGTAAAACCACCTGTCATTTCCTGTCAGCGCAATGTAGTGGAGATAGAGTGCAGAACAGACTTTAGGAAGTCGACTTCTGTCAACTGCTGCTGAATTTGCCGGTAAGTAAATATCAGCCTTCATTTCTATTCCAAATGCTAGAAGTTTCGTCCAGGGCATACAAATCCCATTCTTTATTGTAGTAATCTCCAGCGTCCCTGAAACCTATACTGTTCCCCTTTTGAGAGTCCAAAACTCCAGTGATGAAAATTTTATTTCTAGCTAATCTGTTTAGAGAGAGATGACCTCCTCTGTGTCAAATTCCTCCACTGCCTCTTTCATGTCTTCAGTAAAAAATTTAAGCACTTTGTACTCCTCCAAACGCCTGCATAATTCTGCCACAGTCTACATCCCAAACCTCATTTTATATCACCTCTCCCTGTCATGACTTCTTCCATGCTATCTTTATACATGCAATGCTCTCTCAATCCATAGTGCACTAGGACCGTGCCATTGCATTTAAATCCCTCTTAAAAATTTACTTCAGTGAGGCCCAATAAAAAATGCATAACTATTTAAATCAACTTCCTGTTCTCTAAGTCTTTTAGATAGTAAGCTCTATTTAAAGCACAGTCTGTCTTTATCTGCCCAAAATTTAATGTCATCACTTGATCAATCTTCAGGAAGGCTTGTACAAATGGGAGCACAGGATCATGGACAAATAATTAGTGTAGCACCTAACTGCAACAGATAAATAAAAGTAGTATATGGAGTACAGTTCCCATATAGGAAACTAAAGCTATTCTATAAGCTTTTGCTAATATAAAACATTCGTCTACTGCTTGTGATTTTAAGGTTCTTGCTGAAGTGGAAGCCATAATTACTGTCTGTTTTGATAACTTAAGTCATACAAAAGTTTTATTGAGAAGGAGAGGAAGTTTTGAATCACTTTGCATGTACCTTTAAGAAGGCAACTAGAAAAGTAAAGACACTTCTTCCAAGAGATTACATAAACGACATAATTACATTTAATAATTACTGAAAATGTATTATGCTAATACCTGGGAAGAACAAGGGAATAAAGTTTAAAAATAGAACACAATATTTACCCCCAGAATGGCTAAACTTACTTATCCTCACAGCAATTACAAGTAAAAGTCCTTGACCAAAATTATTAGTATCTTGTCAGACTGGTAATACAGATAGTGCCTAAATTCTTACATGGCCCCTTTCACTATAATTTCTGAACACCTGTTGCTAAACAAACATATAGATGTAACTAATAGCCTTAATCAATTCACTAAATAGCATAATTCATTTCTACCAAAAATATTCTATATTCTTTTCCAAATTAATTATATTTCTCAAGTTAAAAGTTGGTCTTTACCTGTGTTTGAATATCATCACCAGTCACAATATTTCCAACTGCTCTTAATGCAGGAGACACGACCTTGTAATCATTATGCCTAGAGACAGTACAAATGTTAAAATGCTTGAGGTTGCCAAACATACAATTTCTACAACTGGATTGTTTTAGGCTTCTGATAGGACTTTAAGTTTATAGTCATGGCAACAGAAGCCATCTTTTGTAATCTTCCACTGTTTGGCCAAATTCTCCTCCACAGCTGTTAAGTTCAATTTCTTATTTTAAAAGCAAAGATTTCCTTTCGGAAGTTGCAACACTGATAGCCTTCTTTGTGATAGACTACGTCTATAAATCAAGAACATGAATGACTTCACCCTGCCTGAATATCACAGAATTACTGGGCCTTTGGGAATGACACGCACAATCCAGTGAGGAAAATTCCTGAAATAGCCATGCTGTCTAAAAGGAGAGGCAGTGAAGTTGAAGGTATCCCCCCCTCCTCCAACTACAGTTTTTTGGAAGGCTGACTCCCTTCTTTCCTCATAAACCAGTAACATGGAGACCACCATGTAGTTACCAGCTAGGGCAGAAGTCCACTGACCTTTCATTCACCAGCCATGAACAAAAAAAGCCATGTCTAACCCCCTCTCCCTAAAGCTGTTCATAGGGAGTAGTGCTGACTGAGCAGTTCAGGAATCCATGCTCTGTTACTCTGCAGTCTCCTAGTGCATTGTTCTTCCCCCCCTCCCAGGCATCTATGAACTGTGCAACTAGTAAACTGGGGCAGTATGAAAAATAGCACAAAACTTTCTGGGATTTATGCACTCATTAACACATTATGTTTCTGGTAATGAAGCTCTTAGAGTTTAGTATTACCAAAGAAAGCAAATGAACAACAAAATTCAAAAACTGAAGTTTTCAGGCCAGTTCATGTCTCAAGCATAATCCCCCTTACTTTCCACGTTAGAAGTGCTGTGGAGGAAGCATCTTTCACTAGCAACCTAGGAAAAATCCAAGGAGCTGACCAAGCCAGAAGCAGCACTAAAAAGGCTTCCGACTGAAGTCATGTCCCGTGCTCCTCAGCCAGAGAGACAGGCACCTCATGCAAAGCATATGAGAGGACAGAAAAAAAAAATGAAGTAACCAGAAAGGACAGCCCATCAATACCATAGGCCAACAGTTTGAGCCCATGCTCCTGTTGACAACACCCTAAAATAGAGATTTGACTAAATGCACTTACATAAGAAGTTCCACCAATCTTCGACAGACTCCAGAATCAATAACTGTTTGGATTTTTTCATTGGGTCCATCTGAAAGGTAAGAGAGGGCCCAACAAGCATCTGCTAATACATCTGGATCACTGCTAAAGAACAGTCTTGATAAAACATTTAAGCAAGGAGCAACCTAGGTTAAAAAAAATTATACATGATTAGATGTTTCTTCTATTTTTTGTTTCAAAATTTCCCCCCTATAACAGGAAAATGTTTATTACATGACATGCCCTGTACAGTGAGTAGCGTAGGCTTACAATCTTATAATGGATTGTTACGTGCTCAGAGGCTAGAGGATGACTGATAGCCCAAATCAGAATCCGGCAGAACTTAACTTTTCTATATCCCATTGTCAGCTACGAAGACTTTGCAACCCTGCAGTAATGGTAGTCATTGCATGAAAAGGAAATGATTTATTTCATGTTCCAGAAACTTATCTGGTAAAGTTTGCTTTACAGTCTATCCACCTGAAGGAATTATATGATTATAAATCATTTTACAAAAAGGGATCATATTGTGACACTGGCAGACCAGATGCCAGCTCATGCTGAAGCCCCATGTTAATTCACTTCTATTAGTAGATCAAAGTAATTGTTAACTATAGAAGACTGTATCTGGTGATTAAACTTCACAAAAACTAATAGGAAGTTAATTGCATTGTTTTCACTTATCGGTATCCTGTTATAAGGTAATAGCGAACATTTACATCACGGATACTCCTGTAACTAAATAACCCATCAAACAAGAAGAGGCCTTGTGGAATGCAAATGAAGAACTTGAACAGAAACGTGCTAATTTCCAAACAAGTAGTCATTGTGTGTGATGATCAGAGGTTAAAGACTCTAAATGAATTCCCCACTCTGTCAGACTCAAAGGAAAAGCCCACATGGGTAGTGACACAGTCAGCTTGTTTTCTGTAAGCAGCAGCTATAAGTATGGATTCAAATAAAAATCATGCATCTCTGAACTCTTTGGATTCTAACAGGGAGAATATCTGAATGAGAAGATGGAGATCCCCAGTTATTCTGGGTAGCCCTGAGAGACTTTTGGGAAACTGGCAGATCATCATGTCTGCTACCATTTGGAATTATAGACTGCGACTCACCTGTACATATGTTTTACCTGCTTAAACTTCTCAGTAACTCATTTTCTTTTCATAGCTAATAAACCTTTAGTTCGTTTACTACAGAATTGGTGTAAGATCTAGGGTACCAATTCATCTGGGGAAGTGACTGGTCTCATGGGACTGGGAGCAACCTGATGTAGTGTGACACTTGATTTAAGTGACCTTTTCTCTCAAACTCCTGTTTGTCTAGGTGGTAAAATAGACTAGAAGGTCCAAGGGGACATCCGTGACTCCATGGTAAGACTGGTATAGTGATCTAGGAGTTTACATTTGTTAATGGTTTGGTGAAATCTAATGGTAGAGCACACCATCAGTTTGGGATGTCTACCCTAATTCTCAAAGTCTGCCCTGAGGCACCTATAGTTGTGAGCCACTCCAGACAGCGTGACATGTAGATTTTTTAACTGCCCATATACTACACTACTGAGTTTTGCAGGGCCAAGACAGGCAAGTTTCCTTCTGATCTCAGTTCCCAATCACTTGCAGGCTCTGGGCAGAGCTTGTAACCTAATCTCACCTCCAAATGCATAGGAGTTTGTCTGATGAAGCAGCCTGTGTTAGCCCTATTGCACCCCTCAATTTCCCCCTCAATGGTCAAGGCTGAGATACTGTTCTTTGCAGGAATTAAGCTTCCTTCTTCCTTCATCTGACAGCTGCTACACAATTCAGCTTCCTCTACCTCATTTTAATTCTTCTGCTGTGAAAGACATAGGAGCTACTCTGAGTAACAGTTGCCCAAGAAGGGAATAAGTGAGTAGCATAAGAGCATCCTTGTTCCACACTACCAAAAAGGGCTTCTATTGAAAGCAGCAAATTATAAACTGGAGTAGCAAGACAGGGAAACTATTCACTATTTTGATGACATCACCCACAAGAGTCAAATTAAAAGTAGCAAATTTCTAATAAATCTGCCACATTATCAGAAAAGTCTTGCAGAAGGGAAAATTGAGAGAGACCAAAAGTCAAAGGTAGAATTGAGAGTAGAACCCAGGAGTCCAGACATCACTCTCCTCTTCCAGAAATCCACTTTTATTTTACTTCAGTGAAAAATTATTTAAAAGATTTAGGATAACGATACAAAAATGTTCCTGATTTACAAATATTTACATTACAAATATGGATTATTTCAAAGTTAAAACATCACCACATTAATACTGTTTTGCTAAAGAGATATAGCAAAATACAAGAATCTTGTATCCTAGCAAGGTATTATGAAAAGTTAAAGTAAGACTTTTCAATTACTTTGGATAGTTTATTCTGTTATTTCTAAAAAGCATCATAAAAGATTAACAGAGCTTATTTAGACACACTAGATTTGGCTTGGTATTCAGATGGTGAATGAATCAATATGACTTCTTTCACTAGCATTAAGGTCAGCAGAAATACACAAAGCTCTGGATATAATACGGTAACATCTACATTTTCTGTTGTGTCTCACAAAATGGTGATTATTTATTGGCATAAACCTAATTTAACTCAAGCTCAGAATGAGGAGAATAAATATGGATTTACTACATATATTTCTTCTAACAAAAAATCCTTTACCCTGGAGACCAACTGGGTTAACTAGAAGATCCTTCTCAGTACGACAATGTTAAATTGCAAGCCCCTTCAAATTTTATAAGTTTCTTAAAAAGTGAAACATTTTGACACCTTACATACCTTATTAAAGTCTGGAGGTGGATTCTTGCCTCTACAGAGGTTTGAGAGAGCCCAGACTGCATTTCTAGTTGTTGTAAGTCTATTTGAATTTGTTAACAATCTGCCAAGCAAGGGAACAAATATCACATTATATTCACTACCAAGAAATGGTAATCACTTGTTTTCCTATGATTGTTAATATTGTCAGAAGTCTGGAAATAATTCCATATCCCTTTCCTCTTTCAAACACTGATTTTTCTCTGCATTGCCATATTCTCATAACACAGACCAGGTTAATAGATGGCCTCTTGTGAACCATGAACTTTCCTTTACTCAACTGTGTAACTACATCCCCCTCATTCACAATCACACAACAGTCGTGGCAAGGAACACATTCAGTCTACTCATTTTTTTAAAAGACTGCTACCTATGTTACGAGAAGAATTTTTTAAATATAATTTACTTTTTGCCCTTTTTAAACTGTTTACTTTTATGCTTAAAGAATGCTGCAATATCTGGTCTGCAAAAACTGGAAAGGAATGGACAGAGACATTGTCCTGTGTTTTTGTCATTTTCAAGTTGTTTGTAAAACACAGGTTATTTATTTCAACAAATCCTTAGGGTGCCTCTACACTTGAAAGTTTATACTGAACCTTAATCCACAGCACAGCAGCTATTCATGAATAACTCTGTAACTCATAGACCTTTTGGTGCCAACTGGCAGAGGGGTGCATAGTTTTATAGGGATCCCCATGTCAGATATATGCATAAGTAACTTAAGGATACTAAGAGTAGTAGCCCCACTGGTCATCATAATTATTGGGAGATTTATGTATGGATATTTTAGGAGTTATATATCTATACTGAAAATTATGTTCTTAAGGCAAGTAACCAGAAGGTGATGTGTCTCAGGCCTTGTCTACGCTGGAAAATATTGTTGACGCCAGTGACGACAATGATCAAAAAGCACTATAATTACAGCATTTGTACCTGTCCACACAGTACTCATTGTGTTGCTGAAGTGTGTCCACAGTTGGTGCTTAGCATCAACTAGTATCTAGCAGTGTACTGGGGGCATCTATCCCGCTGTGCAACTCGCCACCTTGGGCCACTAGAAGTTGTGGGAAGACAAAGAAGAACGCAGAGCATCGTGGGTGAGGGCTCAACATCCCATGATTCAGTGATTTTTGTACTGTCATTCCATGGGTTTCCAACTATGTTTTGCTGCATTTTTCAATGACTCCAGTTTCCTATGCGCCCACAATCTCTATCTGAAAGGATGGATCCTGCACTGCTGTCCACTGTTGTTGTCAAAGTTCTGAACATATTGAACATGAGCTGCCAACTGGAACAGGAATCCAAGGCACCTGACCTGCTGCGTGCCATGAAAACAAAATGCTGGATTACTGTTTACATTAACGGAACATCAAATGCCGTGCACTGCCGCTTTTGGGCACATGAAACAAGCATTGAGGAGTGGGATCACATCATTATGCAGGTCTGGGATGACAAGCAGAATTTTCAAATGTGCAAAGCCTCCTTCACGGAACTCTGTGCGGAGCTTGCCCCCGTCCTGTGGTGCAAGAACACCAGAATGAAAGCTGCCCCCTCAGTAGAAAAGCACTTGGCGATTGCCATTTGGAAGCTGGCAACTTCAGACTGCTACTGGTTGGTCGCTAATCATTTTGGAGTCAGGAAGTCCACTGTTGGAGCTTCATCACAAGTGTGCAGGGCCATTAACTGCATTCCGCTATGAAGGACTGAGTCTTGAAAATGCGTGTGAAATAGTGGATGGCTTTGCAGTGATGGAATTCCCTAACTGTGGCGGGGCTACAGATGGCACACATTTTCCAATTTTGGCCCCAGACCATCTTGCGACAGAGTACTTCTCTATGGTACTGCAAGTGCTTGTGGATCACCCTGGGCATTTCACAGACATCAACATGGGTTAGGTCAGGAAGGTGTGTGATGCACGCATCTTCAGGAACACGGACCTGTACAGAAAGCTGCAAGCAGGGACTTCCCTTCCACACCAAAAGATTCAAATGGGGGGGATGTTGAAATGCCCATAGTGATCCTGGAAGTCCCAGCCTACCCCTTACTGCCATGGCTCATGAAGCTTTATACGGGAAACCTGGATAGAAGCAAGGAGCACTTCAACAACAACAGGTTGAGCAGGTGCTGAATGACCTGAATGTGCATTTGGTAGATTAATAGCTCATTGGTGACGCCTTTATAGCAGATCAGATCTAAATGACGAAGATATAACCATGGTTATAACTACCTGCTGTGCGCTTCATAATATTTGTGAAGTTAAGGGTGGAAAGTTTGCCCCTGGGTAGAATGCAGAGGCGAACTGCCTTGCAGCTGAACATGAACCAGATGTCAGGGCTTTTAGAGGAGTACAACAGGGGGGAAATTGAATTAGGGAGGCTTTAAGGAGCCATTTTGGCAATGTGCAACAATAAGGTGTCTTTGTAAACAGCACCATACCATGTTATGACTCCTATCCAGCTTGCACTGTGTATCAATGTGAGCTGCAATCACTGTGCGCAAGAGACAAAGAAAGATGTTCATTAAATAATAACTATTCACAACACATACAAAAAGCTGGAAGGAAGAAAGCAGCGAGGGGTAGTGAGAGCTGTGATTACAGGGTGTAAGTCCAGCTATCGTTCTGGAAGCTGTCTGAAGGGCTGAAGTAAACAGGGTACCAAGATGGTCTGAGAGTTTGATAGGAACGTGTGGGTGGAGTTTGAAGAGTGCATGGAAAGCAGTTCTGTATTGGCTGCAACAGGAGGCAAACACACACAAATTCAGTCTGCAGCGTTGAGTGACTTTAGCAGCCCTGTTTGCTCCTCCAAGGCTTTTATCATGTGCTCATGACCTGTTATCACTCACTCATCGTTTTCCCTCCTCTTCTGCCTATAAAGTTTTTGATTTTTGATCAGTGTCTCCATACCCTTTTTTCTTTTTTTCCCCCCACATCTCAGAGGATTGGAGGAGTTCTTGGAATATCTCCTCTTTGCTTCTCTGTGGTCGTTTTCTTATTAGCCACGGGCGCAGAGGGGTTTCCCCTCAAGGGACATCTGCAGAAGCACAACAAACAATGAACAAAAGCATGATTGTGAGTGCAATAACAGCACTGATTCATTACTGTAAAAATACACCTTTTTCTCACTGCCCCTGGCAAGTGCACAGCTTGACAATCAATAGTGGATGATGAATTGTGCCCACAGGGTAAGGGGGGAACATTCAAGATGAGGGTACTGGATGATTGTTTGGGGTACTGATTCAGGTAGATGGGGACAAAATTTCAAATTCTGATGCCATTTTCCAGGAACGGGTGCCATAAAAGGATATCTCTCTCCTCAGAGTAAGCAGGAGTGCTAGGGTGCATCTCCTCCATGCAAGCAGCTTCAAACCAGGTCCCTATGCTTCTTGCCTGTATGCCACTTTGATCCCTTAACAAGTGATTGCTGATTGGCACAGGAAGGTTTCCTACAATGGAGGAAGAAACAAAGCAACTCTCCCGAGGAATCTCCGGCAGAGGATTGGAGAGTACCTCGAGGAATGTTTCCAAGAGATCGTTCTGAAGGATTCCCGTGAAATCTTGGTGTGCATTAAATTTTCTGCTGCACTACCTAGCTGAATGGGGAATGGGAAGCACATGCAAACACAGCAACTCTTGTGCATTTCTATCCCCTCAACCAGCTGTATAATGCAACAAAGTAAAGGACAGCTGTACCTCATGTAACCAAGCAGCATTAGCTCAAAATTTTTTTTAAAAAATCACTTACCCGAGCTCACCTCTCCTGCATGCCAGAGCTGGAGGCCTGGGACTGGCTTGAACCCTCTGGATACAGAAGTAGTCCTGGTTCCCATGTCACCGAATGACATGGTCCCCTGCTCCACATTGTTCTCTAAATCGATCTTCTTGTCCACAACTTCTTGGTTGGGGTTGAGTCCAATGTCCACTATCTCCAGGCCCATGGAGGTGGGGTCGCCATCGAGGATGGCTTTGAGCTCCTTATAGAAGCAGCAGGTCTTTGGCTCTGCACAAGAGTGATGGTTTGACTCCCTAGCTTTTTGGTACCCCAGCTGCAGCTCCACTGCAGCATGTCCCATTCATTGCTTTTCTCTGCCATTAAACAAAAAATGTGACCGTAGGTATCCAAGTTCCTTCAGCTGCAGCAGAACTGAGACTTCACAGCTTCCTCTCCCCAAATGCTGATCAGACCCAGAAGCTCCCGCGTGCTCCAAGAGGGAGAGAATTGGGTGCATAGCGCCACCATGGTCAGCTGGGAAAATATGACGTGAGCGCTCCATGCTGACCAAACAGGAAGTGGAATTTCAAAAATTCCTGGGACTTTAAAGGGGAGGTCTGGACAGCTGCAGGGCAGAAGAGTTCAAACTGATGGCCAGAGTGGTCAGGGATGGGCATTTGTGGGACACTCCCTAGAAGCCATTTACTGTGAGAGAACCAAGTATGGTGTCTACACTGACATTTGTCACTAAAAGTCTGGCACAGAAAGCTCTACGCCTCACATCGAGGTGGTTTTATTTTGTTGCAAAATCAGGAGAGTTGGGTCAGCAGGGGAGCATTGCCGTGTGTACACCACCACTGTTTCAGTGCAAAAAGCTGACTTTGGTTGACAAAAATCTGTAGTTTAGACCAGGCTTCAGACAGGTTCCTTTCAGGTAGGTGGTAATAGACAGATCACCCAGTCTGGTCATTGTGTGCCTCACAATGAATGCCTATTTGCATACTGAGCCAGATGCCGATTAAGAGAATGCAAAGTTCACAAGAAAGGGATATACAGAAAACACTGGGGTCAGCAATCCATTTATGAATAAGGACAAAAAATTGTTTTGGTATATCTGGGGATATAAATGGACACCCTAGATCTTTCATTGAGGAGGCAAGATAACAGTAAGACTGGTCTCATGAATAGAAGACCACAGCCAAGCTTGGCTATAAAAGACTGGAAGGAATTCGGGTGAGCTTTGCTCTATAAGGCATTAAAGTATCTAAGTCTAGATTCTAGAATGTATTAATTTTGTTTTATATGTATGCACTAGTTTTCAATATTTCTGCTTTGCCATCACTTGAATCTCTGTACTTTGTTAAACATACAAATCTGTTTACAGTGAAAACCAGTAAAAGTGCTGTATGTCAAGTGGAGCAGTGATCTCAGGTGAAACTTGTAAGGTGCAGTGTACAGCTTCTTTGGAAGCAGCAAATCTATGAATCCTGAACTAACCCACTGCTGGAAGACAAGGCTTCCTCCTGCTAAAGGCCCATGGTAGTCAGGTCCCTCACTACCTTGGGTACCCCCGGCACAAGTCACAAATTCCCAGGTGCACATACACTTCTATTCTGGAAGAGCACCTTGTTCCTGTTTAATTTAATTCATTTTCAGAGTTATTCCTGAATAATTTGATGTGTGGAAAAAGCCCAAGATGGGCAAAGTTTTCTGCTGTGCTGATGTCATCATTTTATACCACCATGCCCACATAAAAATATCCCTAAAGCTACTAACACGGTGGGGTCCTCTGGGAGAACACTACTCTGCTGTGTCAACTCCCTCCTTTCTGCTAAAGCAGAGGGAAAGGCTGAGGCTTGAGGTCACTGGAAGCTTGCATAAGTTGAAGAATAAGTCTGAGAAACTGACCTGGCTAGCTCAGGATCAGAGTACTGCAAAGGTGGCTTAAAGTAATTTCTCCTTCTCACACATAACCTGTTTTGGGCAGTGCACTCATGGCTGCAGCCAACGATCTGTGCTGTTTAGATCTACAAAACCAGTGCCTTTTTTAAGTTTTCAACAGTAAATCAATTAAAAACCTGAACAAATCAAGCCTAAATATTCCTAGTATTAGACTCATAACATCCAAAATCAAAAACCCCTGTAGTCTGTTCTAAGAGATAGTAAAGTAAAAATGACAATCTACATTCAAATTTCCTATAGAAAACAAAAAAGTCTATGTGTAGGGTTTTTTTTAAATGCATACACACACACACACTCAATAACTTGTAGCATATGGTCCCCATTCTCTAGAACTGTACGTTTTATTTACAAAATAAGCTTAAATACTTACTCCAAGAGTGGTGGGAGAATTCCACAGTTTAAGACAAAGTCTCTGCATTCTGCATTGTCTCCAGCAATGTTACCAAGTGCCCACACTGCCTTTAGAAACAAAGTGCTAAAGTAAGCTAATATACACACAATAAACATTTATCTAAAATATTTTTATAGTGTAGACTATACATTATGTATTCCTCCCACAGCAATTTTCTATGAGAGTCAAAACAGCTTGTGATATGATTATAAACTGAACATTCCAGAGGAGAAAATCTTCTTGCTGTGCAACTTTTAACAAATCAAATTTGTTTATTTCATAAATGATATCCTACCCAAGAAAGGGCTTTCTAGCCAGACTTCATAAAGGCCATAGATTTGTACAAAAATATCGAACTCTTGAATAATTATATCTGTAATGAATGGGATTTTATAACATGAATAAATACACTTTCACCAAAAAAAGATATCTGAATTTTTTCTGCAATGAAGAAGTCTGTTCTCTATATGCAATAAAGGATAAAGTGCCCTTTGGCTAAGCAACTCAGTTACATCTAAAAGGAATCATTGTAAAGGTTCTGTTAGATCAGGAACTATTACTGCTTCTCATTTTTCAGTCTCCAAAATGAGCCATGCATTTTACAAACAACTAACTGACAGTCCCTGCTCTGAAATGCCACACCCCTAAATTCAGCAAGATACACCAGGGGTGGAGAAGTTTAGGGGAAAGACAAGGGAAAAAAGATCATGTGGTAGCTCAAGAAAGCATATGGGTATCTTGGTGGTTATTTTATTTTCTCTATTGCAATGCCTTAGATCCCTTCACTTCTTGTAAACATCACAATAGAAAATGAGATTTTAGGAGGAAACAGAATGAGATAAAAAAAGATAAAAAAAGATAGCTTGGCAAAGAGGAAGCATAAGGGGCAGCACAGAAAAAAGGCAGAGATTTGCGAGAGGGAAAAGTGAAAGGGGCATACAACGTGCAGCCTTATTGTGACAGCAAAAATAAACTAGCACACAGATTCTACGTCTCAAAACATTTAAAATCATACATGGAGGAAACAAAAAAAAAGAACAGTTATTTAGAAGTTACAAAACCACAAATATTTACCTGCTCCTGCACATCTTCATGTTCTGAATTAAGCAACTTAATAAAAACAGGAACAGCTCCAGTCTCAATTACTACTTTGGTGTGTAGAAAAGTTCCAGATGCTATATTTGTCAAAGCCCAAGCTGCTTCAAACTGTTGAAGGAGAAAGACAAATAGAAGTCATTTAGTGGGAAAGCACAAACATATTAAACAGGGTACATTTTTATATTAGATTTTTCTTGTTTGATACTAAAATATAACACTCTATTACTATGCTTTTACAAAGAAGAAAATCACTGGAATTAACTAAATTATCTTGTACCTACTACGCATCTTGGAAGCTTTTGGCTTGATTACATTATTAGAACTTGTCTACACTCAGAGTTATTCCTGATTCACTGTTCCTGATTTAACTCCATGTGTAGACAAGCTCTTAGGTTTTGACTACACATGAAAATGTCAATGATTTAACTAAAAAGTGTTATTTTAATTCAACTGATGCAAACCATGGACACTTATTTCATCTTAAACCAGGTTTATTTCAGTTTAGCTTAAAGCCAGTTCTGGTACTACTTTCTTATTTAAAAAAAGTCTTAGGTCTGGTCTACGCTACAGAGTTAGGTTGACATAAAGCATATTACGTTGACCTTTGCAAGTGTCTACACTACAATGTTCCTCCCACTGATTTAACTCACCTGCTACACTGATTTAATAACTCCACCTCCATGAGAGGTGTAGCGCCTAGGTTGACATACCGTTTCCCCGAAAATAAGCCCTACCCCGAAAATAAGCCCTAGCATGATTTTTCAGGATTTTTGGAGTATGCTTGAAATATAAGCCCTACTCCAAAAATAAGCCCTACTTACAGTTTACAAGCAGTTCACAAGTAAAGGTCCCCATACAATTCATGGAAAAAAATAAGACATCCCCTAAAAATAAGCCCTAACCCATCTTTCAGAGCAAAAAATAACATAAGACCCTGTCTTATTTTCGGAGAAACACGGTAGTTAGGTAGACGCAATGTTGATTACATCTCCTGTTGCTGTCCACCTCACACAGGGCATGTAGCGGGGCTCTTGCTGCAAGTGCCCCTCAATGCCCCACTTAATTTGATGCAAGAGCTCCTTGTGAGGACCCAAACCACTGACAGAAGGAGCATAGTATGGACATGAAGGACCGATTTAATCACTGCAATGACTTAGGTCGATCTAATTTAAATTGACTTAATTTTGTAGTGTAGACATTCCTTAGGCCTGGTCTACCTAGAGTTTTGCCAACAAAAATCAGCTTTTGCCAACAAAACAGTGCTGGTGTACACACTGCAATCACCCTCCTGCCAACAAAACTGCCTTTATTTTTTTTTTGACAAAATAAGAACACCTTGACAAGAGAGGTAGGGCTTATGTCAGCACAGCTAAGGTAATGTAGTGTCAGTGTAGACACTACGTCCCTTACAGTGGTGGCGGGACTGTCATTCTTGTCAATTTGTGAAACTGACAAGAAAGCTGAGGCAGCTGGTCCCCAATCCCAGCTGGGAGTGGGGTCAGACGCCCTGGCTGCTACAAACCCAGGGCAGCTGATTCCGGGCTCCCGGCTGGGACTAGGGAGAGAAGTCCCTAGGCAGCTGGGATTGAGAAGTGGGTGGGGCAGATGGCCTCTCAGCTCCCCTACACTGCCCTTTAGGTTGGTGAAAGTTCTCCTGGTGAGAACACACTCCACCAACTGAAGGAGAGCAGTGTGTACATCACCCATCGCTGTAATTATAGCAATGGCTGTAAGCTGACATGTGTTGACTTATTCTTCCAAATGTAGACAAGGCCTTCATCTGGCTTTCCATGAGGAAAGCAGTGTTGGACAGAACAATATGTATTGCTATTGTTTGTTAAAAGCTTCCTAAGATTTTCTGAGAGAGGGTAATAGAAACATTTTTATTTACCATTTTTTCCTTTAAAAAAAAAAAAAAGATTTGTGAATGAAATTACTAAACACAAAAATAGAGAAAAGTTTTCAAAGTTTTGTTTTCAAACAAGGCATAGTGTGGGCAGATGCTGTGTCATCTTGCCTACATATCTATGTCAACACCTGATATTCCAGTTTGAAGACTCACTTGAACAGAATGCCATTCACACAGAATTTGATAAAATGAATATAGGGAGACTAGCATGGAAGTCTTTTGAAGGTCATATCAGGAGTTTTAGTAAGTAGCAATACACTGACATTTCATGCAACTAGATTACAAATCCCTGATGCCCACATATCATTAACTCCATTTTTAAAATCATATTCTCCCAGTTTTGTTTTCTGAGGTTTTTTTTTGTCATTCCCAACCTAAGTCAATATCAATAATATCCACTCACTTGCAGAGTGCAATTCTCATTCCTCTCTAGAAATTTCACAAACCTCTGCACAACTCCTGGTTTCTGTATCACTTCATCTATAGGTGGATTAGGCTCTAAGAGAAAAAAAGGTTATTTGCACTAATGAAAAAGAAAGCCAACAGCTTAAATTACATCATCTTAAATATGAGATGGATTACTGAGCACAGTTCTCAGGAAATTCCTGCCATAATTGTAGCCCCAAATAAAATTAGTTCCCTTACTCATTATTTTATCAGGCTAGTTGGAAGAAGATTAACTTAAAAACTGCACAAAGGCACTCTTAATACACAATAAGAGCATCCACGTGAAGAGTTAGTGCAGAGTAACTACTGCGCTTTAAATTCACAACTTAGCTATTGGAAATAATTTCTCAAGTTTAGTAAGGTTTACCATTACTCAGTTTCCACACAAATATTTGTTTATTAGTCTCAAAGACCACTTGGGGTGTGTTTAATCCACAAGACACATACATCCATATTCTATACCAAGCAACAACACAGTCATAAGCGTTAGCCAAAATACTTACAACAGGTTCAAGCCTGGGAGACACATTCCTATTATGGGATGACTCCAAAGTGTTAAGGAAAAAACTGACGAAGATCTGCTAGACACCCTTGCATTTTATACACAAACAAGTGATGCCACTGCAGGTTACTAGACTTTAGCTAAAGTCAGCTCAAGAAGCATAGGACACGGCTTTCTTCATGCTCTCTCACCTGGCTATATTTTTCCCTAGGTTCTGAATTAAGCATTTCTAACAAATTATTTACTGCATCTAGTGCCCAATCAATCATATTTTCTTTATTTCCATTGCTTATCCCAACCCTTAAATTAGATAACACTTGCATTTTCAGAGTCACAAGTTTAACAAGCAATTCATTCTTTCTGGTACCATGCTTGACATGCTTATGTCAAGATCTAAAGTCAATTTAATTTACTCAGGTCAGATGTGGGACTATATTCCTACACTAGCTATTTTGCTTTCCTATTGTTAGTTTCCCTGCTGACAAGCATTTAATACACTAGAGTCGTTTAGTGCGGCTGTACCTGAGTATCTTACTGTGTATAGTCTGGGGTAACATTTCAATGCCATAAATGACAGCCTATAATCAGCTTATTGTAACGCTGTCTACACTGTGCCAATCTTTCAGGGCAAGGTCATCCAAGCTTTAAAGTGTTCATTACTTCCTTTTGCTAGCTAATAGCAATTACCTAATACTCATTTCTGCTAGAAAATTAATAGCAGTACAATCTACTATTCACAGCTATGCAGCCAAAACTGAAGAGCCACAAGAAAGCTTCTGGTCTGAAGTTGCCATTAGGATCCCAGCTGAAATCTAGAGAGAAATCTGCTATTCAAGCAAATCTTTGTTCAGCTAAAACATATTAATAGACTTCTCCAAGACTCACCAACAGCCGAAAAATAAAAATCAAACCAATGACAGTCCAGAATCACGAGAAAGACAATAATTTGGAATCCAGTAAAAATCAGACTTCATACTCAGCTTATTAAAATCATAGCCAGAGGTGCTAATGTCATGCAAGCACTTCATTTTAGAATGTTTCCAAATGTGAGAATCTGAAATTCTGTGTAAAAGTTGTGCCACGGGGTACAATAATATAATTAATCACATGCCTGTGAAGGCTCACAGATTTACTTGAAAAAAAGAGATGTTTAAAGAAATCAAATGGCTGCTTCACTGTATTTTAACGAGTCTCTTAAGGGACACCATCAGCTTAAAAACTACACTTATTTTATATTAACTTGCTGTTGTTACAGATAATATCTAATTACATTGTAACAGAGATTACAGGGAAAAAAAGGGTTTTTCCCTTTGAATTTGTGTATCTGGCAACACATTCTCTACAGTCAGTTTCAAGACTCCTCCTATAGTCAGTCAAGCCTCAATTAGCATCACTGAGCACCACTTGACATCTAAGTTTTAGGACCATGCAACACTGCATTCCAAAAAGCCTGAGTTAGGGGCTTAGGCTCCCTACACAATGAACGGGGAGAAACAGACACCTTCGAATGTGATCCACAAATGTCAACATGGTAGGTGGGGAGTCACCTACATTAGCCAATTGGAGATGCCCCTCCCTTTTGACAAAGATAGGTGTCTAACTCCAGGCTGCAGAGAAAGATCTATCGCTGATATGGATTCACCATGAGGAACCCTCTTTTCGAGTCAAGCAACTTACGTGGCTAAGTCAGTTTGTGAGAATGAGTTAGGTGTCTGACTCCACACAAATTGGACGGAGGAGGAAGTGCTCACCTTATAACTTTTAGCTCAGTGGTTACTCACCTGGTATGTGGGAGAACCAGTTCAACCCCCCCTTTCCCTGAGGGAGAGAGGATCTGAACAACCATGTACCTGAACCTGGTTTTTCCATATCCTAAGTGAGTGCTCTAAACACTGATAAAAAAAGCTATGGGGGGCCAGGAGGGAAGAGGAGGCACCATCTCCCCCTCCTTTTGTACTACAGAAAATAAGGAACTTTACAAAAATATGCTCAGGACGGATTACTGTAATTTGGATATTAAACAGGAAAAATACAACAGGAGAATACCAAAATAGTAATGGTTAGATAGCTACTTTAAAGGACTAAGTATATACATATCTAATACGGCTTACAAATAATTTCAGTTCTCCGGACTTCTTTCAGATGCATAATTATTTAAAATATTATAACATTTGACTCACTTTTGCTAAAAATCTGATTATACAGAACAACTCAATTGTGTATCACGTTCCCTAGATAAGGAACAAATCAGCATTAGAGACACCGGGGCCACTGCTGGTATCAGCCACAATGCCAACAACAACAAAACTGCAAGTGTATTTTAACATTAGCAGCTGAATCAAAAATTGTTTCAAGGAATTCAAGTGTTGCAATGAGCACCACAAATACTGGTAAGTGTGCAATCACTGCCCTGGTCCCTTTAATCACTATGTCCTTGCTTTTGTTGCTTTGTCTGAAAGGCTCAACATTACTGTAATGAAGCTTTTTGTGTTTAGCCATTATGTCCAAATGAATGAGACCACTCATCTGATTTAAACCTAGCTAGAAGCTCCAGAAAAATCTGCTTTTTTTAAAAAAAGTTACAAATTCAAGATAGAGGTGTTAGTCATAAATTCAATGTAAAATGAACACAGAAAGAAAGCAAAAAAAAGTAAAATGCTGATTTACCTTTAGAAAGCAGTTTTCTAAATTTTTGTGTTGCTGTAAGCTGTTGATCAGGATCATCTGAGAAAATCATCTGCACCATATCTGCTGTAATAACTTCTTCCTAAAAAAATGAAAGAGAATAGTATCTTATTTGAAGTTTTAAGCACATTTGTAAATATACTTTAAATGTATTTATGTATTACTTACTTCTAGAATAGGTACAGTAGAGCTGACATCAGGATCCTGGATGGGGCTTTCTACCATAGACTCTTCATTTCCCGGGAGAGAAACATTTCTGCGCTTAAATAACTAAAAGAAAAAATTTGTCAAGTCTTACATTGTTTGGGTTTTTTTTTAATTTATGGGATAGAGATCCAAAGCATACAGAGGGATGGACTGTGATAGATATTTTTATATGTTTGAAGGAAATAGGTTTCCAAAAGCAGTAATCAGAACATCTCAACAATTCTCAAACTTCATAGAAAGTCTGAGATACTCAAAGTAGATATTTTGAAACAGTAAAACATATAGATTAGGATGGGTGATAATGTCTCAATTTTAAAAATTTTGTTTAAAAAAAAAGTACTAAATTTTAACAATGACTATATACTGTCTCCCTCCTTCTCCCTCCCCAGTCACCCATGCAACTAGGGATCCTCAAATAAAGTTTTAAGAATTTAAAGGAAAAAACCCAAATACCACTACAGGATTTGTAACCCAGAAAAGAGCAGAAAAGTTTGTTGTTTATTAAATTATAAGAAACATTTAAAAAATGTGAGGGGTAAGAAAACAAAGAAACAATTCTCTTTTTTATAGTTTCACTATTTCACTCCTTACAATTCAAAAGATTTTGAAATGGAAGATTTCTAATTGGAACCAATTTCTCAATGGCTTTGTGTACTAAAAGGTATTTTAAAGTCACCAAAACTGGACTAATGGTGCTTGCTGCACTAGTTTTTCATAGTCCATTCTTAACCATCTGACTCCAAAAAGTTTCATAAGGAATTTTGTGCTCTCTTTACATACGGTAATTACATATTAGATAAATTACTTCTTAATTACAAAGTAACTGACCAAAATTCACATACTTTATTTTAATATAGTTCACTGATCATCTTTGAAGAAAAACTGACATCACAACAGGTCACTATCATAATATAAATATTTACCACTAGAACCTGGACATAACTAAAGACCTAATTTACTATTAACTTCCTGAATCTATCTATATATTGGAGACACATCAATGTGAACTGTAGTATTTATGCTTCAGTAAACTTTTAATTTTTGTGTGTGTAAACAAAAGGTGTCTGTTAGCTTCTTAATATTCTTCTGAAAACCAAACTCTAGTATGTATTTGTAAACAACTAGTTACTGGAAAAAAAAATCAGTCTGTTGATATATTATGTAGAAATAAACCTTTATGAATGGAAAGCTTGCAGCTGACAAACATTTAACACTTTTTTGTTTATTATTACATTTAATGTTTAGAAACCTACTTGTTCTTCTCTCTTTTGTTTCCGAAGCTGTATTCCTTCCTCTTCTCTCCGTCTGCGCATTTCTTGAGGATTGAGTGCCTTGTTCTTGTAACTTTTCATTCTATAATTATCTTTTCCTAGGCTTGCCATGGCATCTAACAACAAACAAAGGGATATTTACCCTTCCAAAAAAAAATCTGTATTTTGAGAGACATAAGTGTCTTCTCTTGGAATATGAGCCTTTGGGACACAGGTTGTGTCTTCCTGTGTTTGTGGGCAGGGCCTAGCCCATTTTGAACAATGCTAAAATACCAAAAAGAGATAATATAGTGAATAGACAGGTGTCTTTTGTAAATTCTAGGTTAGACTACTGCAATGCATTCTACCAGAGATTAACTATGAAAGGTACTTCAAGTAAAATTTGAATTGCTGATTATCACCTACCATTTCCTAAACAGGCATGGTAGATTGCCTTTCCCTTTCTCACAGAACAAGCTAACTGTATGTCAAAAGTGGGGGCATTTTTAAGTGAAAAGTGACTGAAAATGACAGATTGATGTTTACTACCTATTAATGACTAGACATATTAAGCGTACTCTTTTTACAGGCTTATTTTTTAAACACCCACCTCAAACAACCTGGGATCCAAATATCAACATGGGTCTTTTCTTTCTGATTCATCAGAAATAACAATGGTTCTGCAGACGCCTCATTAAGCTGTCAGTGTTACCTGTTCTAACCCATTGTCTTCAATAGTTTTAAACTAGTGTAATGGATTGAAACTTAGTTAAAGTTTCTATTGATGTGCAAAAAAATAAAATTAAAATCCTACCATCATCTCTTAGCTGCAATCACTCTGCAAAGTCAAAAGGAACTGAATTTGTTATTGAAATAATCAAACAACACTGAAGGTCTGCTGAATAAGGTGGTATCTTTTTCACAGTGCTCATCTGAAAACTGACTAACCACCCAAGTGTGAAGCTCAAGGTGCTCATGTTGGAATTCTCTCATCCCAACAATAAAGCCCAAATTTCTCAAGAACTGTAAAAACTTCTTTGCCTAGCCTTTTGCTAATTAATGGTATTCAGACCACTAGCAAGTTTCCATTTTTCTGCTCAACTCTGTTCATTTTGTAACTCAATCATCCACCTTCCTGGTTTGTTTTGTCCATCTGTTCTGACATCTAGATAATAAATTGTTTGGGACAGAGGGCAGGTCTACAGCAGAAGTGCTACATCGGCACGGCTACAGTTGTGCCATTGTAGCGGGTCTGGTGAGGACACTGTATGCTGACAGGAGAGTGCTCTCCTGTGAGCACAATTACTTCACCTACATGAGAAGCAGAAGCTATGTCAGTGGGAGACAGCATCTCCCGCTGACACAGCACAGATGTGGCCAGTGCTTAGGTAGCTGTAACTTGCCTCGCTTGGGGTAGGGTCTTTTTTACATGCCTAATCAGCGTAAATTAAACTGACTTAAGCAGTAATGTAGGCCTGCCCAGAGAGAAAAAGTGGGTGAGGCAACATCTTTTATGGGACCAAGTGCTGTTAGTGAAAGAGACAAACTTTGAAAGCTTTTCTTCAGCTCAGTGCAGCTTAAAAGCTTGTCTCTTTCACCAACAGAACTTGGGCCAATAAAAGGAATTAACTCACCCACCTTTCCTCTCTAATTCCTCTAGTTACAACACAACTGTAGCAACACTGCATGCGTGAGGTAACCATCACCTGCAGTTGGACTGTACAGCACCTAGCACAATGAAGACCTTTGACGGGGGCTCCTAGGCACTACTGTCAATACTGTGCTGTTCCCATCTCAGTCCTGTAAAGTTGTGGGGTCACATGGGCTTGGCTCAAGACATTTGGAAAATACGGTTTCTAATCCAAGCCACAGGTAACGCCCCCTCTGGCGCGAGAACAGGCCTCTAGAAAGCAGGCAGCAGAGACTCTACGCGAAACAAAAAGGGGGCAGGCGCTGCTGTGAGATTCCCTGGGCGTGCAAAGTCCCTCGGTTAAGGAACAGGCCGAGAGGCCTGGAAAGGGTTTATTATTTCGGCCCTGAAGCTGGGGGCGGCCGCAGGTGATGATCTGGAGCAAGGACCGGCCCGAGCGCGGTGGGGCGGGGACCACGGTCCGGGCAGGGCCGTTTTCCGACCCCGGCCCCGAGCAGCTGCGGCCAGTGCGGGGCAAGAGCCGCTGCCCAGCCCCCTCGCCGGCCCACGGACCCAGCGAAACCGAGTCCCCGGCCCGGCCCGCCAGCTCCGCGGGGAGTCTCCCGCGCCGCCCGCCTGTCACCTGGCCGGAGCCCCGAGCCCGCGCCCCCGAGCCCGGCAGTAACTCCCCTCCCCCATCGCCCTCTCACCCATCGGGGCGGCGACTACCGCTGCCTCAGGCGTCCCGCTCCGCGCTCCCCCAAAGGACAGGTTCGCAATTCAAAATGGCGGCCTCAGCCCGCCCCCGCCGCCGAGTCCCTCCTTCCCAGCAGGCCTTGCGCGCCGAGATTGTAGCGAGGTCAGGTCCGGAGGCAGGGCCCGGAGTCACAAGCCTTCCGTGCGCCCGCGGCGCCCAAAAGCACTACAACTCCCATCATGCCCCACGGGAGAGGTCCGGAGCGAGGGGCGGGCCTTGGTGGCAGGCGGAAGTGGGGGGAAAATTGGCCTTTTCAAACCGGAGGTTTGGGGGAGAGGGCGCTATTCTAATAACGTCATCGCGACAGGCGGCTCCTGCTGCGCGTGTGCCGCTCTTAAACCCAGAACGGGATTGGCAGACTTATGCCCCCATCCCCCAGCGGCGAAGGGAGACGCGACGGTTGGCGGCGGCAGGCTCGGCCCGACTGTGTGGCCAGGCGCCGCGGCCGGAGCCGGAGATGCGGCGCGCGCCCCTGGAGCGCGAGCCCCGTTGCCCGCTCTGCCCCTTCTCCGCGCCCGGAGGCTACGACGAGCTGCGCGTCCACGTGGAGAGCGCGCACCCCGAGCCGGGCCCCGCCGCCGGGGGCGCCCCGCCCCTCTGCCCCTTCTGTGGGGAGAGCGGCGCCTCGGGCCGCCCGCTGGAGGCGCACGTGAGGGCCCGGCACGGCCACCTCCTGGACGCGCCGCCAGCCCCGGGTGAGTGCGGCTCCCCGCCGCGACCGTGCTCGGCCCCGGCGGGATGGGGATGGCTGCGGCGCCCCCAGCCCTGGGCTCTGTCTCCCCTCAGGGCTGCACGAACCCAGCCACGCACGGCTCGCCACCCGCCCGCGCCCTCCGCCCGCGTCCACACGACGGGCTTTAGCAGAGCCGTGCCCCGCTGCCAGAGCCGTGCCCTGCCGGGCAGCACGTGTGGACACAGCGGCATGGACCCGACACCCCCCACCTGTGTGGACGGGCTCAGCCATGAGTCAGCCCACCCGTAACGGGCCCTGTGCTTCTGCCTCTGCTGGAGGCACCTCGGTGTCTGGAGCTAAGGGCAGGTATGACTGTTCCAAAGGCGCTGGCTGTGGGGCGTGTGTGTCGCTGGGGTACAGCACCGCTAAGCTGGGTGAAAACGTGGTCCCTGCAACAGTGGCCACAAAGGAGTAAGGAATCTTTTGTGGCAGGTTAAATTGCCTCTCTCTCTGTGATGTGTAAATTAATGACATAAAAAAACTTTGAGACGTTAACAGTAAAGTGATGTTTGACCAGGAAGTATACATGTGTTCGTGCACACTTAATGCTTGGGAAGAAAAAGGCATTCAGCTTGAGGAAGAGCTGGGAAAGCCACAGGAGCTGGAGTGGGTACAGTGTCCCTCATGAACGTGGGAGAGAGCAGGGACAAAGGTGGAGAGGACAATAAGCAACCAGGAACCTTAGTTTTGATTGCAATGTTGTTAAAGTGCTACGCTGTAGTTCAGTGTTCTTCATTGCAAGGCCCGGGAACCAGTGGTGGCCCCCATCAACCCTACGTGTGGCTCCCTGACTAATTGATTATATTCCAGTTTATTTTATTTTTAATGTTAGAATATGTACCGAGCCTATTAATGTCCGCCTTCTTTACACGTCACGTTGACCACATGGTATGATGTGTGCCAATAGCTACATCTAAGTATATCTGTTGTGTAATAACCATAATATTACTATAGCAACCAATATGTTAATTTGGTGGTTGATGTGGCTCTTACATTAAATATTTTTTGCCAAAGTGGCCTCCCCTTGAAACATTGTAAAGATCACAGTTGTAGTTAAATGTTGTGATGGAGTTCTATTCTGAACATCCATAGTCAGTTATGTTAGCTCCCTTTTCCATTCCTGGGATTCAGCCAGCTGGGAGCAGGAGACAGCTGCTTAGCTTTCCAGGGGACAGTCAACAGCTGATGTAAGGAACACCCTAACTACATTGACATAAGCCCTGCACCTCCGGTTGAGGTAGTTTTATTATGTTGGCATAGCAGGGAAGTTATATCAGTGGGAGGAGCATTTCAGTATGTACGCATCCACTGTCTTGTTGACAAAAGTCAGCATTTGTGGACAAAACTGTAGTATAGACCAGCCATTGGTGTCTTTCTTATACCCGAAGATTACTATTTATATTTCAGCATTAACTATTACACTGCAGATCATTCCAGCGCAAACATTTCTCTAACGTGCATATCTCACAGTTCTAAACTCCACAGTTCCATGCCTCCACAAGTGTTAAAAACCCCTTCTGAACTGTCAACCTGCAACTTCACTCCTTACCTATTCTACAGTATTGTTGTGTAACATTACTATAGAAACTTGACATAGAAAAAAATGAAAACCATAATGACAAGCATAAAATGCTAGTGTTTAATATAAATAAGATGGAGCTACCATCCTGATTTGTCTAAGACAATTGCATATTCAGATCATTACAAACACATTTCTTAAATTTAAAAGAAGCCCTTGCAGAATATTAGCATTCTGCATGATTTGTTGCTGAATGTAGGTCCTTGGAGTATAAGAAGCTTTGTCTCAAAATAGTTACGAACTTTTACTCATATGGAGCATCACTCAGTCATCACCAGAGGAAAATGAATTTTTGTCACTTGCTGTAAAACTATTTTTGGTTTTAATAACACACTTAACTTTTAACCAATCAGTCTTTTTATTTATGAAAAAAGGTCTGTGTTCATCACAGTATACCATCTATGTAAATAGAATGAGCTATTCCCCATTCCAGTCCTCTGGTTCTCCAAGGAGTCCTTGAGTAAAAACAGAAGGCAAACAATATTTTTTAAAAAAAATATATTTCTAAGCTTAAAAAATAGGAAGGAAAAGACTTTTTTGGGGTGGCAGTAGGGAAAATCCCCCAGCCTCTTTTTTTTATACATAATAAAGCAGAAAAAATACAAACTGATTTTTTTCCCTGTGCATGTTAGCTTCACAGCTGTAAGGGCTGGAAACTTGTTTTTTGGAAATGTGGGTTCCTTGCTTGACAGTTGAAATTTCTTTTTTGTTACTGCTCAGTGGATATTTTAAGCTAAGTGTCTACTATTTGAAGTGAAGAACTTGGTAACAAATTCTGATCACGTTAAATGGGGCAGGATATTATGCTTGATGAGCAGTTAATTGGCAGCAAAAAGAGAATCCTTCCACCAATAAACTTGTCATATAGATTAAATGAAACGGGTTTAATTGTCTTAATGTAAACAAATCCATTTTAAGAGTATAATTACTCTGTACAGTTCATTGGTGTATTCAGTAGGAAATTCTTTGGTTATATCAATACAGAATTAATCACTATTGTCAGCTTGAACATCCCTCACAGAATATATACTGTCAACTGCTTTTTTTCTTATGAAATACCAAATAGTAGTAGTATTCATTCCATTTTTCTTTAAATATAGGAAATGGTCAAGAGCTATATGAATGTCCAATGTGTGATCTTGTCTGTGCAAACAGTCAGATTCTCCAGGAACATGTTGATTTGCACTTAGAGGAGCACCGCTTTTCAGAAGGTATATGGAAAGATCAGAACTTGTTACTGATGAAAAGTATTTTAAATTAGTTGCACTTTTTTAAAATTTATTTTTGACTACCAAAACAAATCAAGAAAAAGATCGTTTAACTTTTCAAGCATTTGTCTAGGTTTGTAAAAGAAAAATTTTCATAAACTTTCCAAATTACCTTAGAGCTAAGACCAAGAATGGGACATTTGTATCCAAAGAGAACTTCTTCCAGTTTTGAGCAATAGAAATCACATTGTCTCCCAAGTAAAGCTTTTGCTGTAGTTTAAAAAAAAATGTAAAGCGTAATATGAAGGTATGTGGCTGAACTGTCATTGGGCCATTTAAGACATGCAGGGGCTGGGGTCAGCTTTTGGTTCCACACAATTATGAAACTACTGCTATGCTAGTACACTAATCACCGCCTTTAAAAAAACAAATAGTATCTGACATTACAAAATAAACATTAGGCACTACAAACCCTTTTCAAACAAGAAATGTCAACCTTTTATAACACTAAGTTTTCATCTTAAATCTCTTATAGGTGTCAAATCATTGACTTTCACAAGCCAACCGGCCCCTTGGGTACACATCCTCGTTTATTCGAATGGGTTTTGAGCTACTATTCTTCAAACAGAGAAGGTAGTACAAAGGTAGTGTGTACCCCTAAACCACCAATCTACATGCAGCACCAAGGTCAGCATATGCTGTACTAGTTTCTTGCTCACTTGTATTTTATTTGTATAACATGGTATAATTTCAAATGACATTTCATATTTTTTTGCCTCCCATGCAGCAAGTTTCCCAATTTATTTCTTGTAAATCTTATTTTTTATAAGTAAAGAGAAATGTAAAATAAAATTCCTATCATATTAAAATTGTTAGTCAACTGAAGGGCAGATCTGGTGTTTGAACTGGCTGTGATACCAGTTTTTCATTGGCCTATAATTGGCTAAATAAAATATTCTCTTTCTTTACGGGACCAAAGGACATGTAGCAATTCATGGATAAAATAAGTCTTAGTACCTGATGGGAATTTTTACTGTCATTTTACTGTTTTAAATTTAGGGCATAGCCGTACTATCATTGGAATAGAAGAGAGGAAGAATAGAACATTATGTTTACTAATATTTGACCCAGGATGTCCGTCGCAAGAAATGCAGAAACTGTTAAAACAAAGCAGTGATGATACCAGTCTCAAACTATTTCGGAAATTTGTTGGTAGCTTAAAAAATAAGCAGTACCAAATAGTGGCTGTAGATGGGGTGCTGTCACCGGAGGAGAAAGTTGTAAGTATTCTAGAAAAGTTGCTGTATGTAGACATAATAGAAGTGTCATTTTTATCTTTATCAATTGAATATATCCAGAGTAGGCATTTGGATAGGTTGTGATCTTTTTTCATCTTTCCCCACCTCACATTCCAGCAAAAAAAAACAACCCCAAAACAGAACACGCATCTGTAATAAAAGTAAGAACGTTAAAACACTCTAATACACATTCATATGGTTCAAGCTCTTATAATTCTAACTAAAGGAATATTCAAGACTAAAATATATATATAATATACTAATTCTACCTTTCTTTAAAAAGTTTTTCTAAATCAGTTTTGTGTGAATGTACATAAACTTTACATGTAAACAGCATTTTCTCTAAAAGAATACTGAGCTCTTCTCAGAAGCAAAGTTTACCATATCCAATTGAAAGTAAAAAGGGAATTTAATTTAATCTAGTCTACACTGAGATTAAGGCTGCAGCAAGAGGTTATTGGCTTACATGTAAATCAGTGTTATACTTGTAAATGAAATAAACAGCAGAATCTTATTTAGGGGGATACGGCAATATGCCATGTTCATTGTGAATACAAAAGTTTGAAAGAGCAATTGCTTTTGCGCGCGTGCGCTCTCGCTCGCGCTCTCTCTTTATTTATATATATATATATATATATATATAAATAAAAAATGTGCATGCACTTAGAGTTCTGTAGATGGAGTATAAGTACTAGACTGCTAGTTGTTGAGTCCATCCACTGGCTAGGTGGACTGAACACAAGAATGGAGCTGGGCCTCTGTTGGTCACGAATCCGCTATTCCTGGGTGTTTGCAGAATGAACCGAAAGTCCTCATCTTTTCACCCCATTTTTATACTAGTTAGTTCCCATTCAGGTCTATGGGTCCTGCTGTGTCATGCTGCTTTGTATCCTGGTGTGATTATCAATCACCTGTAACTGTTGTGAGCATGACGGCTTTTCATTATCTCCGTGTTCCTGTCTTCTTCTTGTATCTGGGTAATTCCTCTGTTACTTTGGGATTATCTTGGTTTGTGTTCTTCGGCCATCTGGGTCATAAAAGATATTAAAACAAAGTGTCTCTCCCACTCCCTCTTGTTGTCAGGGAGATTTAGAGTTGCTGCCTTTCTATTTCATTATCTCACACATACCTCATTCATTCCTCAGTTACACAACTAATCTTTACTTCAAAGAAAAACAAACTTAAAATAAAATTGCAACTTTAAATTGAAACTGCATGCCAATCGATATACATAGTAAGAGGAAAGGTACTAGGGTGGAAACAGTCATCAGTATGGATTCCACGAACATCAACTAGCAAAGTGTTCTTTTGATAGGGATCAGGCAAGCAATTGTGTTCTAACAGAAAGGCCTCAGGATGTTCCCCAAACAAATGAAGTGTAAACGCAGTTGCAGGAACAGCGCCTCAGGGTGGTACAACTAAGGTATTGCATTCACATATGCCTCCTAAATAATAATATGAATAAAACCAAGATATTTACTCTTGGTCTACATTATCCCCCCCTTTTGATCCTTCAATCCAAAATGGGTCACTATTTACACAGTTCCCTGAGAGCAATGTACTGGGAGGCAATTTGGTTTTGTTGTTCGGTAAAAAAAAATTCAATTAAAATTGAAACAACACAATGCACATTTCAATAAAACATACACAACTTAAAACTAAGACAATTAATGGGGGTGAAACATTAGACATTTTTTGTTGTGGGTGACTAGCCCATGAAAATATTGTACTAATGATAAGCGGTTAATTTTTTTTTTGGACATAGCAATTTTTAGTATATTTTTATTTGCATGCATTATTTGTATGGTGTGATTTTTTTTTAAACATATTTTTGTGTATCTGCTTTAAAAATTGGGTAATTTGGGTTTTTTTTAATAAGTGATTTGTCAGCTATTGCCAGTTTAGGTCAAGACTGACAGTAAGGTTAGTTAAGTTAGTGGTTATTGGGTTTTTTTAATTATTTTGGGGGGGGGGAATAGGAATGATTATTTGTATATATTATGCTTATATTGCATTTACATTTATTTATTGGATAACATTTTCATTTTTTAAATACCTTTTTTAGGTGGTTACACATGCACATCACTCGTATAAAATTTGAGTTGTGTTTTTTAATTCATCTTATGTAAATGTTCCTAAACATACTACTTTTTTTTGCCGCTTGGTTCAGGAGCAACAGGCAGAGATGAGCACACCTACCTTTTGAGGGTTCCAAGTGGTACACCCTCGGGTGTCCCATAGTTTTCCCTCTCTCCCAGTGCAGTGGCTTGTAATGCAAGGCAACCAGAATGATCCCATGTGTAATATTGGAAGTAGGCTAACTCTCCACAGCTGTTCCTACAGATTGTTTCTGGTCAGTCTTGACAGTGATTTTGCCCACTTACAAGTCTGGTTTGACCACGCTAGATACATATTGCATCCATTCATATTTGTAGGTGTAAAACAGACTTCTTTTTGTCTTAACAAATAGGCTAATACCTCAATGTTTCTAGATACAACCTAATACGTTTCATGTTCTTGTGTAGCCAGGCTGAGAATCTGCATATCAGTGCACTATGTGACTAAGGCAGTTGTATTTCCCATTTTTATTTGCTTTTAGTACAATAGCTATGTAGTAGTATTTAACTATTGCTACATATTTTATTTAGCTTTAAGGTTTTCCAACCCTATTTGTACTAAGTGTATCTTGGTGTGTATTTGTTTTTGTATGAGCCTGTTATGTAGTTGGGATAGTGAACTTAGTTTGTTTTTCATTACTTTTAAATTTGTGGTATTTAGAATTTTAGTTTTAGTTCTAATTTCATTCGGTGTGTCCGACAGGTCATGCCTTGCTTGTGCGTGGAGGTACTGATGGGTTCTTTTTATTCATGCCAAAAAGAATAGGAAGAGAATAAGGTGTCCATCTGGGTCCCATCCTAGATATATTTAATCATGTCATAGAATATTAGAGTTGGAAGGGACCTTAGGAGGTCATCTAGTGCAACCCACTGCTCAAAGCAAGTCCAAGCTCAGCTAAATCATCCCAGCCAGGGCTTTGTCAAGCCACAGCTTAAAAACCTCTAAAGATGGAGATTCCACCACCTCCATGTCAAATCCATGTTAACCTTTGCTAACAGTGCATTTAATAAGGCCTTTACTGGGCTGACTTGAGTTTTAAACAATTTAAGTTTTTTTTTTTACTGATACGGGGTGTTTGTCATGATACATAGATAATACAGTAAAATCCCCAGTTAGGCCCTCTATTTTAACTCCCACCATCCAATTGTCTTCTCTTGCCTCAGGAATGGTTAGGTTAGAAGCCCAACTTCTCCCTTCCAGGCATAGACATGGTGGGTATGTCCCAGGGGCCTCAGGGACGGATTGGTTCTCTTATTATACTATCTTGTTTGGATCACAGGGTCCCTGGTGGGGATTCAAGGTTGATTGTGTCAACCACGCCTATATTTCCCGGATGTCTGTTTGTGAGAATGGCCAAATCCTTCCTCATAACAGCTTCTGCTGTCTTGAAGAGAAGTGCTTTCAGGAGCAGATGCTGCCATATCTCATACTGCAGGTTCATCCTCTTCTTCAATTGGTTCCAGGCATGACTTCCCTATAAAATGCTTTTGCAAAGCAGAATGATTTGTGCAGGAGCAACAGCAAAACCAAAGCCAAATACCAATACACCCTGTGATGATGATGATGATAAGGCGGAGCCAGAACCCCCACTAATTTGGTCTGGGAGAGGGATGTGGGCTTTGTGAAAGAAAAAATATCCCTGTAAAGTAATCAAACACAGTTATTTAGGAGCTTTATACCCATTTCAGTTTACAGTCCTTATCAATACGGTATATTAGTGCGCTCAAACGATCTACTGTCGAGTATGGGCCGATCCATTTGGATTCGAAGCCATGGTCCTTCTTACCCAATTCCAGGTACATTACCTGGTCTCCAGTTTCCCAGAGTAATGAATTAGTGGCTTTTTACTGGCACATCTTTTTGTTCAGTTGCTCAGTGGTCTGATTCATCCTGTACTGCATGGTGGCTTTCTCTTCCTGTAATTGCCTCAGCCCCGAAAGTTGTCAGTGTGTGTTGCAGCAGGATTTTCATTGTGCTGCTCACTGATCTGTTCTGGATTATTAGTCTTATTACTTGCCTAAAAAGAATCTGGTATGGCTGGATTTTAGTTCTCAGCTGGTCACTGCTGTGGTTCGTGACTAAAATTAAAGGCAGCTTCTCAGGCCAGTTTTTACAAGTGTTAACTACCTTATGCAGTGGCTTCTTAGTGCTCCTTAGTGGTGCAATTTATCCTTTTTACTTGCCCTGAGGGTTGCAGTTTATATGGGATACTGAATTTTTGTGAGATTCCCAGGGCACTTAGCATTGCACTGAATACCTTCCCCACAAACACACCTCTGTTGTCTGAGTCAATGACCCCAGGAATTGTATATCTACACACCACTTCAGTAAACAATTTCTTAGTCACAGTTCAGGCACTGTTATTTCTGGTAGGAAAGGCCTCGAGCCATCCTGAAAAAGGATCTATGATTACCAGCAAGTATTGGAACCCTTCCTTACTTTAAGGCAGTTTGTTCATACAACAATTTGAATCCTTTGCCATGGTCCGAGTCATCATTGGCTGGTGATTGGGGGGGCAGGACCATTCTTTATTCCTGGCAAATTGGACACAATTCTGGATCCAGGTTTCCACTTCATCTTTCATGTGTTCCCACTCTACGGCCTGTTTTAATTTTCTTAGGGTTCCTTCTATCCCTTTGTGCATGAATTGGTGAGCCAATTAATAATGTCTTGCCTTTCGGTTTTTCCTGTATGTGCCTTGTGCCTGGGAGTGCAGTAACTGTTGCTCTTCACAGCTGACTCAGGGTCACGACTACTACGTCATATTACTGGGCAATAGCATCTGGATTATTCCATATTGTGTCTGCACTGGAACCCTGGTCATGTGCTTTGACATGCCTAATTTTTAACTGGTTGGGGTGAGCCATAACCCATGCATAAATCCATTTCCATTTTTACAGATATGCAATTTCTTTCCCATGCACCCCTTTCCAATCATTCCTCTGCCAATTATATATCCAACACTGCACCCCCTTTATACAAAACTCACTGTCAGCATAAATGCATACAGATCGGGGGAGTTCTCATATTATAAACTTGGTAAATTGCATGCCACTCAGCATATTGTGCGGAGCCATGATCTAAAAACCCCTGGAGAATTTCCTGCTCCAAATTTATAGTGGCATATGTAATTCACTGCTTGCCTTGGCTTACCATAGAACTCCCATAGTCAGGCTCTAGGGTTGTCAGTCTCCTTTTAGAACGGGTCACACAGGTGAGTTAAAAGGGGAATTGTTTTTTCTAATCACCCCTTGCTTCTTTAAATCCTCAATTATTTGCATTAGTTGTGTTTCAGCTTCTTTTGGATAGATGTATTGTATTGTTTTTGTGAGGGTACTAGTTCACTCAGTCTTAACAAGCATTAATCTTACCACAGTCTGGGTCAGACTAGGGAATTTCAAGTGCCATTCCTCAGCTCACTTTACGGAGAGGGCTGCAATCAGTTTTTCTCTGCTCTTTCTTAGTGACATTTTGACCCTCCGATCTCCAATGAGGAGTATTTCCAATTTCCATAAAATCATTTGAAGCAAATCAATTATAATACTATTTTAAAACAAACCATCACAGCCCAGAATAATTTTATTGGTCATATTAGAGGTTTGTATCAAGTCCCCTTTGTCTCAAAACCCTGTATGGAAAAGGGGATCTGTATCTTTTCCCACCCCATACTTCGGTTTCCCTGAAAGGATTTCCAGGCAATTTTCTGTAATTTAATCCCTGCTTTAGGGCTTGATTTAATTAAACTGCAGCTCTGGTATTAATTAGAGCCAGTGCAGGAGCTTGATTACCCTGGTGGACATAGATGCATGGCCTTCCCCTGGTATCTCAGGAGATATTGCCTATGAAACTCCACTGTTGTCTTCCTATATTGCACAGAAGCCATGTGTCCAACCTCTCTAGTCATCCACCTCTGGGAGAGGTAGAAGAGGAGCACTAGGGAACCCGCTAGCTACCTCCTTTTGCTGCTTTTGTATTTTGAGAGCTTTTTCTAATATGTCCTGTATAGGGGATCCGTCCCATTTCTTCTTGCTCTCCCCGTCTTGCATTTATTAGAAGTCTGGAGGCCAGTTTGCTCTGATTCACTTAGTACTGAAGCTCGCCATCAGGATCAGTTTGGGAGGGAAATTCTAGGTACAGCCTTCCTTCCTGCAGTCCAAGTTTCACCTCCGTCCACCCCACCCTTGGGAATGACCTCTAGTATTTTAATACTTCAAAAAAAAATTAGAACTAATTTATAATATTGTTTTGAAATTACTTAATGCTTACCATTACATAACCTAAATTATATTTTTGTTCTCTGAACACATCTAATTTTCTTTTTAAGGCTCGCCGTCAGGCTTCTCAAGTCTTCACAGCAGAGAGGATTCCTTAAAGGATGTCTTATTTGCTACTTTTCAGTGAAACTTGGTGGCTGTGAAACCTTAAATACATTTAGACAGCATTTCAATCAGTGTATTTATAAATTGTTAATATTTTCAGCATTTTTAATTATATATTGCCAAAGAATGTTTGTCCTGTTAATTTTTTTTAATAAACATTACTGGGCTTGATATTGTGTACTCTGCACCCTGCGGGGAAGCAAGATTGGGTCTTATCTTAGCTCTGGCCGGCAAAATTCCACAGCAGTCGAGCGGGGGGAGGGGACTCAAGCCACACAGCGTAGCTTGCATATCTATCAGCTTCCTAACTTCTACGTGACATGGTGTCACCACTATGGTGTGCTGACAGGAAATGCCCTCCTATTGATGCAATGTTAATCTTTTTGCGGGAGTGGGTTAACAGGGTCAAATTCCAGATCAATTTCGTGGGTCTCTACTGCTGCTCAGATGATCTAACAGCGACAGCAGTGCCACCGTCCCTATGGACATATAAATATGGACACAATAAAGAGACAAAGTCGATGAGCTGGTCAATCTGCTGGCGTATGGAAGATCTAATATATTTCCTTGCCCCATAAGTGACCACAGTCTCACAAAGTTCTACCTGTACTGTTTCGCTACTGTATGGCTCACCAAGGCTCGCTCTTACTCTTGCACGGGTTTGCATTGGCACAGCTACCAGCATTTCAGTATAGGAGCAACCCTATCCAAGTGGTCGTGCATGTGTGTTACTGATTCCAATTTCCAAGGCAGCTTCTGTTTCCATGCTATGTGAGGCAGCGTGGTAGCTGTACAGCATCCTCACGGTCATGCAGCGTGTGTATGCTCCGAGTCGCTGCTTCTGTTTCCTCCGCAGATTGTTCCTTTGAACCAACGTTGCAGCGAAAAGCTCCGCAGAAGGTAGAGCTGAGAGGCTCTAGTCTAACTCCGGCCCGTCTCGCCCTCCATTCAGTCTGGGCGAGGGCGCAGCTCGGGTCCGGGCAGAAGAGGGTGAAGGGGCTGGGCCGCGCTGGTGCCGAGATCTCGGGGTGGCTGAACGCTGACTCGGAGCCGTGCTGTCCGCGAACGGGCTTGGCCTGAGCTACACGCTGTCTCCCGCGCAAGGGCCGCCCCGTGGTGTAAGCGGGGCGGGGCGGTGCCCTGCTGCGGGAGGCTCGGCTCGGCGGCCGCCTTCCCGGTCCTCCCCGGCCGGCCGCAGCGCGGGGGCGGCAGAGGCAGGGCCGGCATTTAAGCGCGCGGCGGCCGGCGCGGCTCCAGTCTCCCCGGCCGGCGGCTCCGCGCACCCTCCCGCGGCAGGCAGCATGTCCGGCGGCGGGCGGCTGGCGGGCCGCGTGTGCCTGGTGACCGGCGCCTCGCGGGGCGTGGGGAAGGGGGTCGCGCTGCAGCTGGCGGAGGCGGGCGCCACTGTGTACATCACGGGCCGGCAGCGGGAGGCGCTGGCGCAGGCGGCGGAGGAGGTGTCGGCCCGGGGCGGGCGCTGCGTGCCCGTGGTGTGCGACTCGTCGCGGGAGGAGGAGGTGGAGGCGCTGTTCGAGCGGCTGCGGCAGGCGGAGGGCGGGCGGCTGGACGTGCTGGTGAACAACGCCTTCTCCGGGGTGGATGCCATCACCGCCCAGCACGGGCTGCCCTTCTGGGAGAGCCCCACGGCCCTGTGGAACCAGGTCAACAACGCGGGCCTGCGGGGCCACTATCTGTGCGCCCACCACGCCGCCCGCCTCATGGTGCCCGCCGGGCGCGGCCTCATCGTCATCATCTCCTCGCCCGGCGGCCTGCGCTACATGTTCAACGTGCCCTATGGCGTGGGCAAGGCCGCCTGCGACCGCCTGGCCGCCGACTGCGCCATCGAGCTGCGCCCCCACGGCGTGGCCTGTGTGGCGCTGTGGCCCGGCTTCGTCCGGACGGAGGCGGTGCTGAAGGAGTTCGAGAGCTCGTCGCCATGGACCGTAGTGATGCGGAGGTGGATGGGAAATTCAGAGAGCCCCGAAGTGAGTGGCAAGTGCGTGGTGGGCCTGGCCTTGGATCCCGCCATCATGTGCCACAGCGGCAAGGTCCTGCTCAGCCCGGACCTCGCCCGCCGCTACCGCTTCCGTGACGTGGACGGGACACCTGTCTACAACTACACATCGGTGCGCAATATGCTCGTGACGCTGATGCCAGGCCTGGCCTGCCTCTTCCGCCTCATCCCAGAGTGCATCAGCATACCCAAATGGGCTCTCTCACTTTACTCCAGCAAATTCTGTGTCTGGCCAGCCATGCTACCACTCCCCGAATCTCGAAAAAAAGTTTGATACATTAATAACAAAAAATGCGCCTGTGATGTTTCTGACTTTTCTGTTTCCTCGTTGATTCCTAAAAACGTGTCTTGGGAGCTTAAATGTTACCCTGTGATGCCCAGTGAGGCTGCAGAAATCCGTAAAGCTGCCTTTCCTCAGAGTTTATTTCTTTTTGGTGAGGGAGGCTCCCTGATTTGGAGATTAATTTTAAAGTGGTATTTTATAATCTCTCTCTGGGGAAGAAGGATTTGACTTTGTATTTCAGTACGCCTCTGAAATCATCTTCAAAGATTTGCAATAATTCCTTTAATCATTTGGTCCCCACGGTCAAAGAGCAGCTGCTTATGTTAGTTCCCCATAACGTGAAAACTATAGAACTTCTATTTAGTGTACAACTGCTCATCCATTTCATGGAAGATTTTTTAATTCACATTTAATTCTTTGCCGCTTAAGAGTTTCTCATTAGAATACTTTGGGAAACTGAGATTTTAGAACAAATTTGTCAGTCACAACCCACATGGTGATTGGTCATTCTGTAAGTCTGAAGTCTTTTTTTTATGGCTAAGCTTTAGGCCTTGTTCTTGGGCTAAGCAATAGAGCCATATCAGGAGAGGCAGCAGCCATGAGTAGCAGGTGGTCAGATCTTCACAGTCCTGAAACTACTTCAAAACTGATAAAGAAACAGATCTTAAAATGCTTAAAAAACTGTTTGATAACATTCTGTCTTGAAAGGAATCACTTATTGACTTGTGGATGTAAAATCTTCACCTGTTATTGTTGTCTTTATGGTACCCAATTCTCTATTGTTCATCAGAAAGATTTCTGTCTGGTTTTTTGCTTATTTCTGCTTGTTGCATAACTAAATGTACACTGTTTAGATCAATTTAGAAGGTCTGATATGATTGGTTAAAGGACTGCTTCATAATGGGATAGGATTGGTGTTTGGTAATACTTAACCAATCATTTTAAACTAAGCCAGACTCTAGTTTTAACTATCTAAACTGAGGTCCAAAAGGAAGTTCTTTGGAACCTATCTCCAAGACACAGCCAAGAAGAATTCAAAGCCGTCAGACCTCAACACCCTGCCAATTATGCATTGCAGAAGGTGGACTCCCAGGATGTTCTAATCCTGATTGACCACCAGGACAAGTTCGTCTGCATTATTGGGAGTGGCAGGCATTGTATGTTTAGCGTATATATTTTGTCTTGGCAATTGCTAATAAATAGAGAATAACGATATTACTGTGTAAGGCTCCTTCACTGGTAAAAGATCCTGCAAACCCACAGAGAATTAGACCCAGAGCCCAAGGAATTGGGAAAAGTGTGGGTATTTCAATTAACTAGGTTACACCTGGAGCCCTGCGGACTGGGAATAGTTGACCCTGAGCACTTCAGTGTGAACTGGGTAAGGGTAGGTGACTTTCCTCCAGAGCCCTATGAACTAGGAAAGGGTGGGGGTGCTTTAACCAGGTTACACCTGAAGCCCTACAGATTGGAGTAAAGGTGGGATGCCCTAGTGTGTGGATAACAATTCTGGTTTAGCATAGAATTCTTACTGTACAGAATAAAACTGGGATTATGTCCTAGTTTCAGTAAAACAGGCTTGTTGACCCTCTCACTGCCCCATAGCCTCTACCTTAGGCCCTGATATATCTTCCAGCTGTAGGATGTTACAGAGAAAGAAAATATCACTAAAAAAAACAACTGTAAAATTAATAAAGAATTTCTGAGAGAAGTACTTCATTGTAAAATTGTTCTAGTGATCCTACAAGTGATGCCATCTTGAGATTGCTCTTTTACTCAGAAAAGTGACAGAAAAATAGCATTGGGGGTGTTTTAATTTTTCAGGGTTTTTTTTTTTACTCATACTCAATTTGCAAATAAAATGATGTTTTGTTCTGTTTTATGTTTTAATAACTGCCACCACTATAAACTGAGCCTGGGAGCTAAGTGCAAGATCTGTTCATAAGCATTCAAATGGAATGAAGTTTCTTCATGTCAAATTACGATCACCCACTCCCCTGTGTAATCTTCCATTACCAGTGGGATTGCACGAATTTGACCAACTAGAATTTTTGTAACAATTCAATTGATAATGCACATGTAACCCTTCTACCAGGTGGAGTTGGTGGCAACAAGGATTGCTTTCAATATCTAGGAGTTCCTTTTAGCAATTCAAAACAGAACCGTCTCCGGCACCCGGCAATCTGGGAAATTTAAAGCCACCCACATAATAAGAAGCAAAAGACTTGCAAGCACTGACGGCTTGTGTACACTACAGAATTACGTGAACTTACCATCACTGCAGCAATTAAATCAGCTGTTGGTGTCCATGCTACCCACACCAGTGGTT
>ML675604.1:48517826-48529694 GCA_007922155.1 Mesoclemmys tuberculata
AGAGGTGAGACAGGAGCTGCACTGCTGAAAATTGTGATCCTAAGTGATCCTGCTTACCCCTTGCTCTCCTCGCTAATGAAGCCCTACGCTGGGCACCTGGACAGCAAGAAGGAGCATTTTAATGATAGGCTGAGCAGTTTGGATGTTCAAAGGCACGTTGGTGCTGTCTGCTCACTAGGTTAGGCCTCAGTAAAAAAAATCCCAATAATTATCTCTGCCTGCTGTGTGCTCCATAATGTCTGTGAGACAAAGGGAGAGAAGTTCACATTGGGTTGGGTTGTGGAGGCAGGTAGGCTGACCACAAATTTTGAGGAGACAGATGCCACTGCAACACTGACAGCCAATAGCAGAGCGCTGTATTTCAGGGAAGCACAGAAAAAACATTTTTGCAATGAGACACAAGCAGTAATGTGTGTTGCTTATCTGTGCTATGATTTTACTTTGTATCCCCTACCAATTCCACACCAAGGCAATTCCTTCCCCCTTCCTCCTCACCCATCATTCCAGTACACCCATCCTTCCCCCTTCCTTTATTCCCTTCTTATCAATAAATAAACAATAATGAATTGTGAAGTAGTATGTTCCCCACAACCTTCCACCTTTGATCCATTCCCCTCCAAATTCACCCTCCCTTTATTCCCTTCTTATAAATAAATAAACAGTAATGAATTGTAAAGCAGTACTTTCTTTATTGTGAACCTTTACAGAGGGGGGAAATGGAAGTTAATGGAATGTTCTACATGCATTGTGTGGGCCAGGGATACAGAGCCCATTTTGGCTGTGCACACACAAAAGAATCACAGACCCCCCACTCCTTAAAGGGGCTGTCGACTCTTTCTGCTCCCCTCAACTGGCGAGGAGTGCAGCAAGTATGGCACCCTGCTCAACCTCGTCCTAGACCGCTTTGAGGTGGAGGCTAGAAAAGAATGTGTTAGCTCAGAGTTTTGCAGGGTCTGCAGAGGGAATCCTGAACTCAGCAGATGTCTCAACATGTCTGACTGATCACATGTTATATGCAGCATCTCTTCTTGTGTTGAATGCTCATACTCTTGTGCTGCCTTCCTGTTGTCTATGTCCATGTTCAGTTTGTCAGATAATGTAATCCTCCACACTCTTAGCTATGTCAGCAGCCGCAGAGGCATTCATTAGCTCATTAAACATCTCATCCCGGGTATTTTTTCACCTTCTTATCTGTGACAGGCACTCGCAGGAGTGTGAGATGGTGGTATATTGAAGGCCACGTTGTGCACTGTGAGGGGAGCAAGCACAAGGTACCTATTGTTAACTCATACCATGGACGAAAAGCAATGTTACAATGTAAAAATAAGTCCCCTGAACATTCCCAAGGAAAGGCTACACTGAATAGCATTCCCTGATTATTGCAGGGGTCATGCCATGCACCAGCCATGGTAAGTAAGAGGTGAGTGCATCTATTGGCCCATGCTGCAGAAGTCCATGCTCTCTAGAGCTGCATGGATGTGGGTCTCCCAATTGATCAGGCTAGAAAAGGTGAAAAATGGGTACAGGTTACCTGTCTCTGGAGGAAAAAAATGGGAACCCGTCTGCAGATGCTCAAGGCCCAGAGTAACAACGTCCTGATTAGGGACTTGTGGTGTGCTGAACCAAGAAACCATCCTCGGCTGTGCAATAACACACACTTTAAAAAACTTTCTTGGACGGGTCCTGTATGTGTGCGCCATCTTCCCTAGGTAACCATGAGTGATATCAGTCTGCTGACGGTCACACAGGTGGAAAGGGAGGATTTACTGAAAGCATCTGGCTACAGGCCTGGCCCTTATGCTGCTATGCTGTGTTCTGCAATGTTGTCTGCACAGTTACTAACAGAGTGGTGGAAGAAAGTATCCTATCACAGTGGAAGAAATAAGGGTGCCCTTCCAAGAAACCTTCTGTAAAGGATTGCAGAGTACCTACATGAAAGCTTCCTGGAGATATTCATGGAGGATTCTCGGGGCATTCCTGTGCACATAAATAATCTTTTCTGGGGTGAACCCAATGCTTAAGCACACCAAGTACAAGGAAGCACAGCCCCATTGCCACACACACCACTTTTTCCCACTTGTACAAGAGTCTGGACAGGGGATATGACCAAAGGACATGCAATTTGCAGTACGTACTCACCAGATGTGCCTTCCCCAGCATCCCGGTCAGTCACAGTTTCTGGGTGGGCTGCTCCTGTGTTGCAAATAGCTCCTGGCTTTCAGGGAGAAGGGATACCCCACTTGCCTGCACCCTGTTCTCCTCATCATCATCCTTATCCATGGACTCATCTTGACCTCGGCTTCCTCTGCGGTATCAATGCTGCGTGATGGCACAGTGGTGCAGTCTCCGTTGAGAATCACATGCAGCTCCTCGTAAAATCGGCATGTTTTTGGTGAGGAGTCAGAACAGCTGTTAGCTTTCCTAGTTTTCTGATAAGCCTGCCTTAGCTCTTTGATCTTAACATGGCACTGCTGCATGTCCCTGTTATGCCCCTTCTCCAACATGACTCAAGATATTTTCTCATAGATATCTAAATTTCTCTTGCTTGCTCAGAACTGAGCCAGGACAGACTCTTCGCCCCATGGACCAATAAGGTCGAAGACCTCAGTTTGACTCCAGGCTGAAGCACATTTGAGGTGTGCAGTCACCATGATCAGTTGTGCTGGCAAGCTCTTGCCACCTTGACCAAACAGGAAATGGGAATTCAAAATTTCACAGGGCTTGTGGGGAGGAGCTATTTCCTGCAAATGTGCAGAGTGGTCACTATAGAGCATTATGGGATACCTCATGGAGGCCAATGAGGTCGATTTACATTGCGCTCTGCCTACTCTGATGTTCATTCGACCCATAGAATTTGACTTCAGCTCTACGCCACCTGCAGAGGTGGTTTTATTAAGTCTAATTTTACCGTGAATTAGGTCAGCGGAACTCACATGCAAGTGGAGATCATACTTTGTGGTCGACGTAAGCCACATTACGTCGACCTATATTGTCAGTGTAGACCAGGCCTCAGACTCCCCAGAGACATCCATCCCTATTGGAAAAAAAATAAAGAACAATCCCCAAATTGATCCCAGTCCTGTCATAGCGTGTTCAAGATGAACTACCAACTATATGTATTCAGGTAATCAACGTTTTTGTTCTCAGTCTTCGCAGTGATACAGTTTCTTAAAACAAATATAGTACCACTTCAAGCCTATGAGGATTGAGAACTACTTGCAGCTGTCATTATAATATAGCATAACCAACTCTTCTGGGGGAAGTTCACAGAGAAGGATGCTTTACCCCCTTGTATAGCGAACATTGTAACATAGCTTTTGGCACTCACCAATTCTGGTCCCTTGGCACTTCTTAAAAGAGAATCCCCTTGTATCGCTGAGAAGTCATTTAACATGCACAGAAAGGACAGACCATTGTGAGCCTCCTTCATGAGCCCGAAGTAGTACCTGTGCTCTTCCACTGCTTGGGTAGAATAGGGGCATTTAAAAACTCTCAGAACAACAGTATACAGGGTGCTTTGGTTAGGGTCAGTGAGTCCACTGGTTATTATTGTAATGGACAGACATGCTGCAACACTGAGGCTGCACAAGAGGGAGAAAAACAGTCTGTAATAATCACTATTACACTGAATACCCTAGGTAAAATTTTTTGAAGATTTAGATATTGACCAGTACATAGATAGACAGATTTTTTAAATGCTAAAATGTATATAATGCTGTTTGGATTCCCATCCCTGCTGCTTGAATGGACTCCCTTTAACACAAGGTTAGCAAATTTTTGTACTTCAGGTATAATGTAAAATAAAATAGAGTTTTGAAGAGATTGTGATTATAGCAGATTATTACATGACATTAAAAATAAAATTAGCATTGAAGCTGTTTCAAATAAGGTTATTTTCTTTCCCAGGAACTGTGTGGACTCAGAATATTTTGAGCCTGATTTATCATGAAGGCCATCGGGATGGAACAGAAAATATTGAAATAAAACACAGAGTCCCATGGCTGGAGTATAACATATATAATGTGGATTATGTCCATCGTCCATCACCTCGTCTCTTTGCTACTCACCTGCCTTACTATTTAGTTCCAAGAGATCTGAGGAGCAGAAGAGCAAAAGTAGGTGATGCCATTTTTACAATTTAATTAACAATATTCATGAAAACTTGTAGCTTTCATCAGTAAATCAATCCCAATTGCCTGGGTCAGATGGTCTGTTCTCCTCTCCTCCATGGGGATGGGGCTCACATTCCTCCAAAGCCCCATTCCATCTCATAGACACTGCCAAAGATAGAAAAACAAGTTCAAGCGAGACCTCAGGACTTTAGTGTTCAGGTTCAGTGGAGATCCCATTTTTCATGGAACTGCTGTGCTTAGTCTCTGGGCCAAGAAATGGAGCTGCTTCTTCATCATTGTAAGCTGGCAGCGTGGTCCATCTGGGGCATTGTGACCTTTCCTTGGGCTCAGGCTCCAAGGAAGGCCACAGCACCTTGGTCTAGGGAAATAAGCAGTGCTGGTTATTAGTCATTAGCCCTGGCCCCCGGCAGGGCGGGCTTCCTTCACCGTCTGTAACCCTCGGGCCTTCCCGTAGGGCAGGGCTGATAAGAGGTCAATAGCCCCAGCCTTCCAAAGGCAGAGCGATCATGCAGTCTACTGCCCCTGGCCTTTTCTCAGGTAGGGTGGTTTGGCAGTCTATTGCCCCTGGTCCTCAGGCAGGGCGGGACAGGCAAGCAGTCTATAGCCCCCAGCCTTCCAACAGGCGGGGCTTGCAAAGCAGTTTACAGCCCCTGGTCCACTATCCGGGCAGGGCTGATGAGGCAGTCAATAGCCCCTGGCCCTCCAGCGGGTGGGGCAGGCAAAATAGTCTGGTGTCCTTGGCCTTGAAGACAGGCAGGGCGAGTAGAGCTCGGGATCCTCTGCTAGGAATGCCTAGAGGACAGCAAGCGCTCCCGGGGCGGTTAGGAGAGGGGGAGAATGGGGGATGTAGGCCCACCTGACTCCATTGTGTCCCAGTCCAGGGCCCTCCCAGTGGCAAAGTGTTTTGCCAGAGTCAGCGAGGATCCAGCCACAACACGCTGACTGGTTTCTCCATGCGCTCAACCACTCTAGTCAGCTGTCCCGAGGCTACTTCCTCTCACCCAATCCCCAGGTACCTGCATCCACTCATTTCCCTCCAGGTCACTGGGGTAGTCGGTGAGCGGGTGTCCTTTCAGTCCCTCATCATCAACCAGTGGCAGGTCTGGGAACTCCTCGGGGTCATCAGTGAAGGGCAGCTCCTCCAGGTCCCAAGGTCCCAGAGGTTCCTCCAGTCCCCTAGTTTCAGTCTGTCCTGTGGGTCCACTATGTCAGGCAGTTCCTCCAGGTCAGGGATGGCCTCAGGGGATTTCTCCCACCCGGCAGTCTGGAGTAGCTGCTCCCAGCTACTAGGGCCTGGTGGCCCTACCCAGTCACTCAGGCCCAGCAGCCCTATCCAACCATTAGGGTCCAGAGGCCCTTTCTAGTCACTTGGACCTGGCAATCTGGCCAGGTTTTGGAGGCTCCAGTTGGTGGGGCGGTTGCTCCAAACAGCTGCAGGGCCTGGGTCAGGCCTAGACCGCAGCCTCTGGGAAGACACGTCTGCCTCCGGTGGCAGCTTTTCCCTTACTGAGCTGCTAGGCTGGCTTTTTATATTTCCCTTTCCTGCCCTGGCTCTGCCCCTCTGCTTCTGGGCTGTTTGGCTTGCAGGGCCTTGTTCTGCCCAGCAGGGGTGTCATGACCCCTCCTTGGGCCCAGGCTCCGAGGAAGCCCACTGCACCTTCTTACAGTCATCATGGCAGTTCATTCCATAAGGGGCATTGTTGATGGCTTATGATAATTACAGTTGGCATGTTATATTGTAAATTACAGTGTTTTTGTTGTGGTGGTGTCCCTAGCTATCTAAATGTCAGCGTTTATATTATCCATGATTTATGTCTCCTGCACCTTTAAATATCAGGACACTTCTTGCCAAAGATGGGGGGCATCCTGTGCCAGGATGTCACTCAAGAGGAAAGATCTCCCAGGGTCACAGATTCTTAGTGAGCTCTCTCTCCTGGAAAATCTGACCTCCCCTTAATCTGATAGGAGAGTCTTTCATGCTGAAGGTGTGCAACGCTGGCCTGATGTCATTTTAGAGAAAGTGAAAGAATTGCCTTGTGGGAGAGATGCCAACCTCTTACATTGCCACCTAAGTCTCCCATGAGAGGAGGCATCTGATGTGCATCCACTTCCCCATGACACTCCCTTTACAGCCATTCCTTGTAACTTCCTTATCTCTGTTGCAGTAACACCTACAATAAGGTGAGGCAGGTGTGTGGTGCAGAACTCTGCATCACATAGGCACTGTCAGAGAGCACTCAGTGCAATTTCTTAATTCATAGAAACCTTCACCTGAATTGCTTTATAGATCAGCCTGTGTCTCCCATGCTGAAAGAGCGCCCATAAATACAGGTACAATAAAATTAAATGGAACAAGCTCATAAGAACAGACATATTGAGTCAGGCCAATGGTCCAGCTAGCCCAGTATCCTGTCTTTTGACAATGGCCAAGTTGCTTCAGAGGGAATGCACAGAACAGGCAATCATCTAGTGATCCATCCCATCACCCATTCCCAGCTTCTGGCAAACAGAGGCTAGGGACACTTCAGAGCAGAGTTTTGCATCCCTGCCCATTGTGGCTAATAGACATGAATGGACCTATCCTCCAGCATCTCCTAAGCTGCACATAGCAAAATTTTAACTGTAGAAATTGGAGAATCTTGTATTGCTTATGTATATTTTACAGGGCTCATGTCGATTTTTCACTATTTTAGGAAATTTTTGATGGTGCAGGGAGTTTTCTCTCTCTAGCTTGTGGCTGCTGTTCTTAGTGTGCACCACCAAAAGGCTTAACTGTCTCTATGGTTTGCCAGAAATTCTCAGTCCCAAATTGTTGGAGACATTGGCTGAGGTGTGCAACATAGCATTTTAGATTTACTAAGGTTTACTTAGTTAAACACCATAATCATTAAAATTGTCTAAAAATATCTCCACCTGCAAATGATCTGAAAGAACAGTAAATTTTTGCTTACTAGGATTCTAGTCTGACTATATGGTTTTGATTTAGCTACTTTACCAACAGACCAAACAGTGCACACAAATAAACATCTGTTGCTGATTTAACAGTGTTTAACACTTATGCTTAACAGTATGTAAAAGGATCCCAATATCAAATCAATTTATTAAAAACTTTAAATGATTTAAGGTAGTACTCCTGCAAATGCATTCCCTGTTAATTTTTGTGCTTTTTAGTATCATACATTTAAAAAGTTTTTCGCTCCCTTCTTGCTATGTGAAAGACCTATGCAAACAACAGGAAAACCTGAGGACCTGATTCTAAGTACACTTGCCCATGTGCTTAACCTTACAACGGAGTATGTCCCATTGAAGTCAATGGTAGTATCAGATAGAGACAGTTATGCATGTGCATGAGGGTCTGTAGAATTAAGGAAGCTCAATAATGACACTGACTCTGCAGAAAGTGCTGGCATAGACACACAAGAAACCATTTATTTCAAGTCTAGATACGACATTTAACGAAGCACTTATTCTAATCTATTTCACAGATAGTGCAGTTAGTGCTACCCACAGCAATAGCAATTTTATAAAAACACAGATTTCTAGGACAATTGTGTCCCTTTAATAGATCTGAGACTGTCACTCTTTTTCCCTTGCAGGTTATTTGTGTGGTCAGAAATCCTAAAGATGTTATGGTTTCCCTTTTTCATTTTTCCAAGCTTTCAGTCAGACTTGAGACTTTCCATGATTTTAATGTTTTGCTGGAGAAGTTTTTAGCTGGGAAAGGTAAGGTTTCATTTACTGCTAAAAGAGCAAACTCTTCACTGAGCAGAGCCTGAATAAAATATCCATATGGGTAAATTGTGTAGAAGGTGAAGCTGGTCGAAATCCTGGCCCCCATCTCACAGCCTGTAATGTAAGCTAGCAATTAATGTAGTAGCATCCACAGCCCACCACAGAGGCTTTATGTGCACAAGAACTCCAGGTGAGCTGTGTGGTCACATGCATTGCACCAATCAAACGCAAATTGCCTCATGTATCTCAACTGAATGTTCACTCTGAAACCTAACAATGGAGATTTAAATACATTTTAGCTCCACTTAGGTGCTCAAATAACAGAAGTAGATGTGTATGAACACTGTACAGAGAGCACATAAACATATTTTTCTACTGTTAATTTTCTAGTTCAGTAAATTTCCACAACTATTATTCCTGTTCCACAATCCCAAACCACTACTTATACCTTCTGAAGAGCCAAAAGAGTCAGCTGTCACTTATCTAGCTCCTGAGTTCTCTCATAATATCCCTGACGATGCAATGTCCTCACTAATGCAGCTCCTGGCACACTGAAAATTTAGGTACTTAGTAAAATAAATTCTTCCCATTCCTCTATGATGGTTCTTAGTGTGACTATTTGATCTGCACAGAGTCATTTGGACCTGAGTCCAGCCTGTTCTTACATAAGCATTGAATCCACTACTTTAGTTGTCCCATGCAGAACCATCGTACAGAAGCTTTTCCCTACAACAGAGAATAGTGTGACTCCTCTCCAGTTGTTGTAGTTAGCGAGGTTAGCCTTTTTAGGTACCCTGCCAATGAATCCATGTTTTCACTGGTCAGGAAGGGTCTCTCTTTCCCAGAGCTTTGAACAGTTCTGTCAGTTTTATTAGGGGAGTGGGATCAAATTCTTTTAGCATATCTGCTGTGATTTGATCATCTGCTATTTTGCTGTTTTTCAGCTTCTTAATTACAGCCTGTACTGCTGGCATCTCTGTTGCATGATTGTAAATGTCACATAGATCAGGGTCACATGTTTCATCAATCTCTTGTGCTGGGCTGGGGCGGAGTTTATTGAGGACTTGACTGAAATGCACTGCCCATCTGTCTTTCTATTACACCTCAGTTGTAAGCATTTTTTCATCTTGGCTTTTTATTAGCCCATTTCCTGTTTTGAAATGTCCACACTTTTCACTGCTTTGTCTGCTTTCTTGTGCTCTTTTGCTTTTTCTAATATTTCGTTTGTCTTAGCATTCAGGAGCTTTCCTTTCCTTGATGAGACACAACATCTCTTGGCTTATCTAATTCTTCCTCTGTGTATGGTGATATCAAGATGTGACTGCTGTAGTTTGTTTTGGAGCACTGCATATTTTTCTTCAGGCCCAATCTCTTCTCACCTTCCTTGGCCTCTGTCAGCATGCCTAATCTGCTTCATAGCTCAAGCTGGAATTTCTCACAGCATTTTGTTTTCAATTTTCAATAATCATCTCCACCAGCTCCCCCGGCTTCTTTCCCAGTCCCCTACCCCAGGATTTCCTCTCCTGAGCCCATCTTTCCCCCTTTCTGCCAGTATGGGAATTGGGCTGAGTATGGCTGAAAGGATGTGCCTGGGAATGGCACTACAGCTAGCCCTTTTTCTCTGTCCCATGAGATGGCATTGGGAGCAGGGAAGGCCGGCTGGCAGCACAGTTCTTCCAGAGAGTATGTGGGAAAGCCTGCCGAGTTCTGTCCTTTCCTCGCCCACCGCCTCCAGTAAGTGGAGCCTACCCAGGGTGCGTAGAAGGGAGCTTGTGACCATGGTGGGTGGGAAGGCAGCGGGGCCTGGGGCCACTGGGGAGATAGGTGGGGAGCCCAGGGAGTCAGCAGGGACTTGTTGGGTGGGGAAGAGGGCAGAGATCAGTGGGCACTGGGTGGGAGGCTGGTGTTTAAAGTGCTCCTCCAAAAGTAGTCACATTTAAATCCCTGAACATGCCCTTGAGTTTTATATTATTGATTTTCTTTGCCACTTTCTGTTAAAGGTTGGTCTTCCTCAGTTTTAATTTCAGTTTGGCAATGCAAAGGTTGTGGTCACTCCTGTCATATGTGGCTTGATATGCCCTTGCATCTTGGACAGATGACCTGAAGCTCCAGCTGATGCAGATGCAATTGATCTTTTTGTTTTGCCATCTGTCAAATTCCATGTTCCTTTGTGCATGTCTTCAGAAAGGAACACAGTGCTTGCAAGAACTAAAGGTTGATCTACACTACACACTTAGGTTGACATAAGGCAGCTTGGTTCGACCTACTTATGGCAGTGTCTACATACAGCCTTCCTCTCGCCGATGTAAGTGCCCTACTACACCAACATAATAACTCCACCTCCATGAGATGCGTAGGGCTTATGTTGTAATTAGGACGACGCCGTGAAATTTACAGGGCTCCTGGCGGGGAGCAGATAGGGGTAGGGGGCTTATGTATCTAATGTTAGACATATCCCGTGTCACACACCAAGCACAATTAAGTCAATGCCAGATTTCCTTCATTAATTCCATTGACTTTCAAAAGGTATTTGACAGCCTGCGCAGACATACATCGGGGAATATTCTTTAGTCCTGCAAAATTCCAGCTAAAGTCATCAGCACCATCACAGCCATCTACAGAGATGCCATGTGTTCTCTAAGAGTGAACAGCCGGACAACAGAGGGTTTCATTGTGGACATAAATGTGAAAAAAGGCTGCATTTTATTTCCGCTGATGTTTGGCTTTGCCATAGGCAGGATAATGAAGAAATGTATTCATAACACAAAAATTGGTACACAGATGGCAAAAGCCTAGACCTACACTTTGCTGAGATGCTACTGAGCAACACCTGGGAAAAACTACAAACAAAGACATACAACCTGACAAACACAGGTCAAACAGCTCAGAATCAGTTACACTAAAACAGGTATCCTTGAAATTCAGATGTCAAGCGATAACTGCATATCTGAAGGCAAAAACATTAAGAAAGTAGAACAGTTCATCTACATGGGCAGCACCATTCTGGCCAACAGAAACTTAAAGAAGAATGTGGCATCAAGGTTAAGAAAGCACCCATCACATTCACTAAACTCAACAACATCTGGAAATCAAAGATATACAGCACCAAAATAAAACTGAAACTTTTCAACCCAAACATCTCAGTGCTAACATATGGCTGTGATAGCTCAAGATCTACTAATAAGTTAGACAGAAAATTTGATGCCTTTGAAATAAGCGCCTACAAAGATTCTGGACATTAAATGGGCAGACATCATCACCAATGAATATATCCGAGAAATCACCAGCCAGCAGTTTATTTCTACTAGGCTTAGAAGGAGGGATTGATTATATTTGGGGCATATACTTCAGATGCCAACACACAGAGTCCCCCACAAAGATGCCGGGTGAGGAAAAGAGGGTACCCAAGAGACCTTAAGAAGAGTCCTTAGCAGGGAAGGCAGAATAGTCAATCATAACACTACAAAGTGAATGGAAGTAGTATCAAATGACAAAGAGGAATAGAAGAGACTAGTTTCCAGCCTGTGCATTAACATTGTCGTGGTTATTTTGCCTCTGTATTTGACACTGGTCTGACCACTGCTGGAGTACTGTGATCTGTTCTGGTGCTCACAATTGAAGAAGGATATTGATAAACTGGTGGGAGTAAGAGAAGAGCTATGAGAATGATTAAAGGATTAGAAAATGTGCCTTATAGTGATAGACTCAAAGAGCTCAATCTGTTCATTTTAACAAAGGCTAAGGGATGACTTGATCACAGTCTATAAGTACCTTCATGGAGAACAAATATTTAATAATGGGCTCTTCAATCAAGCACAGAAAGGAATAATACAATTAAATGGCTGTCAGTTGAAGCTAGACAAATTTAGACTGGAAATAAGGCTTAAATGTTTAACTGTGAGAGTAATTAACCACTGTACTAATTTTCCAAGGGTCATGGTGGATTCTCCATCACTGACAATTTTTAAATCAAGGTTGAATGTTTTTCTTAAAGATACATTTA
>ML675604.1:48530094-48615880 GCA_007922155.1 Mesoclemmys tuberculata
CATTTAGGAATTATTTGTTTTATACAGGAGGTCAGACTAGATAACCACAATTCTCCATTCTGGCCAGAGAATCTATTAATCTGTGAATCTATCAGTTTAGTTCTTGGTTTGTGATCACTAATCCATTAAAAGCGATGAAAAAGCGATGAAAAATATTATCTATAAGTAAACTACCCAGGACAGAAACATGTAAACATGTTGTGCTAGGTGAAAGTAACATTCTGTGATGTCAGTAGATTCTAGAGGTAAAAGTACAATGTGTATTACTTATGTAACTGACCGTCTGTGTGAGGAAAAAAAACAAAATGTCCTCAGAAACCTAGATTAGCAGATGTTCTTGGCTTGGTCTTTATCTCAGGTTCAGGCTGAAAGATAAACCAGGATATGGTTGTGAATAAAAACAGGAAATGGAATAAAATCTCTGTGAGCCCAAATATCTCCCCAACAGCACAGTGAAGAGAAACTGAAAAAAAAAAAGGAAGTACGCTTCATTGATTCTGAAGCCGTGCTTGTGAGAGTATTAAGGTGCAAAAATGTCAACAATTGAACTGTTTTTCTGGTTGAGATCATTAACATTTGTTTCTATAAATTTTCTTGCTCCTAAGTTTTGGCTGGCTCATGGTTGGATCACGTCAGAGGCTGGTATACACACAGGGAAGACTTCAATATTCTCTTCCTTACCTATGAGGAGATGAAGAAGGTGAGGCCAATCAATCACTTTATATCTAAGATAAACATTAAACAAAATGTCTCCATTACTCAGTCCAATTGTGCCATCCTTACTCACACTGAGCTGTACTTCACTCTGTGGGGAATCTCATTGCTTTTAAAGAGATTCTATTCTCACAGAGTAAGATACACCGGTCTAATTGATTTCAATGAGAGTTCTTGAAAAAGTACTTTTAAGAGTAAGGGTGGAAGAATCAGAACCATAGGATGAGACGTTCAAAAGCACCAGTGACATTCAATAGGATGTAGGTGCCTAATTCACTTAGTCACAAGAAGTCTCGTTTGCTTCTTAGTGAAGACAATATGCTGTATGCACGTACAGTTGGAATAGTTAATAATCTTTCTTTACTTCATTTCCTTTTTCACATAGCAGGATGGCAGCTACGCAGCACATCCCAGGAGCCATCCTAAAGGCAAAGGAGAATTTTTGCTCCATTTTAGAGCTACTCAAACAGCTTTTAGAGCTAAAGAGTTTTTAAAAAAATCAAAATGGTGTGTTTTACAGAACAGAAGGTCATTGTGCAATTTTTTGAAAAATGACATTTTATTTCAATGTCTATTGAAGTTTTTCTTTAATTGAAAACTAGGTTTTCAGTAAATAAAATATTTTAATAACTATTTTGGTGTTTTCAAATACTATATATAGTTGAAATCTTTGAAAAACACAAAACACTTGAAAATTAAAAATTTTTAGAAACTAGGTATTCACTTTTCTACCAGCTCAACTACCCTTTTGACTCCTTAACACTTCAGTTAGATTAGCAGAAGTCAGGTTTAAACTACTTTAAGAGTGTCCACTGGTTGAACTAAATCAATTTAAAACTGAATTTAGTCACACCTAAAATATAAACAAGGCCTGGAGTATCTGAGCGCACCTCTTAGCTAAACCGACAGAGAAGCATCCTCCTCCTCCCTGCTGACATCAGCAGGGAGTGCATTAAGAAGAATAGCATCAAGGCTGAAAAGCAAAGCAAGAGAAGACCTTTCCCGTTAAGAGGTCCAACTCCAGAGAGATATATTCATAGATTCCAAGGAACCATTGTGATAATCTAGTCTGACCTCCTGTGTAACGCAGGTCATAGAACTTCCCCCAAAATAATTTCTAGAGCACATTTTTTCGAAAAATATCCAATAATTATTTAAAAATTGTCAGTGATGGAGACTCCACTAGGACCTTAGTACATTTTTCCAATGGTTAATTACTCTCACTGTTGAATATGCACACTTATCTCCAGTCTGAATTTATTTAGCTTCAACATCCAGCCATTGGATCATGTTATACCTTTCTCTGCTAGACTGAATAGCATGTTATTAAATATTTGCTCCCCAAGTAGGTACTTATAGTCATCTCTTAACCATCTCTTTGTTATATTAAATAGCTAGACTCAAAGAGCTCAATCACTTTAAGGCAGGCTTTCTAATGCTTTAATCAGTCTTGTGACTCTTCACTGAACCCTCTCAAATTTATCAACATCCGTCTTGAATTGTGAACGTCAGAGCAGGACACAACAGAGATCTTTCTGCTTCCAAAACAGCTTGAGACCAACAGATCAAAATACAGAGAGCCAAAAAATTAAGACAACCTTTGTCTTAAATGGTGCTAGCAGTTGTAATCACAATCACAGAAATGAACATTTTGTCTCTTGATTAGGCTGAGGATGGATTGGCTAATGATGAAGAAATTTACAATGGCTTAACTTGTTACTGACCTGTCAGTTTTTAATGCTACTGTAGTCACTTATAGTGAATTAAAATCTTGCTTATGAAGTAATGAAGAAAGAATGAAGATCCCAAATAAGAAGTCACCTTTATTCCCTAGTGCTACATCCCCAGGCTCAATTTCCCATCCTTATTTAAATATTCCATTATCCTTTACGCTATCATTTTATTTCTTTAGTTCTTTTATTTTTCGAATTTGGGAAACTGTTACTGTAAAATAATGCTCATTTCAGGATCTCAGAGGCACCGTGCTGAAAATCTGCAAATTCTTAGGAAAGCAGCTAAATGAAAAAGAGCTGGATGTAGTTGTGGAAAAGGCTACATTTGATAACATGAAAACTGATCCCAGGGCAAACTATGATTCCATGATAGGCAGTTTCCTGGAACGAGACAAAGGACATTTTCTTCGCAAAGGTAAGGCAGAAGCAGCCAAATCTAATAAATTCATCATGCGGATCCTGGCATAAGATGTGTTGAAGCTAGGTGCCTAGGACTTCCAATCACAGCTTTCTGTCCTCAGGAAACAATTGGCTTTGGGAAACTAAGACTGTTGAGTGAAATTGTATCACTATGTAACAATATATCAGGCACCATTTCTCCCAGACCAAAAGAAAGCTGCACTACTTTGCTCAACACAATATCCTACATGTTTGCTGAGCAGAGTTGGCAAAAAATGGTGAAAAGGTTCAATGAAGAAAGTGTCAATATTTCAAAAAAAGAAAAATTTCGATCAGCTGTCTTGGAGGGCAACCTTCATTTTGTGCCAACTGTAAAGGTGAAGGGCCTTCTTCAAGAAATTAAAATATGTGAACCTTAGGAGAAAACTGAAAGTAGTTCTGTCTATGCTTCTATGAAACTTCTATGAAAGGTGGGCACCGGAACGGATTTGTCTCTACAGCATCCAGGGATTATTTAGAGCGTGAAATTAGAAAAAAAATGTAAGAGACAATTCTTGTGTCTGCAAAGACATGGATATTTATCATGTTGTAGCCCTTATGTGGGAGAGTCATGAATACCTATCAGGGATTTGTGGCCACCCGACTCTTATGATACTGCTGAAGAGGAGGGAGGCCCAGCTAGATGGGAATGGGCACTGTGGTATGGAAAAGGGAGAGAACCACTGCCTAACGTTAAGTACATTCGTGCCTGAAAAGGATGTTCAGAGAAGCTCATATTTCTCTTAACAGTAACTACTTCCTGTTCCCAATTTTTCTTCTAAAATTTGCAATGAAATAAATCAATACAAGAAGATAATAACTGAGTTGCATAAAACTACTGGTGCCTAAAACAGAATTAGTGAAATTGCCTGGAAATACTGGGTCAGTTTATTTACTGTGCAGTCAAAGTTAGACCAAGAAAGAACGTGGGCCATTATAGTTTTCCACGGGGGTACTGCTGGATTCCACAAAGAACATAATCATAATATTCACCAGTGGCATGTGTTTAATCAGAGAGGCAGCATTCTCTGATAAGGCTGGTGACATCTTTTACGTGCGAGTCACATCGATAAAACATTCGCCCAGCTAATCAAATGGACAATAAAGGGCACATTTCTAGTGCTGGGAAGAATAGATTAGATGTCCAACTGCAATTTTAAAAATGGGAAGTGTTTTTACTGTATTTTACCCACTCCTCCCAGTTTAGAAATGTACCTCGAAAGCTCTAGAGAGCTCCATTCTGGGGTGGTGAGAGAGGAAGGTACTGAAGAGAAAAGAAACTGCACCCAACTCGTAGCCCTCACAACCTCTTATGGGCACAAGCAATATTCAAATTATAATAAAATGTTCAAGTGGCAGCAGAGCATCTAACCACCAATTCCTCTTTTGTGTCTCCTGCCCCAGGGACTATTGGAGACTGGAAGAACACAATGACTGTGGCACAGAGCGAAAGATTTGACAGCGCTTTTAGGGAGAAAATGAAAGATCTGCCATTTAAGTTCATCTGGGATAGTAATGAAGATATATAGACTGGTTTCCAGTTGGGAAGAGGAGGAAGCTCACTAAAGAGAATGAAAATACGTCTTTGCCGCCAGTATTCATAAGCATCCATTGTTCTGTGCAAATTAAAGATTTGAAACCTGCAAAATTTTCCTACTACTTACATGTATTTGCACATCACCAAAGTACCCCAGTTCTAAGATGTGACATACTGTCCTGTTCTGGGGTATAATTCAGAGCAGTGAGGGGTTGTGTCACCGCCTGCTCTGTAACACTGGTGCTTTAACTCCCGTGTGGCTGGGGATCACGGCTTGGACATCGAAAGCCAGCAGACTGGCATACAGTATGCTGAGTGTCATGTGTGCTGTGTAGCCCTGATCAGTGCTCTGACCCCCGCTGTCTGTCTCCAACACAACAGCCCTCCCCTGCCCCCAGTCTCAGTCACCCAGTTACCCAGTGAGGATTTAGAGTTAGTGGGGCCCTGTGCCCAGCTTCATTTTCAGGCCCCTTCTCCAGGGACCCCCCCTATTTTTCATTCTTTTTTTCTTCATCCTCCTCCTATATTATAAATAATAGGAAGTAAATAAAAATAAAATGAGGTATCTTGATTGTTTTTGTTGTCTAACTCTTTTTTCACAGACCACTTGAAAATTGCTGAGGGTCTCAGCAGACCACTTACTGATCTTTCCAAATGTTGTTTGTACCGTTAGCTAGCCATTGTAAAGTGATTTGGATAAGATTGCTTTATAAATGGAAAAAACTTCATAACCTTTCCTCAGTCCACCTGAATGGAGTTCTCGTACCATACTTTGAGAACATCTGGTCTAGATGAAAGCTTGCATTTGCATTATGCTAATGTGAAAAATGTGTAAAAATAAAAAGTATAGATGATGCATGAATGGAAAAATAAAAGTTAACTTCCTCTCAAGAAACATTCGATTTGAGAAAAAAAATTATTCAAATAGCTTTATTTCTACATTTTTTCTTTAAAATCATTGTGATTGTAAGTAATATTTTTAAAGAGGCACTTTCAATTGTCAATATTGCCAAACTTGTCAAATGTTCCTGACTCATTGTATTTCACAAATGGTTTTTAACTTCTTTCAATATGGAAAAAGAACGTTCACCAGAAGCAATTGTGATAGGTACTGTTAAAAATATTTTCAGTATGGTTTCTATATTTGGAAAGGTTGCCTGCAAACTGTCACATACAAGTCTATACAAATCAACTGCTGATCTTGAAGCACAGGCCTCATCATTTTAAATAAAATGAATGAAATGTTTCACTTCATCTTCAAAAATATTTGTGTCTATGTCCTCTGAGTAGAATTCACTTAATTTCTTACTGTAGTGGCTTTTAGCATTTTCGTCCATACTTCAGTCAAAAACATGCAAAAGAAATCAAGTGTTCTTTAGAGAGTCACCTCTACGCTGCAATTGCACTATTATTGTGTCACAAATAACATTGAAGGTCTCAGCAATTATGTTCTCTTTCCCTTTTCAATTGATTTCATTGTCTCTAGTTTCATCGAAAAATAACTTCCTGCTTTTTTTATGCTTCTTAGATATATCAGAGGAACCTATGTTTTCTGTAAATGTTAATGCCTCTGCTTCCACCAAACTATAGTCATTTCGAATTTCTATGACAAAACTTTTAACTGAGGCTAACAATTGTGCAGCATTCAATACATTTGTATCAATCTTTTGCAGCAATTTGCTAATGGCATTAATTCTTGGATGTAAATGGTGCCACAAAAGGGAAAAAAAGCAATATCATACTTCTCAAACTTTTCTGCTAAGGATTTTTCTTCAGTTTTCACATGCGGTTTTTCAGAATTTGATGTGGCTATGTCTAATAAGGTTTTCTTTATATCATCATAGCTCATTTTCAAAGTCAAAACAGCATCTGCATGAGAAGACCACCTGGTGTCACACATTCTTTAAATTGTCAAATGTTTTTCATTTGCCTGCTCCAAGCATGATTGTAAACTCCACCAATGTGTGGAAACTGAAAAAAAAGGCAGACATGTTTTGAACAAAGTCAAAAAAAATGTGTAGCTCCCTCACAAGATTCGGCTGCAGCATTGCAGATTAAATTTAAGGAATAGCTGGAACATGGTATGAATAAAGCAGAGGGGCTTTCATTGTTCAGTTTTGCCTCTAGACCTAAGTTTCTTCCTGTCATACTTGTGGCATTATCAAAGCTCTGCCCACAACAATTTTTGATGTCTGTACAGGGGCTGGCCATCCCTCCCTGTCAGTCTCTGAGTGAGGCCACACCCACTCCTTACCCTGCTCTGGCAGGGGTTGGCCCGGCCCGGGTTAGGGGAATGGTCCCCGGGCTCAGGCGAGGTAGCCCTAAGGCCATACGCAGTCTCAAAAGGCCCCCGGCGGGGCGACTCACAGTCTCCAAGGCCCCCAGCAGGGCAGCACACAGTTCAAAGGGCCCCAGCAGGGCAGCACACAGTTCAAAGGCCTCCTCGATGGACAGTGCGCTGCTCACAGCCACTCAGGGGGTTAAGGAAAGGGGAGGGGGACGCAGGCCCACCCGACTCCACTGCGTCCCCTATCTGCAGCAGAGTGGTCTGCCACGGAGTCAGCGGGGTCCCAACCGCAACATGCTGACTCTCGGTCTGGTCCCTCAGTCTCCAGACCAGGCAACCCTTCCCCGGGGCTACTTCCTGCCCCCTTTCCCTCAGGTACCTGCTGCACCGCCGTCCATTCGCCCTCGTTGGGTGGCGGTACTCCAGCAGTTCGTCGGGGTACGCGGTCAAGGGCAGATTGTAGAACCCTTCAATCTCGTCCGGGGGTGGTTGGTCCGGGAACTCCTCTGGGAGGTCAGCGGGGGGCAGTTCCTCCAGGTCAGACCTGGTCAGGGTCTGTGCCTCATCATCCTCCAGCAGAGCCAGGGGCAGCTCCTCCAGGTCTGGGCATGGTATAGCCACCTCCTCATACACGTCGGGCAGCTCCTCTAAGTCCTGTCCCCTCTGGGACGCCCAGTCCGGTGGGGTGTCTGGCTCTGGAGGTACCCTGGGGTACCCGGCCAACCGTAGGGTGGTCACCGGTGCCCGGGCCCTGGATCTGGTCCGCTTACTCAGGTACTGGGTCCCGGCCTGCTCACCTGGGTACCAGGCAGTAGGCAGCTCTGGAGCCTGGAGAGGCACATCCTTCCTCTCCGGGAGCTGAGCTCCGACTGAGTTCCTGGACTTCTTTTTTATAATTTCTGTCCCACCCCCTTGCTTCCAGATGGGCGGGCAGGCAGTCTCTGACTCCTCCCCCACAGGCCTGGCCTGTTTCTCCCTGTCAGTCTCTGAGGGAGGCCACACCCACTCATTACAATGTCCAAACCTAAATTTGCAATGATTTCCAAAACAGTTGTCTCTAGACACTAGAAGTGCAGGATTTTAGTGGGACAAAACAAATACTTTGCTCTACAACTTCACCATTGTTGGTCACATATTGTAAAATTAATGTTAATTGGTCTACGTGACTCACATCTGATGTTGAATCGACTATTATGGAATAGTGCTTTGGATTCTTTACTTCATCAGTGAGTTTGGTGTTTTAAAAAGTTGGTCTTCCGTGAACCACAATACTGATAATTTTTCAAATGTTCTTTGAGAAAATCATCAAATTCACTAAGATATTCAAGGCAGGTTAAAAAATTACCTTTTCGATTTGACAATGATGACTCATCATGTCCTCTTAGAGTTAGTCGCAGAGAAGACAGCAATTTGACTGTTGCAACAACACTTCACTTCTTTTCAAACTGAGACAATAACACAGAATCATTTCTTCCAGATCATTTACACCTTTGAACAAACTTATACATAGCATTAATATGAGCTTTGGAAGTTTCATGATCAGCAATATCTCTTGCAACATTTCTCCAATTAGAGTGCCCGTCGACAAATGTTTGTTTTCTTTTATTATGGTCAGGGAATAATTTACAAACATAACAGTATACTGCCTTAGTGGTTTCCAAAAAACCCCCAAATTCTCATTTCTGTCGTCCCATTTTTATTCATCCTCAGAAAATGGCACTCCTGAATACCTCTAAATTGCTTTTGTCCTCCAACCTCATACTCTTCTCTCAAATTTTCCATATTACCTATGCTTTTCCAGTTTATTTACTAAGAAATATTCTATCATACCTATCATATCCAATGAAACAGATTTTTCCCTCACTTTGACAAAATTACCAATATTTTGTAGTTCCACTGTCACTTCAGAATTTACTTTTCAACTTTTGCAGTCATTGTGGTATCCCGTCAACTTGGCAAGTGATCAGATAATTCAGTTGTTTTCTCACCCATACTTTTTGATGAATGTCCGCTATTAAATATGTTAAGCTTTTTAAAATAAAACGACAAACTACCTTTTGGCTTAGCTTCGTCTTCTTGCCTCATCTTCATTTTTTTGCGTTTTTGACTGCCAAACTCATAGTGTCGCTTCATTATTGCTAAAACACTGACCTTGATTTTAGGCAGATTAAAAATGTCTGAAAGAGCAGGGGCATAGCTACAGGTGGGCCTGGGTGGGCCATGGACCACCCAATTAGGTTTGATGCAGTTAATACCATGTTTTTAATCAGTCTCTCTAAAAACAGGATTTTGAACCATTACATACAAGTGACAAATCATGGGCATTGTTGCAAAGTACAGGGGAGAATGCTTTTGTTCAGCTGGATAATTGGTTAAGCAGAAAGCCTTTGACTGGCAAAGGACAATTTCCCTTATGTAAGGAGACTTTTATTAGCTCCTTACTGAAACTTAGTGGGTCTTTTTGGTTGGCCATCCCTTGAGGAAGCAGGACCCTGGAATGGAGAGTCTTCAGGGCCAGTGGGGAGAGGCCAGTGCTTCAGGTCAGCCTTATTGACAGAGTGGACAGGCCAATGAGGAAGCCAGGAGGGTGGCCTCCCTTCCCCACGTGAGCTGGAGCTGTCTGCCTGTGGCCTGTCTAGAGAGATGGGCTGAGCTAAGGATGAAGCAGCCAGTGCCTGGGCTGGGAAGACAGAGAAGCCAGCCCAGGGAGCTGAGCTGAGCAGACCCACCACAGCAGAACCAAAGAAGCCAGCCCAAGGAGCCAAGCTGAGTAGAGTGGGGCTGGGGATGGAGCCATCTGGAGCTGGGTGCAAGAGGCCAGTGAAGAAGCCCAGGGAGCTGAGCTGACCTACAGCAGCAGAACCAGAGGGGTCCGAGCAGCGTCCCAGAGAACCGAGCTGAGAAGAGCCAAGCCACACGGAAGCAGGGCGTGGCTGCAGCTGTAGCCGGGTGCAGTGAGCAGCTGGGGAAAGCAAGGGGGAGTGCAGGGGGACATGACAGCCAAGAGGCCTCGCAGGCCAGCCTGGGAGGGGGATTGTGACCCCGATAGCGGTGCTGATGCTGGGGAGAAGTGCCCTGTCCTCTATAACCTGGGGGCCGAATCTCTGCATCCCTGCAGCGCAGCCAGGGCCTAGGTAGGAGGCCTGTGATATGTGAGGAACAGACCATGAACATCCCTTACACCTCAGAGACACTGTGTGTGGTGGCCCCTTGCCAAGGGGGCGTTGGGTGTTTTCCTTTAATCTTTCTCCTCTTTTCTTGTTTGTTTATTTAATTTTTTATTGTTTTTGGTTAATAAATGTATTGCTTTGAACTATATACAATGATTAGTGGGTCAGGGAAGTGCCTGTTGCAGAGTTAGTGCCCCGAAGTGGGGACACCCTAGCCCCTGCCCTAGGTGACCTCAAGAAGATTTGGAGTTGGCCCCCCAGGAATCCTGAGCCCCGCCTTCTCAGGGTTATGGGGATGCCACCACACAGGAGAGTAGAAGGGGAGCCCTCAAGGTCAGACCGGCCTCAGGATAAAGGGAGGGGGAGCAAGGACTCAGATCCTTTTGCTAACCAATTCCACCAGGGGAAGTATATGAGCCAGGAAAATTCCCCACAACAGTGGGCCCATTCCTCTGCTTACACTTAGTTGCTGTTTTGCTTTTGCTGAGACAGTGAAAAAATGGTGATGCAAATTCTTTGCTAGACTACTTCAAAAAACCACATTTCGAGCACAGTGCACAAAATAAGTTCACAGAATACAGAAAGCCTGGACCGCTTCATGACTTGCAATGCTTATTAAATTCAGTCATTTGCCATATTTGTTCTGAATTTTGGACCCCCTGTCATTGAGGGCCCCATGCCACAGCACAGTTTGTTTCATGTAAATCCGCCACTGCAGTTACCTCATGCAGGAGTGACTCAAACACACCCCAGTACTGAATTTTCCCAAAACTATGTGCTCTGCAATGCCTAGCCCTGTCCTGGTCCATTCAGAGAGAGATTAATGATCATTTGTTCCTTTAAAGATACACTACCCAGTAGTTTACCACATTAACTTGAGTTAACATTCACTTTACATCAAACACATCATTGGGTTGGTTTCGATTAAAAGTAAAACAAGTTTATTAACTAAAGGAGACAGGATTTTAAGTGAGTTCAGGTATAGAGGATACAGTTAGAAATGGTAGAAGCAAATAAAAGTGAAAAATGCTTTCTAGAGACTAAGACTTAATATAACAAAAGTTACAGCCTTTCTTCAAGATAAGATTCTTATCACACTTCCTTCCAGCAAGATACGTGACCACCCTTGTCCAAGCCCACAAAATCCAAAGTGCTTGGGTTTTTTGTCTACTTACAGGAAACAAAACTTGGGGTTCTTCACTCCTTTCTTTTATAATCCAGTGCATCTTTAACATGGATATCTTTTTAAGGTTATGCCCCCAACATAAAGTTCATTCAAGTTGTGAGAGGAAAACATGGAGTGTCCTGCTGAAGGAAGTTCTATACTGGTTTCCTCCCCTGCTGATGTCTGCTAAAATGCAAACTGGTCTATTTCCTGCAATCTCCTCCTGCTGCTGTAATGGTGAGTGGTTATTTTCTCACCTTGTTGGCTTGAGGGTTCCTGCTTACCTTTTATGTAAATTGCATTCTCATTGTCTCTTAAAGTGTCGTGAGAATACCTTCTGGGTTGCAGAACCATATTCCTTTGTCTAGGTCCAGATAACTTCACTGCCTGGCAGACGCATTTTGATAACGTAATTTCCAATGCATTTGTAATTTTGAATTTGTCTTCCGTAGCTACATCACGCAATAACATTAATGATCAGTGTGTGATGCGGTGTACCAACCCCGCAGTGAGCCAGCAAGGGTTAACCCCTCGCTTTAGGTCGAGAAGGCCAGGCGCCTTTGCCCTTGCTGGGCTTGCTTTAGGTGGAAGCAGGATATAAAGGGAAGCATCTCCGCTCAGGAAGCCACTAGAGCTCAAGCCTATGAACCCTGGGCATGCTGAATCCACTGTGGGACCCTATCAGCCATGGAGGATGAAGGAGATGGAAAGCCACTTGCTCTGGAGGAGCTCCAGGATCTGGAATCAAGGGTAGGAAGTGGTTCAGGAAGGGCTCAAGTCCTCCTACCTCTCTCCACACCTAACACCTGAGCACAAGGGCAGCTCCATAGACTCTGGCTGCTAGGCCTCGTTACCTAGGAGAAAGCGAGGAATGACATTGACTAAACGGGGGCATTTTCCCCCTTCTCTCTCCCCTGACAGCCTGATGCCCTGCGACAGTATGTTATTAACTTTCTATTGATATCTTACATGGCGCCTTCTAGATACAGCTTATGACATTAGTGAGTTGGGGGTACATTCAACTGGTCAGGCCAGCTGAAACTCACTACCAGATACGCATGTGCCCTTTGCTGTTGTAAGGCTTGAGGTTGTTTTCAGCTAACAAGTTGTAAATCGAAACTCATTTAAATGGCTAATGAGCATACCTGATCCTCAAGGACAATGGTTAATGTAAGCATCCGATGGCTCAGGAAGCCAGATGTCCTCTTAATGATTCTAATTCCAATGAGAACAGCACATTTGCTTTTAGAATTTCTGTCTCATCTGCCACCTATCTGTAAGGACCTCCCCCCTCATTCTTCCTCCACCCTATCTCCAACCCCGAGTGTAGCCCTAGCATCCTTGATGTAAGTAGAATGATTAAAAGTGTCTCTGCATGTATGTAACGACCTTTATCACTGTTGTTCTCTCCAGATGGGACAATGTCTGTATTTGTAAATGAATAGATAAAGAATTTAAAATGTGCTATGTAATCAATAAGAAAGCGTATAAAATTGACCACTGTAACACCATGAAGTTGAAGCTGATTTATCAGACTTCCCGGTATCGTAAATAAGCCTCTTCCGTATTGTCTGTGCTGCCTGATTCTTGGAGAATGAATCCTTCGTGCTTTACAATTTGGCACAGTGAGCAGGGTGCGACTGGGATCCTCAGAGTGCTTCCCACAACCAAGGACAGAGGTTCCTCTTATACTTACACCTCTGGCATGCACCATGGTCTGGGACTCTCCGAGATACCCCTTTGCACCCTCTGTTTTGATAAAGCGAACCATGCATAAGGCACATAGACAAGAGGACTGAACAGGGATTGTCTTTTGGGGTTGTAGTTTTGGCCATGTTTTCAGGGTGCAGGGATTGCTTCAGCAAAGGCTGCACTGCCAGGGTTTCCGGGGTGCAGGGATTGCTTCGGCAAAGGCTGCAATGCCAAGTATTGAGCACCAGAGTGCGCTTCAGTAGTGCTGAGTACAAAGCTCTTGGCTGATTCCCCTGAAACACCATTTAAGCAGGTTTTAGGAAGCTGGGTGACAATGTTGTACGAATTGCCCCAGGGTGCTTCAATGATTCCCTCAATGGGAGGAAAACTCATTGAATTTCTAAAAGAAAGGCATGTAAAGGTTCAGAAGGCTATGGTAAAAGATGGAGGGACCGGTGTAAGTGTAAAAGACAGCTTGTTGTGGTGGTCTGGCCAGACAAAAGGACAGCTAGAGAAAGGAGTTGTGATGCTTTACTGTGAATATGAAGGAAACGTAAAAAAGTTAGAGGAACTTCAAAAGGCTTTCACATCGGTGCAGAGCCAAAAGGCAGATCTGTCCCATAAATGAAATGAACTCCAAATGGAGAACAGTGCTTTAAAGGTTAAAGTGAAAGAATATAACTCCTTCGCACATGATGTTAATGCTATCATGCAACAGGAAGATCACACCAATTTTGGTTCAGACAATGATAATGACAATAACCAAAAAGAAATGAATGGGAAACAGCTCACAAAACTAATCTAAAAACGGACGGGACAGGGAGGTAACAGAACAGCCCAGCGTATTTATAGGTACACTCCTCTCAGCACAGAGGCAATGAGGGGCTTATTAAAGGATCTCTTGGATCTAAAGCCCAAAGACCCAAACTGGATATTTTGGAAATCAGTCAATCAAATGGTTACAACATACTCGTTACATCCTAGGGATCTCCATATCCTGACTAAAGCTAAATGCCCCGACCTTTCATGGGTGAAGGTCCTTTTAAAGGAACATCAAAACTGCAATTGGGCCTCTGTAAAGTTTAAATCAGAAGTTGATATGACCCGTGCTTGCACTGATTTTAAAAAAAGCCGTTCAGAATGCCCTGGGCAATGGAGCTGGTAACTGGGGAATGTGGGCAAAGTAAAGATGAGCCTGCTACCAAGTAGTGTAAGCAGAAGTGGGAAGTGTATTCAAGTAATGCAAGCATTGCAAATCCCAAAAAGACCGACTCTTGGAGCAGGGCAAAGCACTTGTTTATCATAACCGTTGTGAATCCCTGATTAAACTGTTAAAGAATGTTCATGTCAGCCTGTACCTTAAAATGATCTTACAAAGCTAATTGATTGCTTCCTTCCCCCTTCCCCCCCCCCCACACACACTTGCACTTCTGTTTTTCTGAGATTTTAATAGAAGGAATTTTGGATACACTTTAAATGTTAAAAGTTATGGTTGTGGAAAAGTGAGCCAGACACAGGAAAATATGAAGGTAATTCCTCTGTTTTGCCTGCGATCAGCAAGGAAATTTGTAAAAAGAAGAGGTATTTTAAGCAATAATCTGCCACTCCCAAAAGGGGTAGAAAATGTTCTTTTTGTCTTTCAGAACTTCAAGAAAAGCGGGTGCCAGCAAAACAGCTGAAGATCAATACCGGAATTTATTATTGCAACAAAGACTGGTTTTTGTGCTGTTTGTCTTGTTACTAACAGTGTGGGGTATGCTACATTAAGCAAAAGAGAATCAATGAGCACTGTAAACAAATATATATATATCAATGTGGACTTAGTCCAAATAGGGTTGGGAAACCTCAAAGCTATATGAAATATGTGGCAATAGTTAAACATTATCACATGGCTATTAACACAAGCAGCAAATGAAAATGGAAAATAGAACTGCTTTGGTTATTGGATGTACTGAAATGCAAATTCTACATTTCTACTCTACATTGGCTACACTAAAACATGAAATGTATTGAGTTATATCTGGGAATATTAAGGTACTAGCCCGCTTATTAAGGTACAAGAAAAGATCCTTGTCTGATATCTCGCTCAGAGCACAGTTACATGTACTGATAAACTCATGCGCACTCATACCATTCTCCTTCGCAGCAACAAATCTCTTCTGTTGCTACTGATAAATCTGTGACTCGCAAGCCTAAGACCTTGAACGTGGTAAGTAACATTATTCATTCTTTACACCAATGAGGCATACTTGTTCCCTGTGCCTCCCCCATCAACTCTCCTATCTGGCCAGTTAAAAAAACCTGAAGGCTTCTGGTGCCTTACCATTGACTACCACAACATTAATCAATATGCAGATAAACTTGCCCCCATTGTAGCTGACCCATCAGTCACCGTTTCAGGCCTTGATGATTCTTACTGCATCTTCAATGTGTTAGACATTGCAAATGGCTTTTGGAGCCTCCCCATGCATCCACAGTCACAACACTGATTTGCGTTTACCTTTGGCCCCAGCCAGTTCAGCTGGACTCGTTTGCCCCAAGTACATCATAATTCTCCCACTCTCTTTCACCGGGTTATGGCAAAGGCCCTCTCTTCAGTAGACTGCGCTTCTGCCAAGTCTACTTTTTTGCAATATGTTGATGATTTATTGCTTGCTTCCTCCACTGTCTCTGACCACTGACATGCCCTTCAAATGTTGTTCCAGGCCGTAGCTGATGCAGGCTTAAAGACCAACCCTCAGAAAGCTCAGATAGCTCTACCTACGGTTCAATATCTGGGTTACACACTCTCCCAGGACTCCAAAGACTTCACTTCAAACTGCTGGATGGCAATTCCTGCAGCCCTATGACCGACAACAGTTTGGGATTATGTAAATTAATGGGCCTCCTTCACTTTTGTAGACAATATAGCCCATCTTTTTCCACCTTAGCACAATCCCTGAATGACCCAAGCCTCCTCAGACCCCATCTCTTGGTCATCAGAGCATGACCACTGCTTAATGCAGCTTAGAACAGCCCTCCTTTCAGCTCCAACACTTGGGTTCCCCCTCCCACTGGTAACATTCAAGCTCTGGACCCATGTACAGGATGGCCATGCTATTGCTGTACTCACTCAGAACGACAGCGACAGGGGTCACCTGGTTTGATCCAGTAACTCTGACTTTTAACCACTCTTCAAACCATAGAGGCAGCCTCCTGGGACAGGCCTGTTTCCTTACCTTTGGTTTCTGGAGCCCCTCTTACAATTGCAACCTTTTTCCAGTTGGGCAATTTGCAACCTGTCAGGTATATGCCTCTACTCGGGTTCCTTGCTGCCTTCCTGCTCGGCTCAGGTAGTCGAATTAGTGGCACTAACACTGGCCTTACACAGGCCATACTGTTACCATATTCACAGACAGATGCTATGCATTTGGGGTAGTTCATGACTATCTTGATCGTTGGACTAATAGGGGTTACCTCACTTCATTCGTTCATTCATTCAACCCCTCTTAAAAGCTGGCTGTGGTTAAGCTCATGGTACATACCAGAAACAGTGACCCCCTATCTCTTGTAAATGCAGCTGTAGAGGAGGCTGCTGAAAAGGCTGCAACAATTCCAGAGGAAAATCTCCAAGTGGCAGCCACCCCAAACTCCTGATGGTATTATCCAGTTGGGATCTAAGAAGACACTTCTACATGATGTAATTATGGTTTCTGTTAAAGTTAAATATGATTTGTCTAAGTTTGCTGTACCATTACAAAATGTATGTTTCAACCACCCTAATTCTTTACAATAGCTACAAGAACAGTTAAAGGTACTAGTGCACCAATAGTCTGTCTGCACCTACGCAGTAAAAAGACAAAAGCGAGGCATCCTAGGTGACATTGGACATTGACAATATTTGGAAGCTCAAGTTCAATGATAAACTTGCTTAATGCCAATGTGAATAGATCTTACAATGCCTGGGTTAAAAGCCATACTACCCAGGCCCTAAAATACACCAATGCTGGCTTATTATACTCTTTCACTGCTATTGATGCAGCCACAGATGGATTCTATAAAGCCATTGAGAAATCCTCCGAGATCATAATCAATATGACTATATCCCAACCTAAGGGACATGCTTGTGATATGTTAGCTCGTGATTTGTTCAATATGTTAAGAAGAATATGTTAAATATATGCCTTGGTTTCCCCCACTCCCACATCCTCTCCTCCTCTGCCCTTGCAAACTTGGCAAATATATCTGCTCAGTTAACTGTTGCCTTCCCCCTGCCCCCTGAGGCTTCTTCCACCCCCTCTTTTGATTTTTTTCTTACATACCCTTTTGTTATCCCCCCCCATGTTTTTCCTTCCTCTTTTTATTTTAAATCTATTGGTTATGTGTCTAACAACACTGTATCGAATAGGACTTTCTGGCTTTATGTCTCCCTCCCTCAGTGGCGGCATGCTCATAACAATTTTGGACTGTTGTACAGAAACTGCTGTTCAAGTGTCTGCCATGCAGTAGTGTTTTATCACCACTGCATCCTATTACAACTACAGTGAAAGCCTTTGTCGATATCACTTGCATATTACAGATGTCAGCAGCCTTATTGGAGAAAGCTGCAGTTGAGTTTAAACACATGTCATTGGTCTAAACTTTGGATTCTATCAGTATCATCGTGGAAAATCATAATGGCCCAAATTCATCCTGCAATGACTGCAATGAGTATTTCTAAACTATTTCAACAATTCTATTTTAGGGACCGCTAGTTTTATATAGCTCAATTACTATCATTATGTACTGACTTTTTGCATCACAAATGTTATAGGTTTATCTTTCACGTTAAGCATGAGATAAAGGCCAAGCCATGTCAATATTTGAGGATAAGCTTTTTTTTTTTTTTTTACAAACAGTCAGTTGAATGATAACTAGCACATGTTAAACTTTTATCTCTAAAATCCACTGGTATCTGAATGATACTTTCACCTAGTACAACATTTTTACATCTTTATGCCCTGGATCATTTACTTGAAGCTAGTATTTTTCATTGCTTTTGATAGGCTCATGATCACAAGACTTGAACTAAATTCCTCTGTCTTAGCATCCAAAGTCCTAGGTACTTTGTGGATACAAAGTTGTGGGTACAACCTGGACAAAACAACATTACAAGTATTCTCCTGGTTTCTTCAGAACTCCATTGTGGAGAACAAGGTTTTTCAGTGACTTCAGCAAGATGGAATAATTGTATTGAATTAAATATGAAAATGAACACAACAACAGCACGATATTCCTATATTTCGATATTTATAGCTTTAGTTAATAAATTCAATGTATTTTTTATTTTATTTATTAATTGCATCCTTTCCATACCAATGCTGGTGCACAGGTTGGAAACACTTCTATTCCTCTGTATTATTTGCTGCTGCTTTCATCTGCTCTTTGGTGTTAAAATTGACTATTCAGTTCTCCCTCCTAAAGCTCCTTCTTAAAGTATCTTTTGGGCACCCTCCTTTCTTCACCCAGTCGATTTTCACTTGAGAGCTTCACGTGCGAGTCATGTCTTGGCATCTGAAGTACGTGCCTCAAATATGTCCAATATTTCCTTCTAATTCTAGTGAAAACAAGCTGATGGTTGGTGATTTCTCAGGTATATTCACTGCTGATGAAGTCTTGCCATCCAGTGCCCAGAAACTTTTGTAGGCACTTGTTTTCAAAGGCACCAATTTTCTGCGTAATGTTTTAGTAGATTTCCAACTCATTGAAGCCATATTTAGCACTGAAATTCTGTTAGAGTTGAAAATTCTCAGTTTTGTTTGGTGTTCTATATGATTTCCATATGTTGCTGAGTTTAGTGAATGCGGTGGATTCCTATTTTCCTATCCTTGATGTCACTTTCTTCTTCAGTTCTCTATTGGTTAGTACGGTGCTGCCTAGATAGATGAACTGTTCTACTTTCTTGATGTTTTTGCCTTCTAATATGATGTTATTACTCGATGTCTCAGTTTCAGGGATGTTTGTTTTAGCATAACTGATTTTGATCCCAGCTTGGCCTGCTCTTTTTGCCATCTTGCCTGTCTGTTTGTACCTTTTCAGGGATGTCACTCAGTAGTGTGATATCATCAGCAAAGAACAGGTCTTCTAGGTATTTGCCACCTGCGTACTAGCATTTGTGTTACTAATACATATTTTCATTATCCATTCTATGGCAGTACCAAACAACAGCAGGGATGAAATGCCGCCCTGTTTCACACCAGTGTCAAGAATGAACTATTCCATTGTCTGGTTGTTCACAATTACAGAGCACAGTGAATGTCTGTACATGGCCTTGATGGCTTTAGCTGGAATTCCGCAGGAATATTCCACGATGTATACCCATGCAGGCTGTCAAATACGTTTTCAAAGCCAATGAAATTCCTAATGAGTGGAGCCTGCCATTCATAGAGCCATATATAAAGAACCCTGGAATTCCACAGATAGCAAAACAAAATGTTGCAGAGATCACATCTGCATCAGATCAAGATTCAGGTCACCTGTCCAAGATGCAGGGGCATATCAAGCTGCAGGTGTCAGCCATGACCAGAGTCTTTGCATTGCCAAACTGAAATTAAAACTGAGGTCTGCACTACACACTGACTGCACTATAACTACATAGCTCAGGGGTTTGAAAAATCCACTGCCCTGCGCAGCATAGTTATATTGATCTTAACTGCCTGTGTAGCCGGCACTATGTCAGCAGGAGGGCTTCTCCCACTGACATAGCTACTGCCTCTCGCGGAGGTGGAGTTATTGGGCCAAAAGGAGACATCTCTCCCAGTGGTTTGGAGTGTCTTCACCACAAGTGTTAGAGTGGCAGGTTGGTAGTGTAGACCTGCCATGAGAAAGATCATCCTTAAACAGAAAGCAGCAAAGAAAATTAATAGTGTAAAACTGAAAACAAAAGGATGCCAGGAGAAATTCCAATGTGAACTATGAAGCAGATAAGGAGTGCCGAGAGAGGCCATGGAAGATGAGCTAGAGATTGGGCCAGAAGTAAAATGTGCAGTGCTCCATGATGATGTGATTCAGCTGCAGCAGTCACATCTTCATATCAACATACCCACAGCAAGACCTGGATAAGTCAAGAGATGTTTCATCTCATTAAGGAAAGAAAAGCACTGAAAGAAAGCTCCTGAATGCTAAGACAAACAAAATATTAGAGAAAGCAAAGGAAGAGCACAAGAAAGCAGACAAAGCAGTGAAAAGTGTGGATATTTTGAAACTGAAAGAAGCGCAATAAAAAGCCAAGATGAAAAAATGCTTACAACTGAGGTGTAATAGAAAGACAGATGGGCAGTGCATTTCAGTCAAGTCCTCACTAAACTCCGCTCCAGCCCAGCACCAGAGATTGATGAAACATGTGACCCTGATCTATTTGACATTAACAATCATGCAACAGAGATGCCAGCAGTACAGGCTGTAATTAAGAAGATGAAAACCAGCAAAATAGCAGGAGATGATCAAATCACAGCAGATATGCTAAAAGAATTTGATCCCACTCCCCTAATAAAACTGACAGAACTGTTCAAAACTCTGGGAAAGAGAGACCCTACCTGACCAGTGAAAACATGGATTTATTGGCAGGGTACCTAAAAAGGCTAACCTCGCTAACTACAACAACTGGAGAGGAGTCACACTATTCTCTGTTGTAGGGAAAATCTGTATTATGGTACTACGCCAGAAAAAAGAGGCAGTGGGTTCATAGCTTATGTAAGAACAGGCTGGACTCAGGTCCAAATGACTCTGTGCAGATCAAATAGTCACACTAAGAACCATCATAGAGGAATGGGAAGAATTTATTTTACTAAGTACCTAAATTTTCAGTGTGCCATGAGCTGCATTAGTGAGGACATTGCATCGTCAGGGATATTATGAGAGAACTCAGGAGCTAGATAAGTGACAGCTGGCTCTTTTGGCTCTTCAGAAGGTATAAGTAATGGTTTGGGATTGTGGAATGGGAATAATAGTTGTGGAATCTACTAAACTAGAAAATTAACAGTAGAAAAATATGTTTGTGCTCTCTGTACAGTGTTCATACACATCTACTTCTGTTATTTGAGCACCTAAGTGGAGCTAAAATGTATTTAAATCTCCATTGTTAGGTTTCAGAGTGAACATCCAGTTGAGATACATGAGGCAATTTGCATTTGATTGGTGCAATGCATGTGACCACACAGCTCACCTGGAGTTCTTGTGCACATAGAGCCTCTGTGGTGGGCTGTGGATGCTACTACATTAATTGCTAGCTTACATTACAGGCTGTGAGATGGGGGCCAGGATTTCGACCAGCTCCACCTTCTACACAATTTACCCATATGGATATTTTATTCAGGCTCTGCTCAGTGAAGAGTTTGCTCTTTTAGCAGTAAATGAAACCTTACCTTTCCCAGCTAAAAACTTCTCCAGCAAAACATTAAAATCATGGAAAGTCTCAAGTCTGACTGAAAGCTTGGAAAAATGAAAAAGGGAAACCATAACATCTTTAGGATTTCTGACCACACAAATAACCTGCAAGGGAAAAAGAGTGACAGTCTCAGATCTATTAAAGGGACACAATTGTCCTAGAAATCTGTGTTTTTATAAAATTGCTATTGCTGCGGGTAGCACTAACTGCACTATCTGTGAAATAGATTAGAATAAGTGCTTCGTTAAATATCGTATCTAGACTTGAAATAAATGGTTTCTTGTGTGTCTATGCCAGCACTTTCTGCAGAGTCAGTGTCATTATTGAGCTTCCTTAATTCTAATTCTTAACCCTCATGCACATGCATAACTGTCTCTATCTGATACTACCATTGACTTCAATGGGACATGCACCGTTGTAAGGTTAAGCACATGGGCAAGTGTACTTAGAATCAGGTCCTCAGGTTTTCCTGTTGTTTGCATAGGTCTTTCACATAGCAAGAAGGGAGCGAAAAACTTTTTAAATGTATGATACTAAAAAGCACAAAAATTAACAGGGAATGCATTTGCAGGAGTACTACCTTAAATCATTTAAAGTTTTTAATAAATTGATTTGATATTGGGATCCTTTTACATACAAACACTGATACAAACAGCAATAAATGTTTATTTATATGTACTGTGTTTGGTCTGTTGGTAAAGTAGTTGAGTCAAAACATACAGTCAGAAGAGAATCCTAGTAAGGAAGAATTGACTATTCTTTCAGATAATTTGCAGATATTTTAATAAGCACTTTGTTTAATGAGCAAATTCAAATGCACTGCTGAACACCTCTACCAATTTCTCCAACAATTTGGAGCTGAGAATTTCTGGAGAAACACACAGAGAAGAGAAACTGAAAAAAGGAAGTACGCTTCACTGATTCTGAAGCTGTGCTTGTGAGAGTATTATGGTGAAAAAATGTCACCTGGAAGTGGTGCACACTAAGAATTTAGCCAGCCCAAAACCATGAGGAGAAAAATAGTCCCTGAACCAGTGCAACAACCAGTCTGTGCACCAGCACTGGTCCATGACAGCCTCCTTGCTGGTCCCAGAGATTTAACTGTCACAAAAGACTAATATTAAAACTGTAAAGGTTTTTTTCCCATATTTTCAGTATACACCATAGTACTAATTCAATTATTTCAGAATTTTTTATGTATTTTTGTATGATTTCAAATAGATCTTTTTATTGGAAACAGCAAAATAATTATTAAACTGTTTTATTTACTGAAGTCATCCATGTTTGTGCACCAACCTCTGATGTGAGCCAGCCAAAACTTAGGAGGGAGAAAATTTATAACAATAAATATTAATGATTTCAAACAGAAAAACAGTTCAGTTGATGACATTTTTTCACCTTAATACTCTCACAAGCACAGCTTCAGAATCAGTGAAGCGTACTTCCTTTTTTCAGTTTCTCTTCTCTGTGCTGTTGGGGGGATATTTGGGCTCACAGAGATTTTATTCCAGTTCCTGTTTTTATTCACAGCCTTCTCCTGGTTTATCTTTCACTTTAAGCGTGCGATAAAAGCCAAGCCAAGAGCAGCATCTAATCTAGGTATCTGAGGACTTTTTGTTTTTTTCCACAGATAGACAGTCAGTTACTTGATAACTAATACACACTGTACTTTAACCTCCAGAATCCACTGAATGGTACTTTCACCTACCACAGCATATTTACTCTTTTATGACTTGGGTAATTTCCTTATAGTTTACTCTTTTGATGCATTAGTGATCACAAACCAAAATTCAATCGATTGATTCATAGATTAATAGATTTTATGGCCAGAGTGATCATGGTGGTCATCTAGTCCAGTGCTTTTGAACGACCAGTCCATGTACCGGTGCTGGTCTGTGGCAGCCTCCTTGCCAGACTTTGAAATTTCCCTGCCACAGAATATTAATATTTATAATATAAAGGGGAGTTTTGGTACTTGCATTTTACATTACAGTATTCATTCAATTACTTACAACATTAAAGAATAATAAATAAATAAACTGACTGGTTGACATCGGTTGCCATGGTGCTGATATGCAAAGCAATTTCATGCGCATTTGCTGGCAGGAAGTTAACAGAAAGTGGCGAACAAAACTTAAATTCTAGCAAAACTTTTACTTAGAAAAAGCAGACAATGCTGTTGTCAAAACAGCTATCTCTGGATCACTTTTTCAGAATGAACAAAAGATGTGAGTGACTCCAAACGTGGTAAGAAGGAAGGGTTAGAAAAGAAAATGTTTGGCCTTCAATCGAAAATGCAATTTATCTTACTTTAAGTATGGGTTTGTTACAAGTGAGGATGTAGAATGTTTGAAATCTCTCTGTTTTGTGTGTGGCATGACTCTGAGCAATGATGTTATGAAACCTTCAAAAATGATTTGACACCCTGACATCCAAACATCCAAATTTAAAAGAAAAGCCAGTGGAATTTTTCCAACGGAAGTGAGATGAAGTGAAAGGGCAAAAGAAACTACTGCACTCCACTGTAACATTAAATGAAGGTATGTTTAAAGCCTCATAGTTGCTGTCCCTACGCACAGCTAAATGCAAAGGTACAGTTGGTGAAGAACTAATCAGGACTTCGGTAATAGATGCCTGTCGCAAAGTCTTGGGTGATGCATTTGCCAAAAAAGTGAGGTGCAGTCCACTGTCGAATGATAGTGTCACGTCGAATCACTAATACTGCAGAAGATAGTGAAGCTCCGTTCATAGAAAGGGTGAGAGCGTCAAGCTGGCTCGCAATTCAATTGGATGAGTCAACAGACATTTCTAATGCAGTAGTTTTCATTGTTCCAGTGTGCTACGCCTATGAAGGCACATTTTATGAAGATTTCCTCTGCTGTGAAGAACTGCCACAAAACACAACAGGTGCTGAAATCTTCCAGGTCCTAAACAAGTATGTAACAGGACATGGACTTTAGAGGAACCGCTGCATTGACATTTGCACTGATGGAGTGACCACAGTGACAGGCAGACATTCAGATGTAGTGGTGAAAGTGATGGATGTTGCACCAACTGCTCAAGGAACACACTGCTTTATGCATCGAGAGGTCTTGTCAACCAAGAAATTATCTCCAGAACTGGTTGAGAAACACTGCCCTACAACATCAAAATGTTCTTAAATTTGTAAAAAAGAAACCTTTGGCAAGAAAGCAAAATGCAGACAGAGGTTGCATTAGGCAACCTGCCTTGCTGAGGAACTCACAGGCTTTTTCGGAAACACCTTTTTTTGTTCCGGCTACATGCGTGCGGCAGAAAGTCAGACTCCTCCTAAGCAGGGATTTGAACCCTGCACACTCAGATTAAAAGTCAGAGATTTTATGTACTGAGCAAGCCCAATTTAGGCAAAAAGCTATACCTGGGAAAACCCCTCTCAGGATGGAGCAGGACATTGATCTCTACCCAAGAGGGGTGACAACTGAGAAGGCAGGAACCTAGTGTGGTTGCCCTTCAGGGACCACTGAGGGGGAATGCCCTGAACTATGATATATACATCTTGAATTGCTTTACAGTTTGTCTCTTCAGTTTTAGGACTATGCTGACGGTGTTTTATGTCTGCCTTTTTATCTTCCGTCTGGCTGTTTTTAGCTGCATTAATATATAATGTGGCTCTCTTCCTACTTTTCCCAAAAGTTCTCTGCTCACCACAGTTGGAGGAGAAATTGGTTGGGTTCTACAGGAGTGTATTTAGCATTACTTATTAAACACTTTGGCCCAGATAAATCCCTAAAGATATTTAGGCCCTGCAATGGGGTATATTCCCCATACCTCACACTGAGTTGATTTAGACCAGGTGGGCCCAATCAACCAATTAAGCTGTGAGCAGGAGAGAGATTTAGGTTGTGAAGGAGCTGCTGATTGGAAGCAGGCTCAGCTGGATAGGAACAGGAGAGGCCTGTATAAAGCCCAGGAGTTGAGAGCAGCAAAGAGGCTGCAAGGCAGTAGGCTGCAGTTACTGCCTGGGAGAAAGGTGGGAGTGTTTGGGACTATAGGAGCAGTCCATCACTACTCTCTGGGAGGAGGGCATTGAGAGGCTGGTGAACCTGGAGAGAGGAAATCCAAGAAGGTAGGAGAAGGCTCAGGGGAAAAGCAGTGAGGAAGAGGAATGTGGACCTTGGCTGCTGATTCGAGGGCCCCTGAGCAGGAACCTGGAGTAGTGGGCTCTGGGTTTGCATAGACCAGACAAAGGACAGTGGACTGTCTGGGACAATTAGTTCCAGAAAGACTTTGTCTCCTCTTCCTCCCCCCAACACTTGCCAGAGGACCAAGAGAGCCTCTCTCATGGTCTGGAACCCAGGAGAGTAGACACTGATATTCAAAAAGCTAAAGCTTTATAATTTTTAAAACACAAATTGTCAACATCACATGTCAAAATATATAAAGTAAACATCCTTAAATCAAATGCTAAAAATTCTTAGGCAGAGAAAGAAATGCTGCTTATCACTGAAAATATTTTTTCATCAGTTTGTGCATGCACAGTGAAATTTACATTTACTGACATTTACCAATAAAAAGTCAATTGTCCCAAGCCTAACAATATTGGATTGTATAGAACATGCAGCTGAAACAAGTCAGCTTTCACAATCTAATCTATAGGAATATTTGGAGTATTGCCTTTGATAATTAAAAACATTGCCATTTTGTTCTGTTTTTGTGTAGGTCTGTAATACGTGCATTAAAAAATCATTTAAAATGTTGCCATATTTGTAGGAAAATGACCAATGACAGACAATTCTTGTACCACTCACCTTTTTTTATTGTGGAAACAATGAAAATTACTCAAATCTGAAGAACCATTTGAAGACTACATGATTTTCATAGAACATCGGAGAGATGTGCTATGTGCATATTGCACCGGCATGTGCTTTGCAGACATCATGTAACAAACTGGCAAAATGTGTATTGCAGCCCATGAAAGTGTTTGGTCCATTAATAGCTAAGGGCCTATTACAATTAACTAGTTCAGGTGTTCCTTTAGCACCAGTGGAAGAGGCTCCAGCTTTTAGTGTTGAAGGTCCTAAATTCGAATGCTGGTGATAAACCAGGCAGGTGGGTTAGAGTCTGCTTGGTTCTGTCTCAACTGTGCACTTACTGTAGTAACTAAATTTCTTAAAAATTAACTTCACTCAACCTTTTAGCAACAGCTAATATATATCTGTGTTAATACATGTGTTTTTTCCCCTTTAACTAATAAACTACCTGAAAGTATGTGGACACTTATTACAAATCTATTGTTAGGTCACTTTAAATTAAGATTTATCAAGGACCAAAACAGCTTCTTCTTCCTCCTGTTCATTTCTTCTATTGCCCTTTTGAAGTGTTGCTGGTATGAAAAGTTGGAATGAAGTGAAAACTAAGACGCTATCATTAAATAATTTTGCTATTGAGATGTTTAATTCAGACATATACATGGAATTAGAGACACATTCATTACTGTTTTTTATGGCACATAATTTGAGGTCTTCACATTTGTAACAATTACTGAATTTTGTAATCTTTTACTAGGGGTCAAACCTCAGTTCAAAGACTGGAAGGAATTAAAAGAAGGTTAACAGGATCATGAAACTCCACTAAGGTTGTGCACCACCTGATCTGAAAGCAGTATAAATATTTGCCATTATGGGACTCAATGTCTAACTGGCTTATTCAGGTAGCAGCAAGGACTGTGGATGTGTGTCAGCAGAAACCGAGACAAGAAGGTAAATATTATAAAGGAAAATAATATGCTACTAAAAAGTCTTTAGTGGTAAATTTGTGACTGAAGTATTTTATATGCTTGAGTGAATGTGGGTTGGAGGCAGTGGAACTATTTTCTATCACTGCCCTTTAACTGAGTGGCATGGAATCTGTTCCTGAATTGACTTTATTTTATTTTCGTGACCATTCAACAAAGGAGCTGACCAATGAAAATAAATGGATTTAAGGTTTTATAAATCTCCTCTGACAAATGGGTGACCATTTTAAATTAGTCCTTTTTTGCAGTGTCCATGAAACTGAAATCTTCTATGGAGCTTGCAGTGCAACCTGGAGGGCAAAAGGAAGTTGCATACATTTTTTTAAAGTTGAAAAATGAAATAATAAAATTGGCAATAAAATTGGTGTAACAAAGCAGGAAAAAAGGGAATCTTCAAGATGAGTGTAGCTCTGCTGGGTGTGAGCATATAATTGTTTTGTCTTCCAATGTAAGTGCCAGTTGAGGTTTGTTTTGTCATGTGACTTGAGTATTTTATCATATGGTACTATCCTGAGGACACCTCTATTTCTAAAATCAAACTACAAACCAAAACCAAAACAATCTTTCCTCAGTGTGACTTAAAATTTCTGTTACTTAACAGGGAGATCAGCAGATTCATTTGGCAAAACAAAAAATGTAAGCTCAAAGGGAACATCTTTCTGTGGCCCTAAGGAAGAAGGATTCCTTGGACACTGCACATTGCTATGTTTCTACCCCTAGTGTGCACTGGACCACAATGGGAAGCAAAATGATAAACTCCCCAGTCTGGCTCTTGTACCAGTAGACAAAGTTGGTCACTCCCCAGATCTTGCTGCTCAATCTTTTGTTTTCCAGCTTGACAGTTTTGTTCTGAGTTTAAAGACAAATGAGAGTTCTCAGACTTTCTCCATTTACACCTCTAATCTATTAGAAGTAGTGTAGAACAGGGAGTGATGTGGACCTTGTCAGATATAATAATTTTAATTTACTTGAGTTATTTAAAGGGTGTGGAACAGAAATATGGGTATAGAAGAATTGCAACAATTCCTGCTCAGAAAGTCTCTTTTGCAATATATTCTATTCTGACACTTTTCCTGAAATATTCAATAGTGAAAATGAATTTTGCCATGCTGATACAGAAAATATGTAACTTACTAATAACAATGACCTGCTTGGTTTTATTTACATTTTGCTGAATTCTTTTTTCCACAAAAGTGAAGGGAAAACAAACAAACCAACACCAAAAAAAGGAAAGGAAAGGGAGGAAGGGGGCAGTGAGGAAATTATTTGGCATCTCTGCAGACAGCTAAATGTGCTGATGGAAAGAGCGTGGAGTCATGCAAAGTTGGTCAAAGGCCCAAACTGCAATGGGGCCCATGGGAAATAATTTGCAGCTGTAGGTTGCTGAACAGAGCTAAGCCAGCGGATGGTCAATACAGGGGCAAACACATTTTACACAAACTGGGAGGGCACAATCTCTTTTGCACAAAAAACCTGGAATTTTACAAAGTTGCGAGATGCCTTTCTTGTTGAATGACAAGGGACACAACTCGTAACCTGGTTAGATATTTCTAACTCTTTGCCAGAAGCATAGGAATCTTTCTCATTGGCATGTATCAGCATTGCCAATAAAAGTAACCAGGTCATGTTGCCCAGCAGAAAATGTATGAAGTGCTCTGTGTTCAACTTGTTGCTCTCTGAAGCTGAAATATCTGGATGAGAGTCAGGGTGAGGTCATCTCCTGGCCAACTAGAGTATATTCTGCCTGGTAACAAGTGAAGTCTTTTCAAGCATCCTATTAGACTTGTCTTTTAAAGTCCCTTCTGTAACAAGAATAGGAAAACAGCTGTCACAATATCTGCACTAGACTCCCCTAATTAACTCTTTAGCCCAGGAAACCAGTCACTGCAATTGTGAATCTGAGCTGGAGAAATCAGCTTCATGCCAGTTCCAGCTGATAAATAACAACATGAAATACGTGTATTGCTTACCCAAGTGATGACTTGGTTATGGTAAGCTAAAAAATTCTTCTCAGAAAGTAATTACCTGAGTTAAACTCCTCTGAAGGACTCAGTGTATGATGCGAACCCTTATTTTACTAACAAGCTTGCTGTCAGTTGTCTAGAAATTACACTAAATCAATAAGTAATTGAGAGCAAGCACTGAGGTTAGGGAAACTAAGCCTAATAATATTTGTGAGAGGAAACTGTACTTGCCCTGAGTATTTCAAAGAGGTCTGATTTTAAAAAATCAGATTTTGTTGTCAAGAGAATTGACTGCTTCTCAACCAAAAAAAGGAAGAAGTGTTGTATTAGCTTGTAATCAGAAGATTTTACCACTGTGTACATTTTTTGTTAAAGGGGCATGAGAGTTTACAGTACAGCTTAAATTTTAGAAAAATTAGAATAGCTTCAACATTATTAAATTATATTGGTTTTAATGCATGCTAGTCTTGTGTGTAAGTGACAAAGCTTGGCAATGAGTATTATTTGGGCAAGGCACTTCTGAACAGAAGTGACATTCTTTGAGAATGAAGCTGCTTTGAAAAAATCTCCAAATTCTACTGTAGAATTGTTTGACTGAACTGATGTTAGCAGTCCCATAATTCCATTGGCATATAAACTTGCTTGGAGTAAATAAGGGTCTATAGTTTCATGTGTGTAGCAAAATCACTGAATCATACTATTATAGAGCTAGGCTAAAAGGTGCCTTTGTAATAAGACTTTGATAAGACCTTGAATAAACTGTAACTGTAACTGATTAGTTATCACTTGAAAATTGCAACAATCCCATGCAAGTTCAATTTCTGAAATTGTGAACACTAACTAAAATCTTTATTTTGCTTGTTTGCTTTAAAAGCAATTTTACTTGATAAAAATACTCATACATTTATAATAATTCTCCAGTCCTTGTTATAGCTAAGGAACTCAGTCCATAGAACAGTAAAACTTAATAGCAGTAACTAATGGCATTGTTTAAACTGTCTCACAATTAGCACATACAATTATCCCTATTGAGGCTGGTGTGGTGTCTAGTTGCTCTAACTAAGCCTTTGTTTCACATAGCTGCTGTTCTTTGTTAGCTGTGTGCCACAAAAAAGACATCTATTATTGGGAAGCCTGGAAGAAATAAATCTGAGTATTAAGTACAATTAATTTGATAAAATAATTACTTGGAAATTTCTTAAAACTTGTTCCATCTCAGACATACATGCTGACATCCCCTATAGGGTTTATTTTACTCCTTCCATTCTCCATCCATATCCTCAACTCCTCTCTCTCTTCCCCTTCCCTCCTCCACCTCCGTTGGAAGGGCTGTAGACAATGTGCTTCACTGGCATATATGTGGTAACACTACTGAGTTATGTCACAAATTTAATACAATATAGTAGATGAGGAAAATGGGCTATCAGAGAAAACAAAGTTCCTCTTCCTCCATTCCATTTTGCTGAATTTATGTTTCTAGACCAGAAGGAGAAACATATTAAATAGTGAAATATTAGAAAAAGAGAATCAGTGAGAGAGATGATGTACACAAAATTCATTTGACTGCAGCCTAGTTACTCTGGATGTTCACAAAGACCATTTTATAGCCCTTAGAAAGAACTGGACTTTGGTGAGCTCCTTGTGTAGCTCTGATGTTTAGTGTCCATTTACATCAATTCTGTACAGTTAGATAAATAATTAAACAAAGATTGTGTCTAACTTCCAGACACCTTGTGCAAGTAAATAACCTAGAGAAAACATATCACACCACTTTTTCCTGGGAAAAGTATTCTGTTCTCATGCCAGTGCCTAAAAATGCTATTTCTATGCTATCATTCGGTTTGCTGGTCTTGATGTTCATTTTGCTATCAGAAAGGGAACTGTTTTATGTTGTATTGAAATTTTTTTCCCAAAAGATGACAGCAAAACAAAAATTATATAAAATTATGTTCTTACCTGCAGATTCTTGACATATAAGAGAAACCAAGTAAACAATGGAGCCCTCAGAAGAATTTATGTTCAAACATAAGGGATTTTATTTCCTGCAAGACTTGGTCACACCTGAATATATAGATTCACTGGAGCATTTTGAAATCCGAGACAGTGATGTATTTGTAGTTACTTTTCCAAAATCAGGTAAGACTGATGCAATTTTCTTAAAGGGAAACAAGCAATCGGACTTTTGTCTGAAACCTACATTAAACCTCTTTTTACTGACCACAATTACAACCTATGTTTGGTGGTAGCATTTGTCTGTCAGCTTTTTTATCTAACTGAAAGTGCTTCATCCAACAAAGGGGAGTTTTATATTAGACCTTTTCTTGACAGATAAAGAAAAATTGATCACAGAACTAAATATTACTGATAACATATGTACAAATGATTATGACTTGATCACATTTGTTATGTGCACACAGAATAGAGTTCAAACTACTAATATATAATTTATATATTATATATAAATATATTTATTTACTAATATATATTTTTGGTACACAAAGCTGTAAATAATTGAGCCAAATCAGCTGGGAGAAAAAAATTAGTTAGAAAAACATGAATGATAATTGGGATTGTTTAAGAACATGCTACTATAAGCTCAAAAAGTCACCATAGAGAGAGAAGATAAAAATACATGGTTAAAAACCAAACTGGCTTACAAGGGAAGTGTGGCAGCTATAATAACAAAGGAAGAAAAGGAACATTGATAGTAATGAATATAAATCAGAAGCTAGGAATTTTAGAAAACTGATAAGGGAAGCAAAAGGATACAAGGAGATGTCTATGGTCAGCAGAATTAAGGACAATTGAAGTATATTATGAACAAAAATTAGGTTAAAATGGGATTGATCCATTTACCAGAGGGAAATAGAATTGTCAATTACAATGGAGCAAAGGCAGAAGTGTTCAATAAATTAGAACATAAGAATGGAATACTGGGTCAGACTAATGGTGTATCTAGCTCATATCCTGTCTCTGACAGTGGCCACAGCCACATGCTTCAGAGGGAATGAATAAGAGAGGGTAATTTTGAGTGATCCGTCCATCCCCTGATTCAGTCCCAGCTTCTGGCAGTTGGAGATTTAGGACACCAAAAGCAGAGAATTGTGTCTCCAATAGCCATTGATGGACCTATCCTCCATGAACTTATCTAATTCTTTTTTGAACTCAATTATACTTTTGGCTTTCACAATATCCCCTGGCATTAAATTCCATGGGTTGACTGTGAGTTGTGTGAAGAGGTACTTCCTTTTGTTTTAAATCTGCCAAAACAGGGTTACTTACCAGTAACCGTTGTTTTTTGAGATGTGTTGCTCATATCCATTACAATATAGGTGTGTACGTGCCACAGTGCACTGGTTCCCGGAACTTTTTTTCCCTTAGCAGATCCTGTAGGGTCAGCACAGGCACCCCCTGGAGTACTGTGCTCATGCCATGGAATATAGGGTGCCACCGACCCCACAGCCCCTCAGTCCCTTCTTTCTGCTGACTCCGACAGCGGGGACAGAGGGTGGGTGTGGAATGGATATGAGCAACACATCTTGAAGAATAACAGTTCCTGGTAAGCAACCCTGTTTTCTGTCTTTGAGTGATTGCTCATATCCATTCCAATATAGGTGATTAAATAGCCATACCTTGGAGGAGGGTAGGAGTCACTGTTGAGCTTCTCTCATCAGCACGGCTCTGCCGAATCCTGCATCCTCTCTTGCCTGCTGCATGATGGCGTAGTGGGACGTGAAGGTGTGGACCGACGACCAGGTGGTAGCTTTGCAGATGTCCTGCAGGGGCACCTTTCCCAGGAAGGCTGCCAAGGAGGCCTGGGCTCTGGTTGAGTGCACTGAAACTGGCCCTGGTAGCAGCACCTTCACCCGCTCGTAGCAGCACCTGATGCAGGCTGTGATCCAGGTAGAGATACGATGGGTGGAGACAAGTGAGCCCTTCAAACAGTCCGCCACCGCCACAAAGCGTTGCACAGACTTACGAAACGTCTGAGTCCACTTGATATAGTAGGGCAGGGCTTGTCTGACATCCAGGGAATGCCATCTTTGCTCACCCTCCAATCCGTGCAGTTTAGGGAAAAACACGGGGAGGAAGATATCCTGGTTACAATGAAACTGAGACACCACCTTCGGCAGGAAAGCCGGGTGAGGCCTCAGCCATACCTTGTCTTTATAAAAGATGGTGTAGGGGGGCTCCGAGGTTAAAGCTGTATCTCAGAGGCCTTCCTAGCTGATGTAATGGCCACCAAGAAGGCTACCTTCCAAGAGAGGACGAGCAGAGGGCATATAGCCATAGGCTCGAAGGCAGGTCCTGTTAGCATGGTGAGGACCAAGTTCAAGTCCCAGGGAGACACCAGGTTGTGGACCTGCAGGTATAGCCTCTCCACCCCCTTAAGGAACCTGACTGACATGGGGTGCGAGAATAGTGACCTCCCCTCCCATGGCTGGTGGAAGGCCGAGATGGCCGCCAAGTGCACCTTAAGGGAGGCCAATGCCAGGCCCTAGAGCTTTAGGTGCAGTAAGTATTCCAAGATAGTTTGTATGGGCTGGACTCCGCCCAGCAGGTAAACCACTTTCACTTGGCCCAGTACATCACTTGAGTAGAGGGTTTCCTGCTACCAAGCAGAAACTGTTGGACCTGTAATGAGCAGGCTCTCTCTCCCTCCATCAGCCACAAAGTCTCCATGCTGTCAGATGGAGGGAGTCCAGGTCCGGGTGCAGCACCTGACCCTGGTCCTGGGAGAGAAGCTTGTTACACCTCGGAAGCAGCAGCGGCGGGGCAATGGATAGGTCCAGCAACATGCTGAACCAGTGCTGTCTCGGCAAGCTGCTGCAATCAGAATGATGTCTGCTTTGTCCCTTTTGATCTTTAAGAGGACTCTGGGCAGTAGCGAAATAGGGGGAAACGCATACAAGAGGGTCCACGTCCAAACTATAAGGAATGTGTCAGATATGCAGCCCGGTTCGCAACCCCGGAGCGAGCAGAACTTTGGGCACTTCCTGTTCCAGGACTACGCGAACAGGTCCAGTTGGGGAATGCCCCACTTGCGGAAGATAAAAGCAGTCACCTCCGGATGTAACGACCAGTCGTGTTGGGGTAGAAATGACCTGCTGAGGTGGTCTGCCTCGTCGTTCCTGACCCCTGGGAGGTGAGAGGCAGATATGTGAATATCGTGCCTCCCCGCAAGATCCCATAATAGCATGGCCTCCTGACAAAGTGCTGAAGAGCGCGCCCCCCTTGTCTGTTCATGTAAAACCTGGCCACTGTATTGTCCGTGAGGACCTGCACCACCCTGCCCTGTAGAAAGTTGAGGAAAACCTGGCAGGCCAGGCAGACTGCCCTGAGCTCCTGCACATTGATGTGGAGGCTCCACTTCTCCAATGACCAGAACCTCAGGTCGGATCTGATGTGGGCTCCCCATCCCACGTCCGAGACATCGGTAATAAGTGTCACAGACAGTGCCAAGTCCCTGAATGGGACTCCCCTCAGGACCTCCCCTGGGTCCCTCCACCAGTCCAGTGATTGCAGAACCTGAGGTGGGGACCATGACCATTATATTCAGGGAATGTCTGGCTGGCACATACACCGAGGCTAGCCAATGCCTGGAGGGGCCTGAGCTTGAGGCATGCCAACCTCACCACATAAGTGCAGGCTGCCATATGGCCCAACAGCTGGAGGCAGTGCCTGGCTGTCGTCGTGGGGGACCTGTGTAGATTTTCTATTATGGTCGCCATCGCCTGGAAGCGAGGCCGTGGCAGGAAGGCTCTGGCCTGTGTGGCATCCAGAGTGGCCCCGATAAAGTGTATGAGCTGCAGTGGGTTGAGCATGGACTTTGGCTCGTTTATGAGCAGCCCAAGTCTGGTGCATGTCGCCCAGGTGAGGTCTAGGCTTCTCTTCACTTGGGCCCTGGACTTGCCCCAGATCAGCCAGTCGTCCAGGTAGGGGAAGATCTGAACCTCTCTGCGGTGAAGGTACGCTGCCTCTACTGCCATACACTTGGTGAATACTCTGGGGGTGGAGGAGAGGCCAAAGGGCAGGGCCGAAAATTGGTAGTGGTCACCAGTAACCACAAACTGGAGAAAATGTCTGTGACCGGGAAGGATAGAGATGTGAAAATACGCATCCTTCAGGTCCAGTGCAGCACACCAGTCCCCTGGATGTAGGGTTGTTGGGTTTCCCCATTGCAATTATCCACAAGACACCATGGTGGCTGAAAGCAGGGTTCTTCTTTTTTGTGCTGCAAGCACCTTCTCTTATAGCTTATACCAACATCCCCTTCCACATGCAGTTCTTACAGCAGTAAACAAGCTCTCACAGCAGTGAGAGCTTTCTCACACACCCTAATCTGATCGGCTAGGACTGGCTAACAAGCACGGGGGGAGGCTGTAATCAGAGATGCACTTTGCAGTTCCCAATAACACTCCAATGCTCCGCTGTTCCCAGAACAGCACCTGCAAGGTCATCCGGAGACCAGCCAAGACCAGGGTGTGCCCAGCAGTCAGCGTCTGGCTCCAAAACAACCCTACATCTCACCCTTCTTGTTTATTTGAAACTGCGAAAGCTGCTTACTCACAGCAGCCAAATTTGTTTTGCCGAGTAGCACAGCTCGGCGGGGGTGGCAAAACAATCCGATCAGAGTGGGAACACACTGGACACAGCAACAGGTACCTATCAGGCACCCACAGGTTACAAGACCATACAATTAAACACACCAGGATATACACGACAACCTAAAGGAACCTTAGTAATAAAACAATTAACAATTCGAGCACAGATTACATTAGGACCAGCTGCCACCTAAGGAGTGGCAAAGAATAGCACATCAGTGGGGAGAACCTTTTTAGGCATTCCCCAAGAGGGGCTGCTGGAATACTGTACGGTTAAGTTAAAAAACTGGGACAGCACCGTATCACTGGTAACATCAGCCGGCTGTTTACATACCGGGATCACACAGCTCCCAAGCAAGGAACCAATCTCCAAGTGATTGGCTAAGCAGAAGTGAAAGACATTGGCAATTTGCGCCAGATGAATCCACAAGTTATACTGCGTACACTCTTGTAGGGAGGGTGAGGCCACCACAGAAGGGGGGATAAAAAGCAAACAGCATAACAAAATGGTTACAGAATTGGCGGTCAAAATGGCAAAAATAGCAGCCACCAAATTCTCAGGGGTTTGTTCCCGGCCCTGCGCCTGCAGCGTCCCCTGAGCCTTTGTTGTTAACACTTTCACATCGCCCCAAGTCATAACCATCGCCGCCTGCTTCCTCTTGGGTTGGCGAGGGACCGTCTGGGAGAGATGGAGATTAAAGTTCGGAATCGGGCTCTGCAGGCTCTGATGCCACGCCATAAGCAGGCTTTACTGCCTTAGCAGATATCCACACTGTCCCCTCAGGGGTGGCGACCGCTGCGTATCCGCGTCCCCAGATAACAAGGGGGACAGGGCCTCGCCATGTAGGATCCGGCGGCCGGTGATAATAGACCTGTGGGGGGAGAAGAGGGGGAAGAGTGGCAAGGTGCCACTAGATGGGTGAGTGCCCATCTTGATTAATAATCAAATAATTGAGAGTAAACAAGGCTATGTTTAAACGGTCTTGGATATTCCGTATGTGGAAGGGGGGAATCCATCCCTTTTTGTTTATTGAGTAGGGCTTTTAAAGTGCGGTTCGCACGTTCCAGTATAGCCTGACCGGTGGAAGAGTAGGGGGTACCATGCTGAAGAGAAATGAACCATTGGGTGTAAAAGGTGAGGAAGGCGTGAAAGGCACACTCTGTCTGCCCTTTAGACAGAAGTTTGGAGATAAACTCTGCCTTAGCAGATAAACTGCTATTTTAACCTTTAAACAATTTGAAATTTCCTTCCCTAATGTCTCAGCCCACATGGCTGCTTTTTGGACAAACCTTTGGAGACTGGGGTAGCTTCCTCTACGGGCAAGCCATCAGCTTATAGCAGCAAGAAAATATCCCAAAGTGACCCAAACGGAGAGGAGAAGAAGGGGGGGCTGGCTGGAGGCAGGAGCCTAGCACAGGAAAACTTTATCGACACTCTGGCCTTCCATTTACCCGAATTACCTAGTGTACATGCCCCAAACCACAACAATTCCCCCTTTTGAGAATACTCAGACCTGCAGCTTCTGAGCTCTCTCATACTCCTGGCTTAAAAAATAATTAAGGGAGTCCTTTGGGGGAGGAGAAATTGCAAAAGTCAGAATTTGGACTGATTTTTGTAGAAACACAGGGTATGGCCTGACAGAAGGGGGGTATACAATGAACTGGAGACCAATTCTCCTCTTTAAATACAGTCACAATGCTCTTTGCCCAATATCATGCACAATGTTAGTAATAAGACAAACAACACAAAACATAACACACAAAACACACAGTTTGTTGCAACAATAGATCCATGGTTTTGATTTTCAGTTGTTTCACTGGTACCAGTTTCTTCCTTTCTGCAGTTCTGAAAAATAAAACAAACATTTTTTCTACCCCCTTGGGGGTTGTAGATTATTTCTTAGAATACAAATTACCCTTATATTTTCCTATATCCTCTATTCCACAAACAGGCCAGGTTTATTACATTCTTCTCTTTCCATTTGCATTTTTTCAGGACACTTAACACATTGTTGTCCAATTCTTTTCCAATCTTTCAACTTTACCAGTTTCTTCTCCCCATAACTTGCTTGCCTAAACATATCATGATTTTAACTTGCTTCTCCATGATTCCATTCATTATATCTTTTTCAGCTTATTAGGGAGTTAACCCATTTCACACATTCACTTTTCCTTTGCAAATTGCTAACCGTTTCTGTTCCAAACTTTCCAGTTTACATTTGTTTTTTAAACACAAAACTTAAAATTCCTTGTGGGTTTTGCATGGGTATTTGATAAAACATGTTTTTTAAATCCAAGGTACAGCAAACTTTAAATTTTTACTCCTTAAAATGTGTTTTATCTCAGGTTTATCCTTTTGAGAGACGTAGTGAACTGTTTCTATTTGCTCATTAGCTCTTTCATGGTTAACTAAAATTCTTCACTTTAAGGTTTTTCCTTGACCTGGTGCTGGTATGCTCCAGGCTGGAGACAAAAACCAAGAGTTGCTTACGGGAGAAATTTCCCCTCCTCCTGTAATTTTAAAAGCAGATGTTTTATAGCTTCTCGTCCCTCAGATTTTGTGGGGATTTTCTTTATTGGCCAATTGGTTACATTAGGTTTCAACTATAATTAATACTAATCATTTAATACCATTTCTACTACTAATACCTTTATAACATAACATTTTAACTCTAATCTTTTTATGGTATCTATACCCAATAATACACTGTCTCCTGGAACAACTTTAATCATTTTTACTCTCCCAGACTCCATTCTAACTTTAAAACTTACCATTACATAGTTTTCTTTCAAATTTACATGGGGATAGCTGATATTTGTGCCCCTGTATCCAATAAAAACCAAACTAATATTTCTATTCTATTCACCCCTATTATCTTTAAGTTAGCGTATGGTCTATTATCCTTTATATCTTTTAAAAGGTTTAACTCTGTCAAATAACATTTGTGACCCCTACTCGTCTCTTGACTCCGGGGGTGGCGGGTTCCACTCTAATTCTGCATGATTATTTAACAAGCATGAAAAGCCCATTCTGGTTGTACTTAACTGCCAGGCTTTAATTTCTGACCCCTGAGTTAAGTGGATCAGGATTTCTTTCAGTGGCAATGCTTTGGTTATTGCCAGCGAATGTAGCCACATATCATGAGGAAAAATTTGTTGACTCCTTTCCTTATTATCATTATAGGGACATTTTTCCCTCTCCAATGCCCTCACTCCGTCTGTCGGGAATCCTGTCCATGATGCCATGTGGTGACAAAGGGTTAAAAACTTTTTAGTTCGTCTATTATCCACGCCTTAGACGGGTGGGGGCTTGAGGGAGAGAGGAAAAAAAGTATCTTTCTTATCTTATTTACTTTCACTAATTTATGACTCTGTGTCAGTTTTACGACTTGAAATAGAACTTTCTATTCCTTGCTTAAAACAGTGGATTCTCCAAAGAAATCAATTCCTAAGACACCCACTCACAAGCACACATTTATACAACTTAGGTTTGACTTATTGAGGAATCCACACCGTTTCAATTTCAGCTCATAATACTGATGAGGTGAATGAATCCGATAACGGAACACTTATTTAGCGGGAGGGGGGAAGGAAAGGCAAACAAACAGATGCAGAAGGAGTCCTTTGAAGTCACAGGAGCTCTACTGATCAACGGAGCTACAAAGGCTCATGAGTTAGGAAGGGGAGGAATAGCAGCCCCCTATAAGATTTTGCTTCCAAGGTAAGGTATGGGGCTTGGCGTTGAATTTTTCAGGGGCAATAAAGAAAAAAAAAACAAAAAAACCAGTCCTTTAAATCTACCACAAGGACCGCATAATCATGTGGAAGCATATTGTTCCTGTACAAGGGCCTCTAGGGCTTGAGTCTTTTCTCTGGTGAGAGGCCACTGGTCGATCCATACAGGCTGATGGACAACCCAAGTAAGGGGCAGGGCGGTGGGGATGGGTGAGGACATTAAATGTTCAAGACTAAAGTGACTTGGATCTGTTCTAACAGATCCCGCCCCCAGATATTGATAGGAAGCTGTGAAATGTAAGGTTGAATAGCAGCAACCTGAACGGGGTGCAACCCTTGGGAGAACGCACGGAGCCACTTACGGCTTTTACAAGCAGCTTTGGTTCCCCCAATGCCCCAGATGTGTTGTACCTGCTCCACCTCCGTCCCATACGACCTTTTGCGAAACAGTGAGAACCATGCTCATCATGGCTCTCCAGTCGAATGGGACAAGAGTGTATCTGGTCACCATTCCCTCAACCATGCCCCTAACATAAGTACTAGTGACCCCATTATCAGAAATAGCCTTTCGGAGTTCTCTAAGGATGGGATAGGGCAGAGCGGTCCATTGAGCCGCCAGCTGCCCGTTGGCGACCTGGCCATATTGGACAGGGCACACTGCGAGGAGACTCGATAACTCTTCCCCGGATATGCTGTCAGACTGCTTGCACCGATCCACCATCTGTTGGAAACTACTGCGGATCGGAACAGGGGGGTGGGTCTCCTTGGATCCCGTCACATCGGGTGGGGCAGGGGCAGGAACAGGGGGGATCACAAGTGAGGAGTTATAGGAAGGGGGGGTGACGGTGAGAGCTAGCGGGGGGGTGGCAGAGGGACCAAATTTTTCTACTGCATAACGGCAGAGATGCCACGTTTGCAAGACATCCACGGGGGCCCTGGGTTCCTGATGTAAAACACGCCCGAGCTTTTCCCACTGCTCAAGCTGAAGGGAGCCACCATCTGGGTACCAGGAACACTGGCTGTCTATTTCCTGGATCAACCGGGAAATGGCCTTCCGAGAGAGGCTATGGCCCGACTTCTGCAATAAAAATGCAAGCTCCCCCACATGCTTCTCCTGTTCAGCAGACAGAGAAGCGCCCATACTTACCGGGATCCCGTAGGGATGAGAGGTGCACCTGAAGCTCTCGCCGAGCGTGGTAAGCAGGTGTGGGGGGGTGACAGGCAACCTAGAGGTCCCTGTCCGGGCGCCAGATGTTGGGTTTCCCCGTTGCAATTATCCACAAGACACCATGGTGGCTGAAAGCAGGGTTCTTCTTTTTTGTGCTGCAAGCACCTTCTCTTATAGTTTATACCAACATCCCCTTCCACATGCAGTTCTTACAGCAGTAAACAAGCTCTCACAGCAGTGAGAGCTTTCTCACACACCCTAATCTGATCGGCTAGGACTGGCTAACAAGCACGGGGGGAGGCCATAATCAGAGATACACTTCGCAGTTCCCAATAACACTCCAATGCTCCGCTGTTCCCAGAACAGCACCTGCAAGGTCATCCGGAGACCAGCCGAGACCAGGGTGTGCCCAGCAGTCAGCGTCTGGCTCCAAAACAACCCTACATAGGGTGGGAATGATGGAGGCTAGGGAGACCATACGGAACCTGAGATGCCTGATGAACTTGTTCAGATGACGGAGGTCCAAGATAGGACTTAGTCCCCCCTTTGCCTTGGTGATAAGGAAATATCATTAATAGAACCCTCTTCCTCTTTCTTCTAGAGGAACCTCCTCCACTGCTCCGAAGAGGAGGAGAGAGTTCAGCTCCTGGACGAGGAGATGCTCGTGAGAGGGGTCCCTGAAGAGGGACGGGGTAGGGGGAGAGTCCGGGGGGAAGGCCGTGAAGTGAAGGGCATAGCTCCTGAGAACTACATCGAGGACCCAGCTGTTCCAGGTGATGTTTCTCCACTCAGTGTAGTATGGCTGGAGTCTGTGGGTCAATGGTCGCATGGAATCCAGAGGACAGGAAGGGGTGCCACCCTCAAACACACTGTCAAAAGTGGCGTTTGTTGTTCTGCCCCTTAGACGTGCCTTGGCGACAGCCTGTAGAGGATCCCGAGTGGTCACGTTGCCTGGCTCCCCCATATCTGTCCCAAGCCCTCCGGGTTGGAAAGGGCTTTGGAGGTGGCCTAGGGGCCAGTTTGGGCTGGCGTTGGGGCTGAGGCCGAGACTGATGCCTCGAGGCCTGCGATGTGTAGCACCCTAACGATCTTAATGTGGCTCTAGAATCTTTTAGGGCAGGGGTCCCCAACCACTGGTACCGGGCCGTTGGTGGTTCTTTGCCAGTCCGCGGCGTCGCGGCTATGCGGCTCTTAATTTAGCCGCTAGGCAGTCTGTTTCGCAGTGGTTTACGACTTTAAGAGCGAACCGGTGCTTAAAATGGTAAATTTCTGCGCTGTGGGCCCCACCCTCCAGCACTGCCGCCGAAATTGACACAGGCGAGTCAATTTCACGGCGGAGAGTGGTGTGAAGTGCTGCATGCCCCACCCCGCCATGCCAGTCCCTGGAAAAATAGTTTTGCTTTAAGCCGGTCCCTGGTGCAAAAAAGGTTGGGGACCACTGTTTTAGGGCATGCAGTTTCTCATGAGTCTGCTGGGCAAAGAGGCTAGTGCCATCAAAGGGTAAGTCCTGGATGGACTGCTGGACCTCCTGGGACAGCCCCAAAGACTGCAGCCAGGAAGAGCATCTCATAACTATGGCCAAGGCCATAGCCCTGCTGGCGGTATCCGCTGTGTCACTGGCTGTTTGTAATGTCACCCCTGCCACTGCAGTGCCGTCGTCCAGAACTGTGACGAAGTCCACTGCCTGGTCCTGTGGGAGCCCCTGCACAAAACTCCACAACGAAGACCAGAGGTTCAAATTATATCATCCCAGGAGCGCCTGGTGGTTGGCAATCCTCAGTTGCAATGCCCCAGTTGAATAGACCTTGCAGCCGAAAAGGTCTAGCTTTTTGTGCTCCTTGCTCTTGGGGGTATTGCCCTGGGCCCCCTGCCCGTCTCTTTGGTTGGCGGCGTCAACCACCAGAGTTCCTGGAGCAGGGTGATTAAAGAGGTAGTCAAATCCTTCTGAGGGCACGTAGTATCTTTTTTCTCACACCCTTAGAAGTTGGGGCAACTGAAGCAGGGGTTCACCATCGGTTCTTTGCAAGCTTCAGGACCTGTTCATGAAGAGGAAGGGCGATTCTGGATGGCCCTGCTGACCCAGACACACCAAAAAGGGGGTCTTCCTCCTCTGATAGCTCCTTGAGCTCAATTGTAAATTGCTCACCACCCTTTTAAGAAGTTCTTGGTGCGCCTTAAAGTCTCGAAGGGGCGCCCTATGGTCCCTGGCGGCCACATTGTCCGGGAAAGATGAGGAGGATTGTGGAAGGGGCTCTACTGAAGGACACTCCCCAGGTTCTGACTCCTTTTCTGAGGAGCATTCCTTGTCCAGCTGGTGTGGTCGGGGTACTGCTGGCTGAGCCCCCGAGGACTGTACCGATAGGGTACCCTGGGCCATTTGGGTCCCCCATGGTCCTCAATAGGGCCAGTGCCAGGGGCCTTGGGTCCAGGTCAGTCCCGGCATTGGTGCCGGCTGGGGAGCCCCTTGGTGGTATGGTTGAGGCCCCGAGTCATCAGACCAACACCAATGCTGCTTGTGATGCCAGTCACCCGGCGCCAAAGGCCCACTACTAGAAGGCAATCTCCAGTGCCGGCGTCTGAGATGCCAGTGGGCAGTTGAGGAGCTGGAGGTTCTGGAACCCGATCTCCACCTCAGCACCCAACATGGGTTTGCCCCGAGACACCGGTCCCAGTACCCTCGGCCGAGGGGGGGGATGGAGGCATGGGCATGCCCATGAGGGCGCGTGCCGCCGCAAACGCCTCCAGTGTCAACGGCCCTTGCAAGGGCACTCTCCCACCCCCAGGGGTCGGGGGAGGCTCCCTGCAGGGAGATGCTGGTGCGGAACACCCTCCCCGGCACCTGGTTGTGGCATCTCTTGGCCAGTTACGGGCTGTGGAGCAGTCTCTTTGGCGGTGACTGGCTTCTTCTTTTTCTTTAGCTTTTGTGTCTCCGGTGCCGTCGGAGCGCTCCACACCGAGGAGACGTTCAGGGCCGCAGGGGAACGGGATGGCTCAGAATCTGGTCGGAGCACTGAGTCTATCAGAATGGCTTGAAGACGGGCGTCCCACTACTTCTGTGTCCGTGGCTTAAAAGATCTGCAGATCTTACATTTGTCCCTGTGGTGCTGCTCCCCCAAGCAACGAAGGCAGCTCTCGTGAGGGTCACTCATGGGGAAGGGTTTATTGCATACAGCACAGGACTTGAAGCCGGTCGAGCTTGGCATGGCTCCAACGAAGATAGCTCTTCAGGGCTTCTAACCAAGTCTAACTACACTAACTATAACTATTTACACTGACTACCAGAAAAAACAGGGGAATGCTGCTTGCAAGGCAAGAAGCAGAAGCAGTTCCATTTACCATCACGGGTGGAAAGAAGGAACTGGAGGGGCGTGGGGTCAGCGGCACCCTATGTACCATGGCATGAGCGTGGTACTCCAGGGGGTGCCTGTGCCGACCCTACAGGATCTGGTAAGGGGAAAAATCTTCCGGGAACCAGTGCACTGTGGCGTGCGCACACCTATATTAGAATGGATATGAGCAATCACTCAAAAACAGAGCAATTAATTTGGTGGGTGATCCTTAATTCTTTTATGTGGCTGGGTATATAGCACTAGTCTATTCATTTTATCCATACGATTCATGATTTTATAGCTCTCTATCAGATCTCCCCCAACTCCCACCCATCTCTTTTCTAAGCCGAACACCCCTTCTATTTACCTTTCTCCATTGTGAAAATTGATCATTTATTCTTACCTTTTGTTTCCTATCTTTAACTAACAACTGATCCAGGAGAGGACCTTTTGTCTTATCCCATGACCGCTTACTTTGCTTAAGAGTCTTTAATGAGGGACCTTATCGAAGATTTTCGAAAAACCTAATATAGTTTACTAGATCAACCTTGTCCACATTTGTTTGCCCCCCCCTCAAAAAATTCTACTAGATTTGTGAGGCATGATTTGTCCTTTACAACAGACATGTTGTCTATTCCTCAACATATTATGTTTCTCTATATGTCTGATAATTTTGTTCTTTATGATAGTTTCAACCAGTTTGTCTGGTACTGAAGTTAGGTTTGCTGGCTTGTAATTGCAACGATCAACTCTGGAGCCTTGAAGGGATCTCTCCCATGTCGTCTTCAGTGAAGACTAATGAAACAATTCATTTAACTTCTCTGCAATGCCCTTGTCTTCCTTGAGTGCTCCTTTTGAATCTTGATTGTCCAGTAACGCCATGATTGTTTAGCTTAAGAAAAGAAGAAGCTTAGTGTTTGTGCCCCTAGAATGTGAAGTGCAACTAACTTTCTTGCCTGCCTTTTTATACTTTTACACTTGACTTGCCAGAGTTTATACTAGTTTCTATTTTCTTCACTAGGATTTGACTTCCCAATATTTAAAGAATGACTTTTTGCCTCTTTTACTCTGCTTGTTTAGCCATGATGGCATATTTTTTTGTTCTGTTACTGGATTTTTTTTAATTTGGGGTATTCATTTAGTTTGAGCCTCTATTATGGTGTTTTTAAATAGTTTCCATGTAGTTTGCAGGCATTTCATCTCTGTGACGTTGCTTTTAATTTCCATTTAACTAGCTTCCTCATTTTCGTGTAGTTCTCCTTTCTGAAGTTAAATGCTATTGTGGTGGATTTCTTTGGCATTCCCACCTCCCCCCACAAGGATGTTAAATGTAATTAACGTTCCAAGAGTAATGCCAAAGAAGTTACACAGCAGCTACTAAAGTCAAACATTTTTAAGTAATCATGACTGGATAATATGCATCAATAAGTTTTATTAGAGCTGGCTGAATAGCTTGCTAGACCATTAATGTTGTTTTTCAATAACTTGTTCAATAACTTGCCATAACTTCCAGAGGACTCCAAGAAAGTGATCATTGTGCCAATATTTAAAAAGAGTAAATGGAATGATCCAAATTATAGGCCTGTCAGTTTCATAGTAGAGATGATGAGTTACTGAGTTGCAAAAAGTTCTTTCAGAACCAGTTCCATAGGTTAAGATTCAATAAGCAATCCATATAGAGAGTTTCTTAAAATTCTCCCATGAGAATTAGCAGGGTAATCAAGACTGGCACTGGAGACCTCAGTCTTGCAACTCAAGCTTCCCCTGATCAAGCTAAAGCAGATCTGAGATGACAGGATCAGGGCCCTAGAGTTTATAGATCTCTGGCACACTATGGATAGTCTCTTGAAAGCAGGTATTTCTTGAGTGAACAATAGGTAATTACTGTGGCTTTGAAGTAAAACATTTTCATTCCTAGTAGACACAGGTAATTAGTTTCACTCATCAGCATACAGGAATTATCCATTAAGCAGTTCATAGACAGTTTACTACAAACTTCAAAGAGAAATATCCACAAATTATTGAACCCAAGTTTCTTCTAAATGTCAATATCCCCTTTTGATCTCTGAATCAATAGAACATAGCAAAAGAAAGGAGCTGTCTGGTTACATTGTTAACTTTTAACAAGATATAGGTAAACACAGACAAATACAATCACTATTTTCTTACAGTTCTCTAACAACACAAATCTACATTTTAAAGCGCTGGTCTATCTAACATTGCTTTGTTAGCTATTTATTAGGAATGGCCTTAATTATCCTTTATATATTTTTAAAATATGTCTCTAAAGATTGAATTTGAGTCATTTAGCCTGCTAGTTGCTTAACTCTTTCTGGCTCAGTGTCTCGGTATGCTTTAGTTCAAACAGGAATTATTTCGGAGAAGTACTATGGCCTCTGTTATACAGGAGATCCAACTAGATGATCACAGGTGGTCCCTGCTGGCTTTATAAGCTATGAAACTGTCAGCATTTAACTGGAGATGTTACCTCAGTTCACCCCAACATGTAAGCAATGGTGGAAGGCCAACTCTTTAGAGGTTATATACCAAGTATATTTGACCTGGGAGTACATTTCCAAAACCTATGAACAAATAGTTATTATAATAAATCCCATCTATTTCCTTCTATGCTATTCTTAACTATTTTTATTCGCTTTTACATAAACATCTGTGCTAGCATCATCTTGGAAGCAATACCAGTTTTGGAAAGAGAAGGTGGTGTGAATGCTCATGCTAATGCATTTGCACCTGAATTCAAAACCACAGACTCCACTGAAACAAACTACTGGAAAAAGATAAAGGCTCATCTTCTCAGCTCCTCAAAAATGATCACAGTTCTGCCACTGAACTATCACCTGTATGTGCCCAGGTGACAAAGGTTAAAAACCTGGACAATGCTTTTGCTTTTTGACTTTGCAGTGATATAGTCTCTGCCATAGCACCAGTTCCCGTCTGTTTGAGAATGGCTTGCAGATGGAGAGTAATAATTCAGTATACAAATTCCCCTGAGAGAAGATCAGAGAAGAAGTCTCTTTACCACGCAGTATATTGAACATTGTAACATGCCTCCTTTGTCACTGACCAATTCTGGTCACTTGGCACTTCTTGGAGTATTCTCTAAAGCGCTGAGATGCCATTTAACTTCCATAGAAGGGATGGAATAATAGTAGCTTTCTCCATGGGCCCTTGGAGTAGGACTAGAGCTCTTCCACTGCTTGGGTAGAGTAAGGGCCCTTGGAAACACTTGCAGCAGAAGCATACATGGTAGTCTGTGTACAACCCAGAGGATCCACCACTCCATGGTTCCAAGGGCCAGTCCCCTAGAGGCAGTTATGCTTCAGCCATGAAGCTGACTATTCTATTGTATTCTATTCTGTATATCTTCTTATACTGTGCTCATCACTGTAGGATCTGAGCCTCTTCTAGTACTGTGTAAGTGACATGATTAATATCTGTCACATGTTTGTTTTCTAATCTTTTTCCCAGCTGTAGGATTTGTTAGCCGCTCTGCATTTCTCTGCAGCCTAGGAATAGGTTCTCTCCCTGTTCCTCCATGAACCATATTGAGCTCTCTAGTGCCCACACATCCACTTCAGCTTTGTGCTAGGTACCAGATTTGACTCCAAGTGCATAGTTGTAGAAATTGATCCATTATAGTGCACAACACTTTGTAGGAGCCATAGAAACATAAAAGCCATTTCTAACATCCTTTTAACCAGAGGTAGCTTTGTTTTTCATGAGCCATTTCATGATCAGCACACAAAAACATCAATGAGTTTACACTGAATGTGGTATCTGAATGTATTAAGGTATGTCTACACTGGTGGCAGCAAAGTTGCCGCCGTCAGATCGACCTATCTGGATTGACTGAGAAGTCAGTGAAGACCTGCTCAGTTGATCCAGAAGTCGACACAGTAAAATCACCTCCTCAAGTGGCGTAGTGCTCCGTCGATGGAAACGTGGTTCCCATAGGCGTAGTGCAGTGGAGATGCCATGCAAAAGGGAAGCACAGCAGTTGACGGGAGTTATGCAAGATACTCTGTGTAGCTTGCGTAACTCCCGTCGACTGCTGCCGCATCGTCTGGTAAGTGTAGACCAGGGCTTAAATAAAAATATTTGAAGATTTAGTTACTGACCATCTCATATCTACAGTATTAATATTAAAATGTACAAAAAAATAATTCTCTGCTGCACTTATGAACTCTTTAGAGTAAGACACTATCTTTACCCCTTAATTGTTGCAAGTATTTGTACTTGCTTTAATAATGTAAAACCAGGTGTAGCTTTAAAGATATTCTTTTTGTCAAATTATTGCTCTAGTTATTGCATCAAAGAAGTTTTAAATGAGGTTATTTCCTTTCACAGGAACGGTGTGGACTCAGAATATTTTGAGCTTGATTTATTATGAAGGCCATCGGGCTGAAACAGAAAAAACGGAAACAATTGACAGAGTCCCATGGCTAGAGTACAATTTCAATCAAATGGATTATGGCCAACGTCTATCACCTCGGCTCTTTTCCTCTCACCTGCCTTACTATTTAGCTCCAAAAGGTCTGAAAAACAAAAAAGCAAAAGTAGGTGCTAATATTTTTACAATTTAATTAAAATTAACCAGGAGAATTCATTGCTTGCTCCAGTAAATCAGTCCAAATCCTTTGGGCTGGATTGTCTGCCTCTCTCACAACAACCCTTCTGAAAACAACCAACCCTCCACTTCTTCCGTGGGATGGGGGCTCACGTTCCTCTAGGGTGCCATTTCATCTCCCGAGATCCTGCCAAAGCTGGGGGAGAGAGAACTAGTTCAATCAAGACCTCAGGACATCATTGTCCGGGTTCAGTGGCAACCCCGTTTTTCATGGAACTGCTGAGCTTAGCCTTTGGGCCAAGGCAGAGAGCTGCTGCAACCACACCATGACTGTTCATCCAAAAGTGTGTGTGGAGGGGCTTATTGATGGGTTATGATCATTATAGTGTGCATATTTTCAGTGTATATTAGACAAGGTGGGTGAGGTGGTATCTTTTACTGGACCAGCTTCTGTGAGTGAGCAAGACAACTTTTTGAGCTTCATTAGTTCACCCACCTCACCTAATATCCTGAGACCAAGATGGGTACAACAACACTGCCTACTTCAATGTCTATTGTAAATTAGTGTTTCTGTGGTGTATGTAGCTACGTAAGTGTAAGCTGTTATGCTCTCCCTGTAGAGGATGCCTCATGTTTACTGCACCTGTTAAACGTAAGGTGACTTCTTGCCAAAGAATGGGCAGTGGTCTGTGCCATGAAGCAGCTCAAGAAGTTGTGGAGAGAGGGGTGTCTGGGACTCCCACTGAGCTCACTTTCCTGGATATGTCCCACCTCCCCTGCTGCTTTGTCTTCCTTGTTCTAAAAGGAGGTGAATGTTAATAGTGCCCCTTTAATTTATCTGAGACTTTCCCTTTTTTTTTTACCTTGCAGGTTATTTATATAGCCAGAAACCCGAAGGATGTTGTGGTTTCCTATTTTCATTTTAGCAAGCATGCATTCATATTTGAGAAAGTACCTGATTTTAATATTTTAATGGAGAGGTTTTTAGCTGGGAAAGGTAAGTTTCATTTACTGCTAGAAGGCCAAACCCTCCTCACTGAGCCCAGCCTGACTAAACTAGCCGTGTGGGTAAATTATACCGAATGTGGTGCTGGTCAGAATTCTCCCCTTCGACAGGACAGGAGTCATGGTTCTAAGGCTGCAGCGACTACAGTAGTATCAACAGCTCACTGTAGAAATTCTGGGTGCTAGGTTAGTTCAGGGGAGCTGTGTAATCACAAACAATGCACCAGTAAAGTGCATGTTGCCTGATTTTAATTTCTCAATAAGGTATTCACTCTGAAACCTAATAATGAACATGTAAATACATTTCAACACTTAACTGCTGAAATAACAGATGTGCAGATGTTAATAAGCACTGTACGGAGAAAACAGAAGTAGTATGGTACTGCTCACATTAGTAGAAATATCCACCTACTTTGCTTAGCCCACATTCCCAAACTACCACCCACGCCAACCCAAGAGCCAAAAGACTCAGCTGTCATCTCTCCAGCTCTTGAGTTCTCCCTTAATAGCTCTCTTGCAATGCAGTGTCCTCTCTAAAGCAGTCTGTGGCGCATTGACACTTTAAGCTTATAGTAAAATCAATTAAATGTATTAATAAAACCAGGAGGAGTGAGTGTACAGTTTTGTTCATTTCATATTTAAGTCAATAAAAAAGATCTTCCATTTCTGCTGAAGGTGCAGCAGCCTCTCCATTTTTCTACACTAGAATGCTGAAGAAACTGGAAGATCTTTGCTTTGGAATTTAGGCCAAATTGCCACAAAGGACACAGGATTTTGGATAATACAGGGGAATTTAGTCCTAGGCCGCTCATTAGAAGTAATGGAAATTATCTAAAAGTGAACTATTCCGAACATCAAAGCATAAATATCATACTGGGTAATGTACCATTTTATGATGCCAGTGAAATCTAGAGATAAACTTGTTGTTAGCGATGTAACTGACTGTTTTTATGTAAAAAAAAGAAACCAAAACCGAAAAGGGGGACTTGGGTGTGTAACGGCCACTTTTGGTGCCTAAATGCAAAATGTAGAGTCTTACAAACCCCATTCAGCTATCATCTAACTCTGTAGGTGCTTAAATTCCCTAGATGCCCATGTTTCCCATGGTAAAGTCTCCTAGGAACCTAAAATTTCTGCCATTGGGCATATATACAGGTATCTCAGTCCTGACACCTTGGAGCAGCTTAGCTCTTAACTCGTGGCAGGATTCACAAAATAGGCATCCCCCTATCTTGCCTGAGGAAATCTATCCAGTAGATATACTCAGAGGGCACGCGGAAGCTCACCTACCAGGTCAGGACTCATATGACAGTACAGCCAGAAGAGGACCAAGTGCCCCTTTTTATCCTCTAGCACAAGGCTTCGAGCACTTACAGAAGATGAGACACCCAAGTTGAAATCCCTGCTCTCACACATCCCAGGTGTGTCCCAACCATGGGGTTACAGGGTCTTCTGGGGTGGGACAATTTCCTCAATCTCTCCTCTTGAAGTTTTCCACTTTGTATAACTCAGCTAGTCATTGAGGCGGGACTTGAACAGTCATTCTGCAGCCCTGTGTGTGACGCTATTAGGCTGCTGAAGTGTTGATAATTTAACTGTTTTTCTCTTGGAGACCATTAATGTTTACGTTGATTATTTTTTTCGCCCTCATAAGTACTTGCTAGCTCATGGTTTGATCACATCAGAGGCTGGTACACCCACAGAGCTGATTACAACATTCTCTTCCTTACCTACGAGGAGATGAAGAAGGTGAGGCCTGTTGATATCATTATAGCTAAACACTAATGCATCACAAACTTTGTATCTGTGGGCCAGGGCCGCCTTGCATCCCTTCCTCTCTCCCTCCTGCTGCCTGTGTGCCACTCTCTTGTCCCCTTTTCAGGGATTCTCTGCAACCCTCACCCCTTGAATTATGCCAGAGCCTCTGTGTGCCCCACCCTCATTCCCAGGCTAGGGGCGCTATGTGCCCCCCATTCGCAACTCTGACAGACAACCCCTATCTGCTGATGGGAGGACAGGGGGAAATTTAAAGGTTTGGCTGCCTCCAGGCAGCTCTCCCCTTATCCTCAGTCTCCCCTTCTGGAAAGCAGCCCAACTCCCAGCAATTCCCAGCTATTGCTCCTGCCTCTGCCTGCAGAAGCCTGCCCCACTAGCTCTGGCAGCTGACCAAGCAAGGCTGGCAAACCCTGGCAGAAACCTGGTGGGGTACATAACTCTGCATGCGCCCCTCCCCCCCATGCATCGCTCTGATCTCTGCCATATACCAGGGCAATCTATAGATCACCAATGATCCTCTGTTCCCTGAGGACCTTAGCTGTGGTGACCTAACGTTTAAGTGAAGGGCAGGCCTAACATCTCACTTCACTCAGCCCGTAAACAAATCAGATTCTGCCACCTCACTCCCAATGAGACTCCTCACAAAGTCCATTGGTCTCACGGCTTTCACTGGCACGCCTTGAAAAAATTCTTCTGTGTGAGGGTGGCAGGATCAGGACTGTAAGGTGGGGTTTTCCAAAGCACCCAACTGAAAAAAGGAAGTTCCGAGCAGGCTGCAGAACATCCCTGGAGCTGCAATAGGAGAGCGGTGCCTACTGCACATAGTCATTTAAAAAAATTCTACCCATCGTCTCTGGGACTGCACATTGTCTGCACTAAACGGGAGAAAATAAGGAACTCCTGCTGCAATAGGAAAAATGTAGCCCTGCTATTGAAGTGAACTGTGATTCATCTAGTAATGTTCTGGCATAAATGATGACTGGAGCTATTTGGGAAAAGAGATAGTGCCCCTATGTGGAAAACTTTGATGGAAAATAAAATGTTTTGTCAAAATTTCTCTTCACCACTATTCCTTACCCACCCCCTGCTGTGCTGAAACCCAAAAAACTAAAGTTCTTTTTAATTAAAAAAACCAAACAACAAAACCCACACATCCAACAAATAAAGGCAATTCTGGAAACGCCTTTATTTTTTTTTTAAACAAAACTGTTCAATAGAAAATTTTTGAACAGTTCTAATAATGAGCTTGTTTCCTCACATCACCACAGAAGTGGTGTGATGTGAAAGCTGAAAATAGAGAGAGGGAAAAAAAAGCAAATATTCCCCCCTCATTAAATGACTGGTATGGTGGTGGTTGCCCCTAAGTATGCTTGTGGGGCTTAATGGGCAATACACCGCACTCAGTGATTATGCAATACTGCCAGAGAGCAGGGAAGAAGAAAGGGCAAATTGATTCTGACCTTCTTCCCAGTGGAGTCTGAGAGACAACCAGATACTTCCGGTGAGAAGAGGGGGGTGTATGAGGTAACATCCTTTATTGGATCAACTTTTCTTGGTGAGAGAGACAGCTGTGTAGCTCAAGAGCTTGTCTCTGACCACCAGAAGCGGGTCCAAAGAAAGATAATATCCTGGAACCAACATGCTACAACAACCCTGCACACATAATACCTCTGGAGGCAGTGACAGGTGGTGTTATCTGCTTCCTAGTGAAGACTATATGGTGCATGGGAGAGCAGTTGCGGTAGTTAAAAATCTGCTTTATTTAATTTCCTTGTCTGCACAGCAAAAAAGCAACAATAGAACCTATCTCATGTGGTGTCTTTAAGGGAGAGTATTTACTACATTTTACAGCTTCTCAAACTTTATTCAGAATGCTTTTTCATCAAAAAGATTTTTTTTCTAAAAAATTGTAGGTTTCATCTTAATTTTTTGTGAAGAAATATGGTTTTTATGCAATTTTTAATGGCAGTATTTCATTTACTGAAAAGCCAGTTTTTAATAAATGAAGTATTTCAATAGCTATTTTAAAGCTATTAAAACCACAAAACATAGCCCATTTCAAACACCCCACAATGGGAACAATTTCAGCAGTTTGAAGGTTTTAGAAATTAATTTTTCATTTTTCGATCAGCTCAGCTACATTTAAGTCCTTACCAGCTTCAACTAGATCAGCAGAAATCAGATTTAAACTGCTTTAAGAGGGATCACTCAGGAGGTTATGCTGGTTGAACTAAATCAATTTAAAACCCATTTTACTTTATATTTGAAGTGAAACAGGGGCTAGGGTTGCCCATTTTGGTTGGGTGTAGTCCTTGTGGTTTCCTCACAGGGTATAATCTTTAATGGAAGATTTATCTTTAATTCCTGGAGACTGCAGGACACTCCTGGAGGACTGGCAACCCTAAACAAGGCTAGGAGTATCTGAGTATACCTCTGAGCTAAAAAGGCAGGGAAATAGCATGAAGGCTGATTAGCAAAGCAAGGAAAGACCCTTCCCTTTAAGAGGTTCAACACCTGAGATGTATCCTTCTACTTCAAAACACAACTATGAGACTGACCCCTTGCTCGGGAAACTGTCAGCCTTTATCTCATGTTAGCAATAGTATTCTCAGACACAGAGATGAGCCTGTTCTCCCGTGACAGACCATGAGGAAGGGTTACCTAAAGAAGACGCTTATAAGGGTTCTTCTGGTTACTCGCAGGTCAGGCTTTGATGCTGCTGCATCCAGTGACAGTGAATTAAAGTTTTGCCTCTGAAACAGTGCGATAAAAGCAGCACCCTTCATTCCTTCAGTTCCATGTTCAGTATCCCACCCTTATTGAAATATCCCATTATCCTCTATTCTCTCATTTATTTGTCTCTTTTACTTTTCTAATTTGGGGAATAGCTAAATTGAAATAATTCTCATTTTCAGGATCTCAGAAGCGTGGTGCTGAAAATTTGCAACTTCTTAGGAAAACAGCTGACTGAAAAGGAGCTGGACATTGTCGTGAAGAAGTCTGTATTCAGTAACATGAAATCTGATCCCAGGTCAAACTACGAGGACAAGACATGTATCTTGGAGAAAGGCAGAGACAATTTTCTTCGCAAAGGTAAGATGGAAGCAGCCACTTGTTATAAACATTTAAGTCTGTGAATCCTGACACAAGATGTGTGAAAGCTAGCTGCCTAGACTTCCAATCACAAGCAAAACCTTCTGTCCTTAGCTAATAACTGGCTTTGTGGCATTAAAGTTTGTGATGCATCAGGCATTGTTTCCCAAAGGTGAAAGACAGCTGCATTATTTTGCTCCGTGCAGCACCATAAGAGGTTGTTTGCAGAACAGAGCTGGGCAACAAATGGTAAAAAATGTTAAATGAGAAATAAAAAAGGTGTCATTTTAAAAAATTGAAAATTTGTGACCAGCACGCTTAAAGGTTAATCTTCCCTTCACACCATCTATAAAAGTTAAGATTTTTTCTCTCAGAAAATTAAAATGTGAACACCAGGAGAAAATGAAAGTCTAGTGCTTCTGTGCAGCTTCATACATGGGGAGACAAATCCGTTTCAGGGATTATTCAGAGCCTGAAATAATGGACCTAAAAAAATTTAAGAAACAATTCTTGTGCATGAGAAGAGGAGCTGGGCTTTTATCATGTGTACCCTTATTATGGGAGGCTCTCAACGTGTGATGGTGAATAGATGTTACAGGTCTGTGATGACTGTTCTTCTGATATTGCTATATAGGTGATCCTGTTTAGAAGGGAGTGGGCCCTGGAATGAAAAGGATGTCTCAGTAGAAAAAAGCACTGCCTAGTGTTAAGTACAGCATTATCTGAAAAGGCTGTTCAGAGAAATTCATATTCCTTTTAACAGTAGCTCCTTCCTCTTCCCAGTTTCCCCTCTACCATTTGTGCCAAAAGAAATTAGTACAAAATAGTAACTGTATAGAGCTACAGATGCCTAAAACAGAATGGGTGAAACTATCTAGAAATATTGGGTCAAATTACTGTCAAGTCATTGGACCATTACAATTTTGTACAGGGGCCCTCTAGATTCTACAAAAAAACAAAATCAGTTTTCACCAAGAGCATGTTTTATCAGAGGAGCAGCATTTTCAGATAAGGCTGCTGACATCTGTAACGCACAAATCACATGATCAAGGCTTCCCCCATATAATCAGTGGACCATAATGGTATGATGGACAACACACACAAATCCAAGTTTAAAAATGGTGTCTGTGCTGTATTTAGGTCACCCCCCAGATCTGGAAACATGCCTCCAATCCCCAAAGACCTAATGAACTACACTTTGGGGAGTAGGAATGAACAGAAATGGAATTGCTCCCAACTAGCACAATGCACAGTTTCTTACCTGTACAGGCTTTATTCAGATTATAATAAAATGTCCAAGTGGCAGCACAGCATCTAACCATTATTGCCCCTTCTCCACCTCCCACTTCAGGAACCGTTGGAGATTGGAAGAACATAATGACTGTGGCACAAAGTGAAAGGTTTGACAAGGTTTTTAACGAGAAAATGAGAGATCTGCCTTTCAAGTTCATCTGGGATCTTAATGAAGAAATATAGGCCAGTTTCCTTTTAGAAAGAGGACGTGCACTAAAGAAAATGAAAATATGCCTTTGCCTCCAGTATTCATAAAAACCATTGTTCTGGGCAAATTAAATACTTGAAACCTACAAAAATTTTCTATTAACTACACATACATACACTCATATAGCCAGTGTTTCCCAGAAATTGCAGATATTTTATATTTTCCCTTCAAAAATTAGAGAGAGTTTCCAGAATTGCTGATTCCTTCTGATTTTTCCACCTTGTGCTTTGGCCATTTGAAACCTTTTACTACCAATGCCTAAATTGGTTAAGCCTCAGGATAGAGTTAAAGAATTGGGCAAAGATGTGGATATTTTGTCCTTGTCCTTTAACATGTCCTTGACCATGTTAAAAAGAACTGTATAGCCAACCACATAAAAGGTCCATGTCATGTTGTAGCAACAGAAAAAAATGTGACAGCAGCAAAGCAACAACTCACTATTACTGGTGTGCTTACACAATAAAATGAAAGTTAGAAATAGAGATAGTACAAGACTGGGTGGAGGCCTGTTGCAGTGCAAACATCCCACTAGGAAAAAAACCCGAAACAGACAGTCCCAAAATGTGGGAATTCCTAAACAAGCATGTACAAAATCAAAGTAAGAGTTTATTCAAACAATAAAGAAGGTGACATGGAGTCTGATGGTGAAGGTTTTCTTTCTTCTCCCCTGTGCACGCTGAAATGCATATTTGTCTTGTGTCCTATTTCCCCCTCTTGCTGTCTCCAGGGCCTATTTACTATCTATATATAAACGGAGGTAAACACACCCTCCTTTTGTTTAGGATAAACCTGTTGAATAACTTTTGTCAAGGCCGAGCTGTTGGGTTTGAACATGTGCTAACAACATCATGACTACATATAATGTTGCTACATACATTTCAGCACAATATTATTAGTTATTAGCAAGTTATTAGTTTTCAAATGATACTTCACAAGGGATATTTTGTACAAAAATATTACAGTAGTGCAGAGGGTGTGAATACAGGCGTGCTTTTGGTCAGATATAGAACAAGATTATTTGTTCATATGACTCCTTGTTTATAATGGTTTTGGTAGTCATTCATTTTTGTTTCACATAAAATAGCAGTGGCCTTATCCATACTTGAAACTTCTAACAGCATCACTCTGTGTGTCAGGGAAGTGAAAAAACCCACACCCAAATGTGAGTGATGTACGTATAATCATGACCAAATCCCCCAATGTAGACACTACTCTGACTGAGTGCTTCTGGGGGAACAGCTAACATCATTCAGGGAGATAGTGTTCCTACACCAGCAGAAAAACTTCCGCCTGCATACATTGTGCTCGTGCTAGGGGGCTTTGCTGCCATAACTATACAGACAAGCCCTGGCCTATACTACAAACTTATATCTATGATCACATTGCTGAAGAGTATGGAAAATCAGCAACCCTGAGCGACATCGTTATACTAAATTAATCCCCAATGTAGACAGCATTGTGTCACATCAGCCACTACATTTGAAAAGTCAATTTCATGTTATAGAAGGGTTTTTGTAACAGTTTGTGCAACTGTAGAGTAATTAATGCATTCTAACTCCGCTGTTTCTACAATCTTGACAGCAGCTGGGCAATCTTCTGAAATGTGCATCAGCTGTATTAGAATATGTTCAATATACCAGTATAGGCTGCCTGTATATTCATCCACAGTTACAGCTGTGCACTGATCTTAAATTCAGTGATTGGTTGTTGCTTGTTTAGTTCAAAGATGCGAGGAAGATAGACTCATCTCAGTGTACTTGCCTGTGGGACAGAGCCCCCATTTTGCACAGGGGAAAAGAAAGAAAACCTTCACCATCAGACTCCATGTCACCTTCTTTATTGTTTGAATAAACTCTTACTTTGAGGGGTAATCCTCAGAAGAATCCATTTTAAAGGGACTATAAAAGTAAGGGGCAAAAACACACCCATGTCATGTGCGCTCTCTCTCTCTCTCACACTCTCTCTCTCTCTCTCTCTCCCCCCCTCCCCTAAAAAGATAAAGTAACCATCCCTTTGACTTTGATGGGAAATCCTGACCTGAATTTGGTCAGTCATGTTGCTGGGAATCTCTAGTAAGTACCTTGAACCAAATCTTAAATTTTAGCTACTAGAAAGCATTTTACCTTTATTTCGCTTGTAACCATTTCTGATTTAATACCTTATGCTTGTACTCATGTAAAACCTCTCTCTTTAGATTAAAAATAAAACAAGTGTATTTAACTACAGACTAATCCAGTGTTGTGTTTAAACTGAACTGTTTGGTAACTCCACGAGTTGCAACAAATTGCTGAACATTGACTTTTTACAACGCAAAAGACCTCTAGTATCTGAACTGCCCAGGAAAGGGCTAGATAGTGCAGAATACATTTAGGGGGAATTTGGGACTGTGAATGTGTTGGGGTCATCCTGAAAATAGTAACCAAGCCTGCTGGAAGCCAGAGTGTGGCTCATCTGTTGCTGCTGGGGTCAGAATTGCTAGACCAACACTAACTACATGTAGATACTCAGGGTGTGTCCTGCATGTTGGTAGTCTGTCTGTGGGTTTCCCAGGTTGGGAACTACAGCAGTAAAGCACTGTGAGGCATCCACAGTTGCAGGGCAGGCAGTGACACAAGCCCTCCCATGTCTGGCATGCACCTCGGACTGTGACATAGGAGCTACATAGGAACTTCTGGGTTGGAAGTTCTCATTTTTAAAGTACAAGTTAAATATTTCTGGTTCTCAGAACACTTCTGGCAACAGCAGTAAATGCTCTGCGTACAAAAAACCCTTGATTTAAAACTGTTATAAGTACTGATGTTCATCAACTTATTTTCCCCTCTTCAACAAATTCTCAGAACTGAACAGCATCAAAGCAGCACAAAGCATGATGCCCTGGTGGATAAAGTAGTCATACTAAAATAAGTTAAAATTTAGAGTGCGCACACAAGCCTCCACCATCTAGAGGCATGGCAGTCTCCTGATCCCAGTTTATTCTGAGACCTGTCTCTTCAAATTAGCTTTATGCCTATTTATTATGTCTGGACAATCACTCATACACTATCAAGTCATACTGGTATTAGTCCCTTTCAAATATAAAACGATTAATTATGAATATTTGTTCATCAGAAAAAATTCACATCTTCATAAACAAGAAGTGAACATGCTACAATATTTAGCAATATAGAGATCCTTGGATTTTCATTTATAACTGATGACCAATAGCAAATACCTGTTGCATCTTGATCTGTAACGACATATAACAACAAAGACTGGTGTCTTATCCCCTTTCTCCATGTCTGATTAGCTTCCCCTTCCCATTTCAGTTATTCACTTTTCCTTCATCTCTCTTGCATTGATTTATTCGCTCTTTCCTCTATCTCTCGGTTTAAAATGTTTTCCAGTCCCTTTTAAGCCCAAATACAGCATCCTCCTTACCCTCGTACTCATGCGGACATGCTACATCTTGCTCCTAGTAGCAGCTTTCTTCCATTTCTCACCTCTCTCCATAACCTGTGACCTTCCAGTCATTCTACTGCTTTTCTCCTAGATGTACTATTGTGGTATCTAAAATGGTGAGCAAAGCACACGCATGCTGATGCCACAATAACCGCAAAAGAACTGCTGGGCTTACATCTGCATGCTGGTTCCTTTAGCTGGAACCTTTTGCTGTATCTTGTACTAGCTGACTTTTCACCATAGTTGGCTACAACAGTAATGCCAAATAAATAAAATAAATAAATAAAGAGAGCAAGCGAGCAAGCAAGAAAATTCTGAACTGTCACTCCAGTTATGCGGTCATGTACTCTGCTGATTGTAGAGAAAATTATTATTATTTTCATAGCACTGTTCGCAATAAGGTTAACTACTGTACAAGTTCAAAAGAGAAGTTGCCTTTCAAACAGATCCATCAAACATTTGATGACGACTTTAAGGGTTCCACTTCCTTTACAAGTTCTTTCCAATTTCTTTGCCTGGATGATGCCCAAAAAGAGTTATATTTGAAAACAAGAGAAATTAAGGGGTTAATTTAAAAAAAAAAAGTGTGTTCAAGATGTCAATTTAAAACTCAACAATTTCAAATGGCCAAATGATCAAATCACGTTTATAACGTAGAAACTCTTTCACCTTTAATATTAGTAGTGTTGTTGGTGCAGATGTAGCACGGGGAAGAAGAATATCATTAACATGTAACTTCGAGGAGGTTGTGTGAGGTTGGAAGGTCACCACAAATCAGTCTCTACAGCCATTTATGAATATGAATGGTTAGAAGCACCATTAATGAGTTGTATCTGAAGCACTGTAGAGTTCCACAGATAGAGCAGTTTTATAGTAAGTACTCCCCCTTTCTTCACCAGAACTTCCACACGTATCTCAGGCTGAAGATAGAGTAGGTGCTCAGCACACCTTTGTATTGCAGCACATTCAGCATCTGTTCTCATCTTGCATGTCTGATCTCTTCAAGGACAGTTATTAGGCGGGAGGGGAGAGAAGAGAAAACAGATATATGGGTTTCTAGACTTCATACAGATTAACAATATGCTTAACATTTTACATTTGAAATGAAATGTCAATTTATTAATTATGATGAAAGTCATCAGAAGAGTATTCTCCTGAAATTAAAATAGTTTGGTTCTTTTCCTTCAAAAATGAAAACCAATACATGCTTGGTAGAGCCACAGATGCTGTGGCTTTCCTGACTGCCTCTTTCTCCCTACATGTGTCCACACATACCGATGATACAGCCAGTTCAGCAAATTCAGTCTAGTCACTGTCTAAATCAACAGGGTTGTAATCAGGGTCATCCTCTTCATCCTCCAATTCCAAGTCATCCATTTCCTGGAACAAGGATTCATCCACTTCCACACTGTTTCCAGCTGCAAGAAAAAAAAAAAAAGTGTTTTATTATGGAAGCAGGAAAAAGAAAAATTAGGGTTTTTTTCCCCTTCATTCTTCAGAGAGAAAAGAAAAACGCATTGATCTGCTACTTCTCCACCACCTGGATAGCTGAAAAAAAAAAAAAAATCAGACTGTGAAAGTCCTCCAATTCACCACAGAGAAAAATTCCCCAGTAACAGCTCTTTAAAGTTATTCCATGTTGCTGGTACAAATTTAATGAACTTAATTGTTTGGTTCAAAATACCTGCTGACTTGAACAAAATGGGGGGATGTGGAGGAACAAAAAACCACTACCAGAATAATGAAGTTTTTCCCACTCCAATGCTCAACAGAGCTGATTGTGACATAGGTGAAATACCCACAGCTCATCGATGAAGTGATGTTACCACTGCTAGTTCCAAGAGATGGCAATAATTCCAAACTATCCAATTCACCCAGCTATCTTTGAGTAATCCCAAAACAAGCGTATCAATTCCTGGAAGCCGCAAGGTCTCTATGGCCATAACCTTGCAAACAAGTGAGAGTAAATGAAGTCAATGGGACTACATTTGTGTGTGAAGTTACTCTCACGCGTCAGCGCAAAACATGGGCCTATAGGATTATTAGAAACAGAGCACCTCAAACACTACATCTAACATGAGAATACTATACATTGCTTTCAGGACAGGAACTACTGGAACGTTATTGAGAATATCTGACCTTTATCATTTCGGAAGAATGCTGGTTAGACAAACATAAGAGCTTTCCTCAAAGCTTCTCCCCTCAGCACATCTAGCAACACTCTAAATTATTCCAAACCAATTTAGCTGATGAAGAAGTGTCAGTCACTTTACACAGAGGAAAAAATTGCAAAGCTATATGAGATTTACAAGGAAACAACAAAACCTGACAAACTTTTAAAAGACAACTACCCTTTTTCATACATCAATTCTTGTTTATTGGTTATGAACACAAAAATTATATTTTATGGAACTGCTAAGGCCAGACTTATGGAAAAACCCATGAAAAATAAATGTAAGAGTTCTACATTTAAATCAGTTATGATGTCTACTAGGAAAAGGAGAGCAGATAAAATTCAAATCCTTGCTTGTACTTCAAAAAAAACAACCCCAACCACCCAACACCCCAGTCCAAGGTTTTAACTGTGCTCTCATCAAGTCTTAGGATTTGTCCACACTACAGGTTATGTCAGTATAACTGATTTTGCTCAGTGTGTGAATAAGCTCCCCCCACGAGCGATGAAAGTTACACTGACTTACACAGTGTGGACAGCGCTATGTCTGCAGGAGAACTTCTGTTGAGATAGCTATTGCCTCTTGTGGAGGTTTTATTATGCCAATGGGAGAACTCTCTGCTATGCAGCTGCAGCGCTGTAGCGCTTCTCCTGTAGACCAGCCCTTAGAGATAGTAAGTGCAGCTCTGTAGGTTTTCATATTTCTTTGAGACAGCAAAATAAATGACTGATAAAACCTGCACTGTGTCACAGCTGGTTCTGCATGGAACAATGGTGACATCTACTGGTCACTTAAAACAGTCCCAGGCTTATTTCTCCCACCTATCCATATTTCACAGTGGGTCTCTATTCTCATTTAAAAGTTAATATATAGAAATGGTTTGAGATTTACCTACCCCCTTTGCATTGCGTATTAATGTCGGAGTTATAACATAGCACTATATTAAAGTGGAGTTATTTAAAACTAAACCACAGTTCTTACTCATTCTCATATTGTCATGCACACCTAGGTTGTGTCCCTGGTAGAGGACACCAGAGCAACACTCTCATTTAGGGCCACATCCTGCTCTTACTGAAGCCAGTTGGCCATTTCTCATTAATAGGTGTAGGACTAGATTCACACCAAATTAGGGCCACCATATGGTATAAAAGTTACTGTTTTAAAGTAAAGAAAATTTACATTAAAACAAAATTTGTTTAAGACCCTAATGCCTAATGTGCCTATGGGTCTGTTGTTCTGCTATAAGAGTTGGTGAAATCATAAACATGGCATCTTAAGGCAGGCAGCTCCATCTTAAACTTTTGCAAAGGATCTGCATAGAAAACACACTCCCCAATTCAAGAGCTCTGCTTCTTCTGTGTATTCAGAGTTTTAGCTGCCTGCATTAGTGACAAAATACGTTTTTACTTCTGTTAGATCTAAGAGTCAAGAAAGCTAAGAGACAGCTGAATTCTATTCCTTTTTGTGCATCAACTCAATTAATAAGGCCTTGTCTACATGAGAAAATTATATTGGTTTAACTTAAGTGTTTTAAAACTGGTTTAGAAGAATATATTCTGCTAATGCTCTAAATGCCTGTGGATTTTTGTTGTTGTTTTTGAAAGCATTTTACTTCATAGTATTTCTGCAAAAGAGGTTCTTCCCACATTAAACAAACATTTAAGGAATGTTAACCATACATCAAGTTTTGTAGCTTAGTTGAGTTTTAGTCAGATTTCTAACCAAGTCTTTCAATAGTGCAAATAACAGAAAAAACAAACGACAGAAGTTTACCTTCTTCCAAGAACTGAATATCAGACGTATCAAGATTATGATCTGTTTCAAATAGTTGTTTTCCTAAAAGGAATAATAAATATTAAAATTAGTGATAACTTGCAATGTAGTTACTAGAACCGTGCAACATGGAAATTTGCAAGAGTATGTTAGAATTTGGATATTTAAATAACATCGAAATAATATTTGATAATTTATGTACCCTGAGCATTTCGCTGATACTTGGATTGGTTACTTCTTTGCTTATCTTGTCTATTTAAATTTCAAGTTTTCGGGGCAGGTGTGGTCCTCTCTGGGATTCCTTCCCTTACAGGTGAGACAGGGCCTGAAAAAGGGCTCCATGCAAGAGTTACTACAGCCCCCGGTGAAATCAATGCTGGCAACTGGGAGAGAGAAGGGATACACCCAGTCTCCTCTGGTCTTGTCTGCAGGCCATAGAAAATGCTCATGGAGTGTCAAGAAGGAAGAAGACAGTGTGGATCCCTCACATCTTTTATTACTGACCTTGGCACAAAAGACTGTGCTAATAGTTTGCAGATGACACAAAGTTGGGAGGTATTGCCAATACAGAGAAGGATTGGGATACCATACAGGAAGATCTGGATGACCTTGTACACTGAAGTAATAGAAATAGGATGAAATTTAATAGTGGAAAGTGCAAGGCCATGCATTTAGGGAACAACAACAAGAACTTTTGCTATAAACTTGGGATGCAACAGTTGGAAGTGACAGAGGAGGAGAAGGACCTAGGCGTATAGGTTAATCACAGGATGACTATGAGCCCCCAATGTGATGTGACTGTGAAAAAGCTAATGAAATGCTTGGATGCATCACACAAGGTATTTCCAGTAGAGATAGGGAGATATTAGTACTGTTATACAAGGCACTGGTGAGACCTCATCTGGAATACTGTGTGAAGTTCTGGTCTTCCATATTTAAGATAAATTCAAACTGGAACAGGTGCAGAGAAGGGCTACTAGAATAATCCAAAAAATGAAAAACCTGCCTTATGAGAGGAGACTCAAAGAGCTTGACTTGTTTAGCCTAACCAAAAGAAGTTGAGGGGAGATATGATTGTTCTCTATAAATACATCAGATGGATAAATACCAGGGAGGGAGAGGAATTAAAGTTCAGCACCAACGTGGATACAAGAACTAATGGATATAAACTGGCCATCAGGAAGTTTAGACTTGAAATTAGACGCAGGTTTCTAACCATCAGAGGAGTGAAGTTCTGGAATAGCCTTGCAAGGGGAGCAGTGGGGGGCCAAAAACCTAGCTGGCTTCAAAACTCAGCTTGATAAATTTATGGAGGGGATGGTATGATGAGACAGCCTAGTTTGGCAATTGACTGATCTCTGACTACTGATGGTAGATATGCCAATGGGTATGTTAGATGGGTGGGTTTGAGTTATTACAGAGAGTTATTTTGTAGGTGTCTGGCTGGTGAGCCTTGCCCACATGCTCAGGGCTTAACTGATCATCATATTTCGGATTGGGAACGAATTTTCCCCAAGGTCAGATTGGCAAAGTCTCTGGGGTTTTTTCTTCTTCCTCTCTAGCATCAGGCATGGCTCACTTGCTGGTGGATTCTCTGTACCTTAAAGTCTTTAAACCATGATTTGAGGATTTTAATAACTCAGCCATAGATGAGAGATTTACTACATAAGTGGGTGAGTGAGGTTCTGTGGCCTGCATTGTGCAGTAGGTCAGACTAGATGATCATATTGGTCCCTTCTGACCTTACAGTCTACAGATCTATCTGTGCACAAGAGGTCAGACCCACAGGTAGATCATTGCCTCCATGCACTGACTTGGGGCAATCAGGCCCCCATTTGTTGCATTCAACATGTATTTGATTACTTTCCTACCATATGTCCATGTCAAGTAAAATGGACCCTTTTATAAAAATGGACATAAATCTTTCCATATGCACATTACCTAACTTCAGAAAATTTAATGCAGTTCACTTTATACTGACTCTACAAACTACTGATGTTCATATTAAACTGCTTAAGACTTTTATATTTGTGTTACTACATATAGCTTCTGAAAATAGGTCATATTTAGCAAAATCATTTCAAATCTAAATTTCCATGAATTCAGCCTAACATATCCTCAAATTACAAGAGGAGCTCTGTGTGGCTCAAAAGCTTGTCTTTCTCACCAACAGATATTGGTCCAATAAAAGATATTACCTCTCCCACCTTGCCTCTCGAATATCCTGGGAGTGACACAGCTACAACTACACCGCAAGAAAACCTTTGACACTGCAGGGGCCAAATCCAGAGGTCCTTATCAAGTCAAATTCCCATCCAAGTCAGTACCTCAGGATCTGAATCCACATCTCTGACATCAACTATTCTACACAAGTGACTCCCTTAGTATTTGCTTTGTGGGCACAATCCTTGGTTCTCTCTATGCACAAGCAAACTGGCTTAAACACAATGGAAATGATGCATTTCAACTGTGTGGCAGGCCAGTCAGCAGAAAGCCTGTATATGGTCTTCATCCTCTTTGTGCCATGAAGCCAAGCTCTGCAGCGTCGCTCTGATTTTAAACATGGAGGGGATACTTTCAGTGGGCCAGCAGGGTCCCAAAAAGGAAATATGGATCTATGAGGCTGCAATTCCATTGGACGGAAGGAGTCCAAAACAGGTCAGAATCACTACTCCTAGCCAGAGGTAATTGTTTTAGCCACAGCCAAGCTGTGCAATTGTCTGGGAGTGAAGAAGTCTTCCTCCACAGACAGTTCCTGCAGGTAACTCAGGTTTTGCCCATTTGATAGCAATTTCCCCCCTTTATGGTATATGGGCAGACTAAGCACAATTATATGAACAGTAAGAATATTGCACCACCACCAAAATCTGCTTCTAACCTCTCAAAGAACAAGAGACTGTGTCTGCTTTGTACTGATTGCATAGCTCATGCATTAACGAATATATCACCTATTCTGGAGTAATGAACCAGAAATATTACAAACTTCTACATTTGCTTGAATAATTTAACGTGGCGGTGGCAATCATACCTCTCCCCACTTTTTCCTCATTTTTCCTTAATGCTGTGAATGGTTTCACATGTGAAATGGAAACATTTAGGACTCTCACTTGCTCCAACATAAATGCTCAAGCCTCCATTGTGAGGCAAAACAATAAGCTAATGCTCAGTTTACAAGACAAGTCTTCCCCATTAACAATCAGACCTTAAATTGCTTCTTACAAATCTTAGTATTAAAAAATGAAAATCTCGGACACGGTTTCGTTATTTGACATATTGGTCTGATAAATTGGCAAATTTGGAGAAAATTGCAAAGTCATACCACTTAATTTATTTTTGCCTGCTTGTTCCTCTTCTTTCATCTTTTTTCTTTTAATTTCTAGGAGCTCTGTATCAAACTTTGCTTTCCAACTTAGGAAATTCTCAATTGTAACAGGAGTGCCATGGAAACATAGCTAAAAAAGAAAAAATGTTAAGACAATTCAGTGGCAAAGTAATAGTGAGAATTAATATTCTCTTTATGGTTGAAGTTATTGTATGCCAAGAAGCAGAACTACTATGCACCATTTTTAACTAGATTTCTTATAGCAAATTAACGCCCACCACAATAAGCGACAGGTGAAAACTGTGACATTCTAAATCACTTTTTTTCTTGTGGCTTGCAAATTTATTCAAACAAGACTAATGTAGAAAATCCCTGTTTTGATTTGGATCTATAATGTAATACCAGCAAGATAATGCAGGATATGCACTGGTGGGTTTATTAGTGGCTTAAGTCAAGTCACAAAGAAGCAGGGGGCGTGTACAAGAGTGCTAGGGATGCAGTGAACAGATATACTTTGTATATGAATATTTGCTATTCAAATTCTTAACCCCCAGAACAAGTTTATATTTAATATCTGTACCACAGAGGGGGAGAAAGATATGAACAGCAAGACACTTACTCTCTTCTCCTTCCATGATAGAGGAATCGGTTCCTTCCAGCACTACCCTCTGGTAGCAACTACAGAGTGACCCTGCTTTACTGTCACACTCCTCCACACTTTGGGGATTTCAGCGCTTAGTGCTTGTAAAAACCCACAGCCAACCCTCACTATGTGGGATTTCAGAAATGCAGTGCACTCTGAGGTATAAATACCAGGGAAACACTAAAGAGCAATGAGTGTATGAACTGACCCAAAGCGATGGGACCCAGACTGAAAGGACATGCAGCCCTCTAATTTCTACCAAAAGAGAAAGTCAAGACTCAGTGGTGGAATTTCTTCCAACACATCCTGAGAATGGGAAAAGCTATTCAATGGTGCCAAACAGAAATACCAGGCTACAGTGAAGAGGCTATTGGACCCTGCTGACACTAGAGGCTGAGCCATCCAAACTCCTGTCCATCAAGTCAATCTACCAAGAAGGAGTGCAAACAGTTGTCCCCCTCTTTGGTGGCATTCATGTTATAAATAGGGGAGAGGAGGCATCAGAAAACTATTTAGGCAGTTCTAACCTTCAATAGCTAGCTACAGTCCCCCAGGGACAGTTCAACATCTGAGAATAATATGAGTGCAATGCAATATACTCTAGAGTCCCTCCTGTTCCTCATCCCTTCCTTCCACTTAAAACGAAAGCCACACGGAGCATGGCATAGAGCTGGTTAACAGCAGCTCTGCACCAAATGGGGACTCCCTCGTTGCAAGAAAGAATGTTTGGCTAGAGGGATAATGCCAGCGTCCACTCTGTGCTGCTTGGGGCCCCAAAGGGAGAGGAGTGTCCAGAGGACATGCCCCAACTTTTTAAAGCAATGCCAGAAGCTATTAAGCATTGAAGTAAATACCAGAAAGGTGCAACCTGGAAAGTGCAATACTTACGATACATTCAACCAATGAAGGTGAAGTCATTGTGTGGCTACTTCTGAAGTTTTAAATATTGGTGCCTGTATCTGGGACAATACTACTGCTAGTAGTACAACTGTACAGCATCCACAGCAGTTTTCGGAAGGAAAACCAGAAAAACTAAGTTGAAAATACTTCACCCACCTTTTCTGCCTCCTCTGCTTCTCTCTCCTTCTGTTTCTTTTCCTCCTCTCGTCTCGTTTTTATTTGATCCACTATTTCATTTAATTTCTCTTGTACAGCTGACACTAGAGTGAAGATCATTACCATCCCCAAGTTCTCTTCTGCCTATAATATAAAAAGTGGTAGAGTCAGTCAGGCAATTTACTAATCAAACTCACCGTGCACAGAGGGGTTACACCTTATATCTATTTGGAAAGTGCTATGCTTAGTCCTGTAAGAATGGAAGTTACACTGCTGAATTGCCTTGAGCCAGTTTTGGAAATTTAGTCAAACTTATTTCACTGGGTTGAAGTCAGTTAAAATGATCATGGGAGAGAGAGGAAGGAAGAGCGGCAGAACACCAGTATCTCTCAGATCACTTTCTATTCAACAGATTACCAATATGTTCTTTAATTAAAGACCCATTATTTCAAGAATGAAGCAGTCTCTTTCTATGGTAAGACTATCATCCTTAGTGCTGAAAAAGGTACATCCAGGCCTTTATCCCAAATGGTTTCCTCCTCTCTGCTGTATCCTGTACACATGGGAAAGGGCAATTGGGGGAGGAGACACGGCTAGGCTTGAAATAGCTCCCCTTCCTGTGAAAAGTCAGCACTCTTGACAGGAAGGGGATACTGGGTGATGCTAACTGACAAAGAAAACCCAAACACATTTGTGAAACAAAACAATTTTAAAACAGGTGGGGACTGAACTCTCTAATCATGAAACCCTGGAGCCATGCTGTGTTCAGTTCTGTTCAGAGCAAGCCTTCCAGCCCAGTAGACAGACTTGTGCTAATGGGACTAGGGCCAGCACACTAAAGATAGCAAAGTGGACACTGAGCTCTGGAGGAGATTCAGGTTAGCAACCCAGCAGGTTGGGTGGGTTTGAGAGGTCAAGCTACAACCCAAAGGGCAACATCCACACATTTTTAGCACGCTAGCTCAAGCCCTGTTAGCATCAGTCTATCAACTTGCTCCCTGCTGCAGTGTAAACATACACATAGGTGCTTATGTAGCCTATAGGACTAGCCTGCTTGCATCTATATATCTTTCCTTATAGATTTAAGTATTGTTGTTTTATTATAATAGAGTCATAGATTCATATTAAAGTATTATAGCTGTAATGCAAGATACCTTACAGGCCACATCCTGTAGGAAAGCTAAGGCAGTTAGCATACATATGTTCGGGACCTTTGACCCACATAAGTAATGAGACATATATGGTTATAACCTTTACCCTATATAAGCCAGGAGGCATCAAAACAGGGGGTCTGTCTCAGGTTATGCCCCAAGTAAGCTTCACAGATACACCACAGAACCCACAAAAAGGGCTAGAAAGAACAAAGGTGAGATAAGCAAACTGTCTGGAAAGGATATGGATGCGTCATTAATATGCATGAACCTGCCAGTCTACAGAATAAGTGTACCCTGATAATTTGGAGGTGAAGAATTCAAGTTTGGACTTAGGAGGACCACCCATATTGCTCAGGGCAAAATCATGTTATAGGGCAAAACATGTTACTTGGGGAGATCATCAACTACTCCTTCTTGAAGCTTCTTTTAACTTAGTGTTAAGATTTTTGTCCTTTGTCTATACTTAGTATTATTTATAGTGTTAGTCTTAGCCTTATAGCTCTTAGCTCTCGAGCAATGCCTAGCTCTACTCAGGAGTTGAGAAACTGAACATCTCTCTCAACCCGGTCATCAGAGAAGGGTGTGACTATATTAATCCAAAGCACGCCGTAGAAATATATATATCACATGAGTCTCTAAAATAAGACTGTAATCCTATCCATTTGATTATTCATTTTCTTTTAATCAGTCATTTGTCCATCATTTTATGGTATCTTAATAAAATCTTATAAAATTATACAAATTTGGCTATCAGTGTGAGCATTCCTGTCGTGCACTCCAGGATCCTTATAAAACTCTTCTGGAGCCTGATTCCGGGACAAGATCTGATCAGAAGATAATGAGGTTCAATTGGTGAGCCTAAAATCCAATTCAAATGACTAAATCCCCCAAAATCAGGCTACACTTACTAATTATCTGCATGAGCCAATATGGCAGAGAAGGGCATTTCAGCGCTTTGTCCCCAGTCCTCACTGCTATTATGAATCCTATGAGAAATATGCAGGCTAGAATCATTCAGCTAGCTCGTAAGTTGATAGCAAAGTCTTGCCTTGATTTTAGTTGCTTTCTTAAGTGCCTTAAGTACTTCCCCATATTCTAGTTGTCCAAAGATGTAGCGAATTTATCTTTATCTGGGAAGTCTTAATATCAAGCAACTTATTTATACAAAACTGTTAAATACAATCAAAGGCATTTGCACTAAGCAAAAGTTGTGCAGCAGGCGAGGTGCTAACCCATTTGTTTAGAGTTTCCCCATTTCAGTGTTTTGTTGTTGCATTTGTGAACCCTAAAACAGGAGCCAAGTTAACCCTACTGTTTCATACTCAGAGTGTAAGGCCAGAAGGGACCACCAGATCATCTTGCTTGATTTCCTGTATACCACAGGCCGCCACCACCCCCCAGCATCCGCACACTAAACCCAACAACCAAAATTTGACCAAAGAATTACAGCCCAAAGGAGACTAAACTATTAACTACTCCTGGCAGAGAATAGGCAGGATCAGTGCTCAAGATCCCTGCAATGACAGGGTATTGATTAAGTGAGATATATACCCAGATGAGCCTGGCAAGTGATGCATGTCCTCACTGCAGAAGAAGGCAAAAAAGCCCCATTGTCACGGCCAATTTAACCTGGGAGAAAATTCCTTCCCAACCCAATATATGGCAATCAGTTAGACCCTGAGCACATGAGCAAGAGCCAAAGAGCCACGCACATGAGAAAAAGACTGGTTGGTGCCACCTCAGAGTACCAGCCCACCTCATCCAATGCCCTATTCTCCAGCCCTGGCCATATCTGATGTGTCAGAGAAAAGGGTAAAGAAAAAACCCAAAACAACCCACCACAAAATACACATGGGGAAACAAAATCCCTTCCTGACCCCCAACAAAGGACTGGCTGAAGCCCTTAAGCATGAGATTTTAAGAATAGCAGACAAGAACCAGAAAGGATCCCCTCAGCTGCGGCTTCCAAGCCCTGCCTCTCCCTCCCCTTTCCCCAATCACAAGCAACGCTCACAAAATCCTACTAGTCATTTGTCCAGCTCTCTCTCAAAATTTAATTAGTTTTTTTTGCCCCACAACCACTATTGGGAGGCTGTTCCTGAACCTCACTCTGACAGTTAGAAACCTCCTTCTAAATTGCCAGCCTGAATTTGTTGATGGCCAGTTTATACCCATTTGTTCTTTTGCTAACATAGGCTAAAGGACTAAGTAGCTCTTCATCCTCCCTAATGTTTACCCCCCTAATGTATTTATAGAGAACAATCAGTTCCCATGGAAGCCTTCATTTTCTCAGGCTAAACAAGCCAAGCTCTTTCTGTCTGCTTTCATGAGATAGGACCTCCATTACCCCCACCCCCATCATCCTAGTTGCTCTTCTCTGTACCTTGTTTAACCATTTAGACAAAAACATTTTAAATTAAGTTTCTAAAGCTAAATCATGCATCTTTATGTGGGTGAACTATTCTTCTTACATGGCATTTAAAAAAAATCAGCAAAATATTTTGTTTTAAATATATACTACACAACTTCTGTCAAAAAGCAAAGTCTTTGGGCTTCAAAAATTATACTCAACTTACTGTCAGTTATTCACTATAGCAGAATGCATACACCAATTTGTAAGACCTATGCTCTTATGGGTTTTGATCAGCATCATAATTTATTGTCCCTAATTCACCTCTCAAACCAATGATTTATGAAATGACATCAATAAGAGAGTAAAATATACACTTAATTTGCCTTACCTGTTGTTCTAGAAGTTTTAGTATGTCTGTGATGTCATTATCCTCAAGGTTCTCCTGCGAGAAAATTTCATAAAGTGGAGTTTCATCTGGATATTTTTCTCCATAGGTAAATTTAAGGGTTGCCTGGACAGCTACAGTACAAAAAAGGCAATCAGTGTTAAAGCCCCAAACTTCATAAATATTAATTCTTAGATTTATATTAGATTAACAATCTTGTTTTGTCTAATAATCCACAATAGGTATTTAAATAAAAAAATGTTTTAGTGGAACCAGCAAACAAACAACTATATTTTAGTGATAACAGTAAACAACACTTAAAACATCATAAGGAATTGTTCTGATTGGACAATATTAACAGTAGATTAGGAGTTCTCAAGTAACAGATTTAGGAGAAAAAAATTATTGTCAACTGTTTTGTCATACCATCTATAGCTGTAGCCTTACCTGATATTCAAAGCTCATTCACAAGAGGACAAGCAGATTTTCCACAGCAATTTACTTCACATTATTTCTACTAGATATAACCCCAAAGACACAGACACTTGGGATAATATTTTAAACAATCAGGCCTTATAATTTCATAAGGTATAAAGAAAAGTTTTCCCCACGATCAACTCATTATCAACTTACTTTCATCATTTTCTCCTGCTTCAGATGTCACATTGATAGTGAAACTTGTAGGGTTTTCTGATAATACTGTGAAAAAAGAGAAGTACGGGTATAATAAATAAGATTCCTAAAGTCAGACACCTTTTCTTCATTAGAATTAGTACTACCTTGCTTCTATTATTTCACTACACCTGAACATCCTTAGGTCTCTAAAAGAGGGACTGAAAACACCTTCAATATGTTAATTTTTTCCTCTAGATTAATAGTTTTATGTTTTCTAGATGATTTAATGTTTGGTTTGTTCTTCTGCTACTACAGAGCATTCATATAGCACCAATTTCATACAAAATGTTTGTCCACGAAAAGGACATATAGTGCAAATCTAATCTCGATTAAGATTTTCTACATGAGGATAGCAGAGAACACATTGACTAAAAGGTTGATGTGTCTATTTGTGATAATTACATGCATACTGAATACCAAGTGCTTTCTTGATCTAAATGCAGCTGCTCATTTATTACCAATTTATTATCAATGTGTCTCTCTGATAAGTAGAAGAACAGCAAAGGGTGCATTTCTATCTTTATTATAGGAAGTATATGTAGCAACTCTCCAAAACAGAAATCAGCTCATATTGCTATTTTTAAAAAGCCCCCCAGAAGAGTGCTTTTCAGAGCAAACAAAAACACATGGCTCCTGCCTCAAAGAATAAGTAATCTAGCTTGGGAAATGACATGACAGGTGAAGGCAATGAACAATTGACACAAACAATTTAGATATAAAAGTTAAATTCACCTCAGGAGGCAAAACAAGGTCCTAACCACCAGTTACACTTTATGAGGGCTACACAGGGGGCCCCTAGATGAGTGGCAAACAAGGGGGATCTCTGTGACAACTGCGCTTCATCTGGCAAGGAAGATGGGCACACGAGACCCACAATTTTGCAGACTAATGCACCAGCACATTGTACAATTTTTTCAGAGGGGCTATAAAGCCCATTGCCTGGAGTAATGGCCACAGGAGAACTCTATTACAACCCACATTCTAAACCCATACTGGAAAGGTGGAGTGAATTTCACATAATTACTCAAGATTGTGATTAGGTGAAACACTTTTCAACCCAAAGTCTTAATATCTGACCTAACCCTGCTGCTGCTACAATACACTTTTTTGCTGGATTTGAGGAAATCTTAACAGTGGGAGCTGGATCAGCTCAAATAGCATAGTACAGCTTTAATGTAGGACTTCATTACGATCAATGATTCAGCATCTTAAGTCATTGATAATCAATTCATATACCTTTGGCCTAACACCACTCTAAAATAACTTCAACACATATTTTAAAAGGTTGAAATAGGACAATTAAAATAATCTGAAAATGAAAAAACCCAACACTTGCATATTGAATAAAGTACAGAATAAGAGTTTTGATTTACTGCCACTTTCTTTACCTCCCAGGTCATTACAAAGCAAGAAGCAAAAATGAATTACTTTGGGGGAGTTGTGTCCTGTGTTTCACAGAAGGCCAGACTGGATGATCTCAGTGCTCCAGTCTGGCCTTGGAAACGATGGACAATACCCAGCTCTTGGTAGCGAGTAGGAAGCAAACAGAGCATCAGTCGTAGGCAGCAATGCCACACGCCTGGCGACACCAGCACTGCTGTGCTGAGAAAAGGAAGCCGGGCACGAAGTTAACTATTTTTTGTCTTCTAACTTCCACCTCGGTGTCAGCAAGGGCCCTGCCAGGAAAGGCCCCACACGCTGCCCCAGCAGCAACGCACTGCGCCGCGCTGGCTCCCGGCCCGAGGGAGCCGCGTGAGCTGGGCGCTGTGGCCTAGCGCCTAAAGCCGGAGGCGGCCTGAGACGCCGCCGAAAAGCAGCTCGCTCGGGGCGGGGAGCGGCCAGGGGACGCGCTGGGCTCGGGGCCGGCGGACGCCAACCCCGCGCGAGGAAACCGCCCCGGGAGCCGCAGGGGACCCCGCCGGGCCGGGCTCCGCTGCCCTCGCCCGGGAGAAGCCGGGGGTGACTCGCAGGAGCCCCGCGCCGGCCTGTAGCCGGGCCGGGGGCGAAAGAGGGCGCGCCCGGGACCTGTCTGGCCGGCCCGGGCGGCCCCGGGACGCGCTGCCGGAGCGGAGCGGAGGCCCCCCCGGGTCCCACCGCCGCTGTGGCGGGGACGCCTTGGCGGACCGACCCGTGAACGAGTCCGGGTAGATGGACTCCAGCGCCTCCCGCTCGTTGCGCTGCTCCTCGCTGTAATCGGCCATGGCCCCGCGCCGCCGCCATGGACCGCCCCGCCGGCGCGGCCCACACACGGCCCGCCCAGGCCCGGCCGGCCCGCGCAGGCGCAGTCTGCCGCCCCGCCCCGGCTCCCGCCGCCGCGCCGAAGGGGACGCGGGGACCGCGCCACGGCCTCTGCTCGCTCCCGCGTCGGCGGTGCCTGTGGCGCTGTCTCCACGACGGGGTTTAAAATCGGTTCAGCGGGGACAGCGCTCCGGCTCGGTCCCCCGCTGCGGACGGGGAAGATGCTTGGGACCAGCTCCTCCTGCCGGCGCTTCGCCCGCAACGAGAGCGCCCCTCTGAAGGGCCTTAATGCAGAGCAAAGGGGGGACTCGGGGACTCCCAGGTCGGCGGGGACGGGCCGATCGCCTGGTCTGCGTGCACACGGCAGGGCACGGACCCCACCTGGCACTATGATACTGAGGCCTCCGGCCATGGTTTAAAGACCGTAAGGCGCGGAGTCAGCCAGTTCGGAGCCGCCCGCCCCACTTGGGGTCCTGGGCCAGCGCCCCGCCGCCCCGCCCGCGGGACTTCAAAAGCCCCAGTGGGCAAAGTCGGGGCAGGGCGAGGCGGTGCGAGCGCCCTCGCCTCACGCACCATTTGTAGACGCGCGTGACGGCAGTCGACCGGCCCTGCCTGGCCTGGCCGGGCCGGGCCCTCAGCCGGTGCTCAGGGAAGGTGAGAGCGTGGCCACCCCAGTGTGAACGAGGCGCTTTCATTCCGGCCTGAGACCATCCGGAGCCGGCGTTACTCCAGCGCCCTTAACCGGCCTGCGGCTCACGCCCCGCCTTCCCCCACGTGTGGACGAACGGCGGTGATTTGTCTTTGATCGACAGCCCCCCGCCCCGCCCCGCCCGTGGGGTGCCGCCAGCCTGAGGATCCGCTTTGCCATCAGCAGCGCTGCAGTCGATGTGTTCGGTCTCACTGAGGCGGGGCTCGGCTGTCACGTGTCGGGGAAGCCGCTGAAGCGCGCGCGAGGGCGCGCGCTCAGGGCTGGAGCCAGGGCCGTGGGTCACGTGATGCAGGAGTTGGGCCGACGCCGCCTAGGCGTCCTCTTTTTTCTTCTCCCGGCTCCGCCCGTCGGGGCGGGGTCGGAGGCGCGCGCGCCGCTGCCTTGGTGGCGCTACTGCTGCGCGCGCTGGTGGCTGGCGTTCTCCTAGCTGGCTGGCGGCGCGTGTGGGCGGGGCGAGGTGACGAGCCGTGGGAATGGAACGCGGGCGAGCCTGGGCCGCTGGGGGAGGAGTCGAGGGAGGCGCTGGCTCTGCTGGCTCCGGCCCGGGGGCGGTGCCGTGGGGGGAGCTGGCAGAGCGGGCGCTGTCAGCCGGGGTGCGTAATATCGCGAGGCCTGGCGTCCACCTTGCGGAGCCCAGCCGGCTTGCGGCATTCTCTATGGAAAGCCGCGGTTCCCCGAGCTCGGATGCAATCTCACGTCGCGCAGTCTGTTCTTCACAGCCGCCTTCCCTCTGGCCGCACCTGTGTAAAACGGGGCATGGACCGGAAATCAGGCTGCGACATAGAAAGCGGCGCCAGCCCACTTCTCCAGCGCGCCTTTATGCCCTTTTACGCAGTTTACCACTTGACATCAGACTTCTCTGGTGAGGGAAGGGAGGTTTAACGCTAATTTAAATAAACAAAAGAAGTTGCAGGTGCTGTAACGTTCAGGCTTGTTCTGCCAGGAGTGGCTTTTGTCGTGCTGTCTGGAGTGGCTCACAGCTGTGAGTGTCTATTTCAGGCAGACTAGGAAAAGCGGCAGACACCCCAGATTGGTGGTATGTTTCCTAATTAGCTTTCACCAAGCCTGTGACAAATGTGAACTCTTGGATCACTGTACCAATCTTACCAGAAAATCACAAACAGCCCTCTGACACTCTGAAGTCTACCTTGCCACACAGATGGTGTTTTATACAATCCTGGGCAAGGGATGGGCAAGGCAAGAGGGTGAGGGTGGGGGGAAAATAGTGCAATGAAGTCAGTGCAATACCACTCTGTACAGGAGGGCTGAGATCTGATAGGATTCTCTACATACAGATTGCATAGGGATAGCACCCTCCTTAGAGATGATCAAAGGTTTAGAAAACCTAGAAGGTTTAAAATAAAAAGCAGGCATGTTTAGTTTTGAGGGGGGAAAACTGAAGGGGGAGCGGATAACAGTCTTCAGGCAGGTTAAGGGTTGTTATAAAAAGGACAGGGATCAATTGTTCTCTGTGTCCATTGAAGATAGGACAAGAAGTATTGAGCTTAATCTGCAGCAAGGGAAGTTTAAGTTTGCTGTTAGGAAAAATTTTCTAAGTATAAGGCTAGTTATATAAGCTCTGGAATAAGCTTCCAAGGGAGGGTGCTGAATCTCCATCATTGGAGTTTTTTAAGAACAGGACAGGGCCTGTCAGGGATGGTCTAGTTTTACTAGGTCCTGCCTTAGCACAGGGGGCTGGACTCGATGTCTTCTTGAGGTTCCTTCCAGCCCTACATTTCTATAATGCTAAAAACTGAAGTCCATACCACAGGACTACCTAGCAAGGTGGCAGACAGGCTGGCTGCAGGGTGAAAGTGTTCGTGCTAAAGGTCATGATTAAGATGCACTGGCAAATAAAGGAAATTTCCACAGCAACCTGTCCTTTGAATTCTTTGATCATATGTACCGTATAAGTTACAAATGTAGAAAGGGCCAAGGCAATGTCAGAGTTTACACGGAGAGTTAATACTGAATTATCTGGCTTAGGTACCTTAAAGATAGGCTGTGAATAGCATTTTAGAATTGTATGTGGGTGAATGACCCCTGCCCACACCTGTAACAGTGCATGTAGAATGGTTTTAAGATAAATCATTTTGCTGTGATGATGGTCAGCACACTCTTCTCAGTCTGTTTCACAAGCTCTAATTTTTCAACAGCTGATTTTAGGAGAGAGGAAAAGTGGACGCTTTGTGCTCTAAAGTGAAACAGGTAGAACTTTGAATTGATTTTGAATGAGATGACTCAGCTTTCAGCAGACACGGTTATTCTGCTCAATGCCAACTTATTGATTTCCGGTAGTTACAAGTTCTTTTGAAACTGTGCCTTACTCTGCAATCTAAATATACTTAAGAAGAGAAAAAACATGACATTTCAAACCAGCTAATTGCAACGGTACACTCTCTCAGGAATACAGTTCTCTGTAAACTTTGGCAGGTGGACTTAAGAAGCTAAGTGGTATTGTTAATGACTACTATATAAAAGCTATTATAAACAAATTTCAGATTCCAACATCAACCATCTTCAAAAAGCAATCACTAATTTTAAATATTTGCACTTTAATTTGGGGAGGTGAAGGTGCTTCTGGGAGACACTCTTATTAATTTAGGGCTTGTAAACATAAGATTTTATAAAATATAAAATCAAGTAGAAATATCTCCATGAATTAAAAAAAAATAATGAAAAAGCTTCCACATCCAAACAGAGCTTATTCTTAACCCTAAACATTGCATCCTGGTGCTGCTGTGGTGCATGGAAGCTATGAAAGCAAAACCCACTAGCTTGTTTTTATTGTCCAAAGTCGAAGACAATGGAAAAAATAAAAAATATAGAGTATTGGGATTTTAAAAGGAGCATAAGAAAGTTAAGTACACAACTCCCATTGAAAATCCTAGCCTACACATTTAAAGTGTTCAATTTTAATTCTTTATGGTGTTATCTGTATAACTTCAGTAAGGATATTTGTTTTCAAAAGTTTTTAACATCAGAATCTCTCTTCTAGACTGAAGTCAAATCAACTTTCTCTAGATCAGTTAAGTTACCAGACTAATAATGTGGTGCAGTTATATTTATTTTTAAATTTGCCAAATTAGTCATGTAAGTCATAGATGCATTTATACTACAGCTAATTAATTCTGGAAAAGCCAGAAGTTTTTCACACAGAATTATCAGGTGATAACATACTGCATCTCCCCCATTGATTACATCAGATATATAAATCTTTGCGTCTGAAAAATGCCTGCTTTTGTTTTTTTTACAGATTAAAACATACACACACGCACGTGCGTGCGTGCAATCCCTACTCCTGGCTCCTATATTCATGAGCAGGATATGGTTAAACAATGGTCTTCTGGACATAATGACCGTTTATCAATACACAGGCCCTATGGATCTTCCTCTTCTTGAATCCAACAATCTTCCATTGAACTTCATGACAAGGAGGGTCAAATTCCAAGTACTCATCAGCCATCTATTCCTTTTTTGATTTTACTAATACCAGCAAACTCACTCGAAAAAAACAAAAAAAATACTGAAGAGGGGCATAAGGAAGAGGCTGAATCATGTAAAATGGAACACATTTAGGGAAGTAGTTCCTCTTTCCCACTGCACTACCTTGTACTGGTGGAGTGGCTTGCATGTTCCAATGAGCTTGAGAGCAAGGTCGTCTGGAGCTTCACGCTTCTGGTAGGGTCACCCATGGCGTCAAGGTCGAGCGGGAGGTTCCTGACTAAGAGTGATCCAAGAAGACTTCAACAGTGGACCAGGTGGAAGAAAAGTGGAACCCCCGTTCCAACAGTTGTGAAGGCAGATGAGGGCTGGGGCAGTTTAAGGGTCTCCAATCATCTGGGATTCCATGTCATTGGATTCAGATCCCCCTTTTGTCAAGGACTGTGTCTTTCTTGATGTATGACAAAATCCCCCCGCTAAAAGAAGTCATGCATGGGGTCTTCTGTATGGGAATTAACTTGGCCCTCTCTCCTATTCATTTCAATGGAGATTTATTTTAGCAGAATCAATTTAAAATTCTTTTTAAAAATAAGATTCTTTAGTCACCACTCCAAGATTTGTCTTTCTATAACTGACAAGCTACCCTGCAAATATCTCCAGCAATGCAATGTCCATAGCTGCAGGAGTTTATTGTATATGATATAACTTTTATACCTAGCACACTGCATTTTGTGACATTATACCCATCACTAGTGGGAAAATGGGTCAAGATTAAGCTAAATTCATTTAAAAAATGATACAAAAATAAATTAATGAGAAATTTTGAGATATAATACTCTTCAATAGGTATTTTCCATTGCTCATGCCAATGGAGAAGGGCTACAAGTGGTGGGGTTACGGTAGGCCTCCAAATCTCAACATACAGTAAGTATCGTGTCCTAAAAGCATTGGGTGAGGAGGGGAAGAGATTCAGGAGATGGGAGTATAAACAACTGAGGGAGCAATCTCAACATGGACCATAAAAACAAGGCTCAACTGTGAATGAGTCTCCATGTGTCACTGTAAAGAATGCGATAGGAGAACAAGAACACATGTAGACACAATCTGAAGTATCTGCTTTCATATTACCTGGGGCTAAAGAAAACACGAGTGTGTTTAAGAGTCTGGTGCAGGCTCAGCATTGTTTTAGCTAGATTTATCATCAATCTTAAACTGTTTTCCATCCAGGAGATCCTTAACCAGTCATAGTGGTCTTCATCCACAAATTTTAGGAGGTCAGTCCCCATGGGGGAGGATATGGATTGCCTTCACATTTTTGCTCCCTGGAGCAAAACCAAAGGACTTAACATGCAAGGTGATCTTAGAGTTCTGATCTGCAGCTTCCTCAAAGAGTTCAGGCTCATTACAGATATAAAAGGCCCAGTATCGAGGTACAGGAAGCTGAATTGAAATATCTTGCCAGACAATAGGACAGGAAGACAGTGATGGTTACCACTGTGATCAAAAGCCAGCCAGCTATCTAAAAAAAGGCAAATTCAGTAGTGACTAATAAAGCAAGACTTTCTTATTAGTCCCTTGGCTCTTAACAAGAATCTCTTTACAGCTGGATGTAGTCAGTTAGTTCATTTTATTATCCATTTATCGTTATGCTGTGAGATGTTATGATTCAGTCGTATGTGATGTTACACATAATGAATGTATGCTAAATAGATGTAAGCTGTAGGATCATAGAAGTATAAGACTGATAAGTATTTAGGAGTGATAAGTATGCATTAGGTATCTAAGTAAAGCAGGGCCAAACGGCAGGCTGAAGCCTGTAAGATTTCAACTTAGCCGTACTAGGTCACAGGCTTAGTAATGCTTGACATAAGTAAGTGACCAAAGACAGTAAGTTACAAGACTACTGAAAAGATGTGCCAACAGGTGATGTTGCAGAAAATCAACTGCAATGTATTGTTCAAGATCACAAGATACCCTAAAAGATGTATTGTAAAAGAGGTTACAATGAGGTATGTTACGTGTAGATGCTAATGAAAATAAAAGGAACTACAAACAACTTATGAAAAATGGGGCACCCCAATATTCATGGAGTGTGGAAGTACAGATAAGGAAAAAGAGGGTTGACATCTGTATGCACATGTGTAGAGTGTTAGGTGTAGTCAGAATTACAATATAAAGGAGGGTTCCTGGACTGGGTAAAATTGGGTATACCTATGGGAAAACCCCAGCAGGAATCGTCCTTCTACTGATAATCAATTGGTGAGGAATCCATCAGATCTTAAGAATGTCTTTGAGGATGTGAGAATGACTATATAACTTGTGCATGGGTATTCTTAGGATTTATATATGCTTAGTGACTCTAATAAAACTTGTAATACAGAGTAGACATTGTACTTGTGAATGTATGTGTTGCTATCCTTGGTCTTCATGTGTTCCTAGAGGCTCTAAATCTGAAACAAGTAGCTAAGGTGACTTTTTCCATTGATCTTGAAATGGTAGCCACCAGAACCAAATCCCGGGTGATGTAGGATAACATCATTAAGTCTATTTTAAATAAAGTAAAAGGCTACAGGAGTTAATCAAGGATGCATTGTTAAAGGAATGCTTTTTTTCCTAAAAGTAGTAACACTTTTCTTTTAAATAAAAAGGTTATAGTTTGGCAGATGGAAGGTGAAATAGGAGGCCCAGAGCCTACAGACACTTAAATATGTGCTTAACTTTACCCTGGAATAACCCCCTGATGTCGACCACCCTACTCAAGTTAAGCATGTGAATAAGTCCCAATCTTCAGATCACTTAAGCAGGAGTGTAAGTCTCATGAAACTACTTGTATTCATCAGTTCCTCGTGCTTAATTCTTTGCAGCATTATAGCAACATAGACAGTACTGCCCTTGATCTTATTTCTTCCATTTCATCAAGTCAACAGTATTTATAGTACAAACAGATGAGTATTAGCCGCATATTTGGGTATGGTTTTCAAATCCCCAAAGTCTGAGGTCTTTGGATTTTGGTTCAGCTTGCTTCTAATTTCTACATGCTGACAGCTTCATGGACAATCCTATTTTTTTAAAAATCTGCATTATCCTACCAAAATGATCCAAACAGTGACAATTAAAAGTAGTAGTATTACTGGTATCTCAGAGTTTATAAAATGTGCATTTTACTATAATAATTGTTAAAGTCAGTCCCTCATCATCATCATCCTCATTGCACAGCTAGGCCCTGTTTAGTAATGCTTCTTCCACTGGGGCTGGACCTGAGCACTCTGGCCTGATCCAGCAAAAGCACTTAGCCTATGCATAGTCCCAGTGAACCCAGTGAGACTACCAATATGCTTAACTTTAAGCACACACTTAAGTAGTTTCAGGCCAGAGTACTTGGCACCTTGAAGAACAGTGTCTTGGGGTCCAGTCCTTGGAAGAGGCTTGTCGAATGAAGACTCATGATAGCTTTAGTAAAATAGGCAAGAAATTTAATTTTTGAGCCAGTCAGAAATGTTACAGGGTTCCAACCAAAAAAAAAAGGATTTGTGACAAATTACCTCATTTTCAACCACCTCTACTTATTTTCAAATCAAATGGAAGTTTACATTATGCAGAAACTTAGGGGCCGGAGAAACACTAGTGCTTCTTACCACCCATCAAGCACCGGCTCAATCTAACCTCTGTCCAGGAGACACAGGACTACAACTATCAGGTCATATTACATATGCCAAACAGGTTTAAAAAGTGTCTTTGTCAACATGAAGTAGACTTATGAAAGATTTTCAAGAATGTAATGTTGTGTTATGTCTGCCGTTAATGTCTGATAAGTCTTGTTCAAACACATAAATGCTAATAATTAGGCCATATATCATGTGTTTAATCTCTTTGTATATCATCTGTCCCATTTTACAGATGGAGAAAGCTGAGGAACAGAGCATTTCAAATCAACATTTTGAAAAATGACTTGTGAATTTTTAATGCATAATTTGAGATATGTCGAGTCACTTTTTTAGAGTTGTTGAACACCCATATTTTCCACTGACTTCAGTTGAAGACAGGATATTGGACTAGATGGACCATTGGTCTGATCCAATATGGGCATTCTTATGTTCTTAAGTGCTTATCTTCCTTGGTGCTCTTGTAGCCTCTCAATTTACCACTGGCCCCACTGGCTGTTTATCAGGCTTCCTGCTTCTGATGTAACTTGTTTTACTGTTACTTTTTGAGTCTTTGACTAACTGTTCTTCAAATCCTTTTTTGACCTTCCTAATTATATTTTTACACTTTATTTGCCAGAGTTAATGATCTTCCTATTTTCCTCCATAGGATTTTACTTCCACTTTTTAAAGAACGCTATTTTGCCTCTAACTGCTTCTTTTTGTTGTTTAGCCATGGTGGCACTTTTTTAATTCTCTTACTATATTTTTTTAATTTGGGGTATACATTTAAATTGAGCTTCTATTATGATGTCTTAAAATGTTTCCATGCAGTTTTCAGGGATTTCACTTTTGGCACTGTGTCTTTTTAATTTCTGTTTAACTAACTTCCTCAACACACAAACTAAAACAATGTCTTTAGTGTCATCTGCAGAACTTGTTGCCAGTGCCTTTTAAAGCTTTATTTTTTCCCCCAATACCACATGATTTTCCACTTATTTATAGATGAAGTACAATTCATGTACCACTTGAATTACATTTCTACAAGGATTTCCTCCACCTTTGTGATTAGGAAGATCAAACCTCTCTGGCTTCTCCTGTGTTGTTTTATGACTGTCTTCCATTAAGTTTCAGTTCACTTTAAAATCTTCCACTGATTTCAGCTGAACACCCTTTGGACATACACTTTTCTGTTTTGCTTTTTAAGTGAGGGAGACTTTCCCAAGTCTTCATTCTTTCACTCAAAAATAATTAGATGTAAAACTGACCGAAGTCCATCAAGAGTAAACTCAAGACTGTTGAATTAGGCAATCTGTACACTCAAGTAAAACAACTTTGTACTGCAGCATTGTTGCTGTGTGGGTGTTTTGTTTTTTTATTCCTTTCATGCTATTCTGTAAATAATATTGTTGGATCATCATACTCAGAAAACGCTTATGAAGCACAACTCAGATCTGAAGCAAACCATTTAAATTATGGCTGTTTCAATAGAGATTCATATTTCCATTTAAAAATAAGAAAGCTCACAATGTCAGCGACCAACATTTTCCCATCCAAATTTGCTTCCTCGTTATTCTTCAGAATTGGTCCTGACTTCGGGTACAGGGATTTTCCTTTTACACATCAGTTATGGAGATATGAGGAAAGGGTTGGGTCATGAAATCACTAACAAGTTCATCTGGTGTCCCTACTATCTGGTGTGTAGTGGAGGTGCTGAGCATCATTGCTTCTGCGGGCTGCTGGAGTGGCCACAGAGATGAAGGATGGTTCAGAGCACTAGCCTAGGATTCAGGAGATCCAGGTTAAGGTCTATGCTTCACCACAGGCTTCCTGTGAGACCCTGGGCAAGTTACTTAGGCCCAGATCCGCGAAGGTACTTTAGATATTGCTCTGCAATGAACAGCATTCCCATACTAGAGAATATGTTACAGTATCATTGGTGCTGGTGGATGACACATCCATTTTTTGAGCTTCGGCAAACTTTTTTGGGGGGTAAGGGTGAAGTTTGGACAGTTTAGTGCTCATGAAGTGTGTTGGACTGACAGCCCTGGTGGCTGAAGACTGAAATCCTCTGTTTACCCAGAGACAGCTGCAATATAGACACTGGGCAGTGCCAGCTTCCTCACACTGGCTTGCCAAATTGCTTCACTCCTGTTCTGATGGGACCATACCTAAGAACCAGTATAGTCTCCATGCCAATCTTCACCTCTGTGCTGGAACTGCACACAAAGGCCATTGATTAAGGGTTTCATAAAGCAAACACCTGTTCCCTAAGAACTGGCATGAATCTATCCTCATAAATCAGACAGACCACTAACAGAAGGTGGATACAAACCAACAGCCTAGAAGTGAAAGGTGCCATTAATCTATTCCCAATCACTTGAGCCATTTAGTTCCCAACCTGTTTATGGTCCCTCAAACCAAAAGGTCTTGGCAACTTCACTCTCTGAGAGACAGTATCAGGAAATAAACCAGTGGAAATGCAGCACCTCTGTCTGCGATGTGGTTGACATAAATCACAGAATAAAAAGCTCTCTCCTAAAGCCTTCACTTCGTTAGTCTCCAGCACTCTCACAAAAATGCCTTTACTCTGAGTCTCTGCTTTATTTAGTCTCAAGCAGAAACACAATAGGCTATAGCACACTGCCAAACAAAAGTTACCCAGGGTCTGGAGGGGTCTCAAGTGGTCAACGACAAGGTTCAAGTGGCCAGCTATCCGCCTGTCTCTAGGGATTCCATGCAGTGTCCAGAAGGTCAAATCCAAATTCCTCAGATCTGCCTACCCCTTTTATGTTAGTGACTGCTACAATTACATCAACAACATGTCAATCAAAGAAAAACCATTAAACTAGCACTTTGAAGCTTTTAGTTATATCGAGTGTTTTTGCAGAGTCTGCAGCTTCATGGTCGTGTACGACGGCGGTTGTGCCGCGCCGATCGCGGTGGCCCTTCCGGTGGGCCCAACCGCTGGGGAAGGTCCTGGCCTGTTCCTCAAATAAAGGGGAATTGGTTAGTCAGGCGGTCTTTCGCCCCGGCCCCCAGGCGGGGCTGGCGAGCAGGCGGTCTTTCGCCCCGGCCCCCAGGCGGGGCGGGCGAGCAGGCGGTCT
>ML675604.1:48623006-48723149 GCA_007922155.1 Mesoclemmys tuberculata
AGATGATCATATTGGTCCCTTCTGACCTATGAGTCTATGAGTCAATTGTGACAAACCCCCACAAAACCATGGGAGTGCACAGTTGACTTACTGTACCCTATGGTCTCCAACACAAGGCCATGATTTTGTGCCACATGCAAGCTGTTAAGGTGACTCCCATTTTGCATAGCAGGATCTAAAAGTCTGCTTTTACATTTCCCCCTTAACTTTGCACATTCCTACTTTTGTTGGCTTGTGTCATAATCTTAAGTGCTGTTTTTGTAGGTAAATTATTTCCCTTCTCACCCCCCCAATAACTCACAGGCTTTTAACATTTTTTTTACTATGTGCATTAAAACAAAGTGTACTCAGTCAGAAAATTTTAGCTGTAACTTTACTTTAGATCTGGATCCAATAATGAATACAAATCAAATACATCTGAGGCTGAGGTAGCTCTCTGAAACCTGTGCCAAAGTGTTTGCAGAAGTGAAACCTAATTAATTTCCCCTTCTCCTATTCACATGCCCTAGCTTAGCAGCCCAAATATCCCGAGGATCAGTCAAACTAACCCTGAACCTCCATGCAGAGGAGTAAAGGGCCTGTACATCCTTTATTCCCAACATCAGAGGGTAGAGATCTCTCTTTGTATGCACACACACACATAGAATCACAGAGTCATAGAACCACAGGGTTAGATGGGACCACAACGTCATCTGTTTTAACCCCCTGTCAATATGCAGGCTTTGTTGTGTCTAAACCATCCAAGACAGATGGCTATCCAGCCTCCTTTTGGAAACTGCCAGTGAACGAGATTCCACAACTTCCCCATGCAGTTTGTTCCATTGTCCTACTGTTCTTACATATATACATACATATTACTATAATTAAAATTTTGCCATATAGTTCAATATTAATAACATTTCAGCTATATTGTGTTATAACAGAGATTTAACAGATCATAAAATAATAAGTTTTGTAACTTAAATGTATTTGATAGATCAAATGCAAAGTTCCATATCAGGCATATGTGCAGCAGTTTTTATTAAATATGACAATCATATGAGAAAGGGGTATTTTTCCCCATTGGGCCATGCATGGTTTCTAGCTTTCTGCTTTCTCCCATCCCCATTACTTATAATAGTTCTGAATAACAGAAGAAAAATGATTCTCTCAATGTATGAAATAACCTGTTGTTTACATTCAGTTTTGTATTTAAACATTGTAGATATTGGTTTTGCTTAATGCTGTCTACCCAGTGTATTCAACTAACCCTTTGCATAAAAGATGAGGGAAAAAGAGATAGGTAGCAATGAATGGGTAAAGATAAAATTAATCTGGATCTTTTAACTCATTGTTAACTTTACTGATTTCTAATCAAATGGAACATTATTACTTATCTAGACCCAATCCAGTCAAGCATCTAAGCATGTGCATTACTTTAAGCAACATGAACAGTGTCACTGATTTCAGCAGGATTATTTAAGTGTTCAAAGTTAAACATGTATTTAGGAACTCTGAAGAATCAAGGCATTACAACCTCAAATCTGCCAGATTAAACAAGTACATTCGGATCATTTGTCCTGTATAGCCTGAGCTGGGGAAAAAGTGAATGTTGAGAGATACAAATAGTGCTGCTTTAAAGTAGCCATTCTGTCAGTTCTGTGATTTGTCACTGCTTATTTTACTTTATTATAGTCATTAATGGGAATTAAAGATAATAAAATGTACATCAAATAAAAGGGCACTGTTAAAATAATATATTTGTAATAATATTTTTAAAATGTAGCTGTGTGTTTTTGCATTGGGGGTTAGGCAATGAGGCACCCATTAGGTGCCTTTCTGCATCCTTAGATGCCTAAATATTTTTTAAAATCCTGCCCTAGATCACTTTTGAAGACAGTACTTACACATTTTGAAAATTTTACCTCTAATTTACTTTTTGTTTGGGTTTTTTTAAGCTAACTTTTTCTCACATTCCCAATCCTGCAGGGGAATATTTACTTACCTCTTGACACTTTGCTGAGTATTATAGAGAATGATGTAATGAAAACATTTCCATTCATTGTAGGTTAGATTCCAGTACCCTTGCCTCACTGGCGTCAATAGGACTATTCGTGGAGCTAGACAGTATTTACCATAAGTGCAGGTGGCAGAAGCTGGCCCATTAAGGATTATAACCAACCCACACATTTCTAAATTTGTGTGTGACCATGACCTAAATTTGAGCCTAAACTAAATTGGCAAAATGGGCTAAATTAATCTCGCCTGATGCAGGAGAATGCAAATTGCATGCTCCTCTGTGCCAGCAGGGGCATCTGCCACCCAGGGTCATGGGAAATGGTCCCTTGTAAGGGGGATATTGTTTACAGAAGTGCTTTCCCCAGGTACTGTAAGCTATAGGAGTGGTACTTTGGGAACACCATTAGCAGAGGCTGCCTGGAAGATACGTCGAATCAGCTCCTTCTTTTGCAATCATTGCCACACACCCTTCTTGGCCAGTGCAGCCCACTTTGGGGTCTGTGCCCACTGCACTACTTGTTCTGGGTCCCACTGGCACAGAGATTGCAGGTGCCTTGCATCCCTGCATTTACCCTCCAGGTGGACTTTCTCCTACCTGGCCCTGTCCATAGTAGCCCAGCAAAAGCCTGCAGCTGAATATAGAGCCTTGATTTTATCCTTGAAAAGAATCAAAGGAATGATTATCTTGTTCCTCAGTGTCCTGAATTTGTGTTTTTATTTTCTACTGTGGAAGCTTTCGTTTGCTTTCCAAAGCAAAAGCTGACATGAGCAATAGGCCAACTTTGTTATCCCTCAGAGAATAAGAATTTAGAATCCCTTGATGTTGCCTGGCCTGATTTCACACAGTGAGATCCAGCTGTTGTGTATTTGGATTACAATTCATTCTTCCGGATGGAGCAGCTATTTAGGAGGTTGTGCTGGGAAGCAGATCTGTTGCCAATCAAATTTCTCCTAAAAGGTTTCATGCTAGTAGTGAATAGGAGGAGCATCAGCTACAGCACAGAGTGCAGCAGACTGATCTAATGCAAGACAGAAGCGAAGAGAGAAGAGAACTTTAGGAAGGGTGACGAGAGAAATACAGTAACTGGAGGGAAAAATGCTTCTTAAAGGAAAAAAGATATAAACCAATGATCTTACAGTTCACCATTGTTCAAGCAACATGTCACGGCCAGCGAACAGAAGACAAGATAATCACAAAATAGTAAGGCTTATTTTAATATATAAATATTACTGCACATGGAACTGTAGTTAGCTATTCTTTTATTGAAGTGTTGTATTGTTTTGTACAGTCTAGCTAGAAAATAGATATGTGAACCAAATTTTAGTAAATCTATGTACTAAGGGATGACTCTGTCAATTTTAGAATGGCCGCACTGAAGACATTTATGGCTTCAATGAAAATATTAACTCTCTTGTGAGCAGCAAATTCTGTGACTTAAAAGTTAACGTGGGTTTTTTGTTTGTTTGTTTTTAAGTTTCTTACCAGATCAGATCTTGGTATTAAAAGTATTTGAGGAACAACCGACATTAACATTTGCTATAGAAACATCCTAATTCCTCCTGTGATTCCGATTGTGATATAAGACGTTTTTCAGCCAGCCCTGATCCGGAACGTGGCGAATCCATGGCAGAACTCTGCCCTCATTTTGGGGAGAGCAGAACATGCACCTACCAGCCATGCACCTAGCATGAGCCGTTCTGCAGTTGCAGGGACAGATGGCTTAGGCAAAGCTGCAGCATGTGAGCTACTCAGCTGGAGAGCGACACATGCCTCTTGATGGCAGACCACACCCTCTGGTGGCTGTGGCGCTTGACCAGCACTGACGCCAGTCCTCTTTCCTAGTGCTAGGGAGAGATCCTGGACTCCTGCTTGCATGGGAGGATAGGAAATAGCGACCTGCACTTCACAGGATAGGAACTGGCCCTTACGGCCAAAATCTGCTCCCACTGAAAACAATGTTAAAACTCAAACTGATATTAATGGGACCTAGATTTGTCCCCTAATGAGGAGCTGTTGATCGCACAATACAGTATTACATTTAGTAGGGATACACAGACAAAACGAGACCTTTTGCTATTCCAACTATTATGCTTGTTCAGTAGTTTGATCAAGTGTGGTATTTGTTAATATTGACTAATATTTCAATGGCTACTTTAAAAATGTGGCATGTGAAACTATCCTCGAAACATTTCTGACACTGCATGAGCACTAAAAAAAAAAAAGAAAAAAAAAGAAAAAGAATATTCTGTTCCATTAAAGGGCCAGAAAACCAAGGTTATCAATTATTCTTTAGTTCTCTGACTGTGGTTTTAAGGGGTGAAATATTCAATTATTGAAAACCTGCCCTAAAATCACTTGGCTCTAACTTTTGGTGGATGCACAAGGATGTTCATTTTTGGATCTCCCCATTAAGTAACTTTTCTCAGAAGTACAGATTAGGTGTTTTCTTATTTCTGTTAAGAACTTAAGGTGAATTGTCCTCATTTTCGCCAACCCATTTTTGATATGATATAGTTCTTAACTGCTATTCAAAAGTACCCTCCACGGGTGCTAGTTGGCTCAATGGCATAGGGCACTATGCCTTCTATTTTGAAAAATAAGGCTTTGGTCATCAATGAAAATGAAATGATGACTAGTTAGCACTAGTCTAGTCTCCTATGAAAAGATTTGGATAACAGACCCACCACAGGATTTTATATAAATCTGCCCAGCTAGTAGCTCAAGATGAAAAGAAATGGGGTGTTTCAGGTCAGAAAGGAGATGCTTTGGCAGTGTGGTCCAGTGACTGACCTCACCGTCAGAAGAGTTGGATTCTGCAACTGATCGGCTTTGTGGCCTTAGGCAAGTTGCTTCTGTCTCCCCTTTTGGCATTTGTTTCTCTTATTTACAAACCCTCTGAAGGAGTGGCTGTCGCTATCTATGTGTTCAGACAGAGCCTATCACAATGGGGCCTGAGCTGAGGTGGGGCTGTTAAGACACTGCCATACATAAATAAAATGAAACTAATTCCCATTGATGTCAATAGGCGTAATCATGTTATAAGGCAGGAAGGGTTTGCCTCTATGAACTTGATACTGCTCTGATTGACTTAATGAGAACAAAACTGAGCTCTGCATTTTTATGCATCACATGCTGTCTCCAGTTTCCAGTCCAAGGATCGTAAATGGGCTATAGGTTCGGGCAATCCATAGTGTTGCAGGAGTAGGAAAGCAGAAACCTTTCCTTGAGAATGGAGTGCACCCCAAGGAGTCCAGTCTAGCATGTGTGACATGAAGATCCATGTAGATCCACTGACCTTTTCCCCTGCCCTGCCCACAAACACAGCCAAATGCTGGGGTACACTCATGATCTGCTCCCTGCCCAGGCTCCTAGAATCCTGCTCATGCTGGAAGTCTGTTGTTGTCAGGCACCACAAATGTTTGTCTGTCTCCAAGCCTAGGACAAAGGCTGTCTTAAAAAAGCTCCAGTCAGGCTCAACTTTTTTCTTTGAAAGAATGAAACTAACCAACAATAAAAATGTGACACAGATATTTATAACCTAAATAGCAGAGTAGGACAAAAAGAGACTCTTTGTGCTAAATGCTTAGGGTTATTCCTGCCAATGTAATTTAAATTTCTCTTTAAACTGCATTTACATTTCAATCTATCACATTTTGCGTCTTTCTTTTAACTTTCCATCAGAAGCAACATAAAGAATTGTGTGCACCCTTGTCATTTCTCTTTACTTCTTTTTATCTTGTAGGACTGGCATTTACCCAGCCTCTCCTCCTCTGCATCAGCACATCACTTGGTATGCAGCAAATCTAGATTACTGTTTTCCCTGCCGTCCATCCTGATTTTTCATCAATTCACGAGCAGTGCAAGGTGTTTCAGATATAAACAAATATAATTTTCGTTTAAAAAAAATGTCTTCCAGGACAGAATAGTTTTCTTTTTTCTAAAAGTCCCCACAAAATATTACATTTGACATATTTCACAAAGTCCTCTGCTAATGAAGGGATGACCCATCAGGTTGAATGTCATTCTTTTCATATAGGGCTCGATTGTGCTCCTATTTTACTCAGCTGAGCAGCTGAATAAAACCTACCCACATTTGGGGTCTGGATTTGCTTTAATGTACTGTCCCTGCTCTTTGGATATCCCCCTCTATGAGCAAGTGGCTGGGAAGAGGCAGTCTTTTCTCACCCTGCCCCTGTTCACTGGCTAGAGCAGAGGGCCAGGCATGAGGGGGAAAATAAACTGCACCCTTTCAAGGATGGCAATAATGCATTACCCCTCTCCCCACCTCAGAGCAAAGGAGGAAGTGTGTCCCAGAGAGGCATGCTGAGACACTATGCCTTTGGGGGCTACTCCCACATTGATGCAGTTTATTACCAATCCTTACTCAGGGCTGTGCCTAAAAGCACAATCTAAGCTTTTGCCTACCACTCTAACTACACTGGTACAGTTAAAAGAGGGACTACCCCCTACTGTGGAGACAGTTATATTGGTATGAACATGCTGATATTAGTATTGTTATTCCCATCCAGATAAGGGAATAAGCTGCACAGGTAAAGGCACCTTTATATCAATATAACTGCATCCCCACTAAGAGTGTAACTATTTTAGTAAAAAACCACACCTCTATCCAAATGTGGTATACTGGTACAACTTCCTAATGTAGACAAGGCATAAAGTGGAAAGTAATAGTTGTACTTATTTGTGTGGCAGCAATAGTGTGAGGATAAAATCTTCAGGAATTTGGTGGTGCAATAGCACTAGGAATGGAATAAGAGCTACTGATGAAAAAAGTTACAAATATTGGCATCTTATTAAAATGCTGAAAGAGGAGAGGACTTTGGGACAGATTCTCCTCTGCTTTCCCTTGTTATTTACGCTCATGCGGAGCATGTGCAAAAGTGGGTGTAAAATGCTGCTGCTACAAACTGATAGCTTTCTGCATCCATTTTGCATTCACTGTGCATAGGTGTAAATGACAAGACGGATCCACTGTCTTTTTGTATTGCAAGTGAATTTCACCATCCAGGTTGCTGCTACTCTTGTAAAAGACACAATTCTGCATTCGTTGAATAATCCTGAATGCCTGGTATTAGTCACTGATATATTTTTTTATATTACAACTCTTCTTCTTTCCAAAATTCAAACATGTTACTATAGGTAAAAGAAACAATGAGATTAGAAACACCACAGTCTTGCAAATGGTACTTCATGCAGGCATAAGCGGTGTTTGCATAGATCCCTTTGCAATCCTGGGGTCTGAGCAAGGGTAATAATAAAGTAAAGCTCTACTGAACCCACACTCTGGATTTCACTGACTGTGTGTCCATAGACAGAAGGTTCTTATAAAAATAAATTTTGCATTTCTTATTCCAAGACATTGAATGAGCTTAAGAGGAGCAATAAGAGTTTGATCCTAGTTTGTTTCATTTGCAAACCATATCCATGCTCATTTTTCCCTTTGTTTGACAGAGTAGAGAACTCTTTGTGCTCACCTATGGGGCTTTGGTAGCCCAGCTCTGTAAGGACCATGAAAAGGATGAAGATGTGAACAAGTATCTAGACAGAATGTAAGTAACAAGTTTATTCTGCGTTGCATATCCAGTTTAGCATTAGTGATGTCCACCTACCTATATATTTTCCTCTAGCCTTATTGTCTATTATTTGTAGAATAACAGCACTGTGTTTGGGACCATGCAAAATACAAAGAAAGTCCTTGACACAAGGGTGCTTACAATAAACTTTCTTGCACTAGACAAGGTGGTTCAAGAGAAGAGTCCTGTGTCCCTGTACAGGTTCCTAGAACCCATCACCCCAGTACAGACTCCCTTTGATGATTCTTTTCCATGGACATTCTAGCAAATGAGTTGTATGGCAGGAATGTTCACCAGGGCAATGAATTTTAAACAAGAAAGCTCTATGGGGAAGTGATGGTCTTTATGTTCTGTTTGTACACCACCTAGCACAATGGGGTCCTGGTCCATGACTGGGACTCCTAGGGATTACCATAAATAAACAATAAATAATAATATTATAGAAAATTTGCAGGAAGCAATTTTTTAATTAGTTATCAGCCAACAAAACCTGACTTTAAGAGTTAAGCTCATCCATTCAGAAAACAGAAACATACCCTGTGACCTACACATTCAGTCAAAACAACTGGAATTTTGACTTATAGACACACAAACTGCTTGAAAACAACTCTTACACGCTAATAGTTATTCACGAAAATTATTCAAGACAGCACCATTTTGAGACAATCTTGATCTACTCACAAACAGGAAAAAAACAGACAAACTCATTGAATCAGTCACTTGACATCACTTCATCCAGCCTCAATCAATATCACAGATTTCAGGACATTCTACGTAGGTTCTTTGCAGCTTCTGTGAAAGAGATAGGGAAAGGTTCACATTGGGAAATGTGGAGTCCTACTCTGAGTCTCTCCTATTACATAAGCTTTTTTTTACAAAGTGTAATTTCTTTCCACTGGATGAACATACTCCTCCTCAATGTAACACTATTGATTTAACACCATTAACAGTTTATATGAATTAAGCCAGTGTTTTTATTGAAATTTTTGCCAACGGGGCTATTTTGATATATTTCTCTGCTTATGCAGCACCATCAGTGAAGATGAAAGCAGCACAACTTTGGAAGCAAAGTTTATAACTTAGCAGGTCCTAGATGCATAGATATAATAATAAGGCAGTTGTGTTTCTGCTATATACAGGTGGTCAGGCAGAAACTTGTCACTTTAGTTTACAGCTGATTTTATGGATCTAAAGGTTAAACTTAAAAATAACCTGAGCACTCTCTCGTATTGGTGATGTACGTATTTTAATAACTGCTAATGAAATATTTACTAGTGCAGCTAATGTTGATACTTAGCTAAATGTGCCAGGCAATAAATAAATATTTCATGGCTTGCTGGTACATCACACCGTGTTATTTTGAATCTCAGTCTTCCAGAAAGCTTTTTGTTATAACATGGCATTGGATATAGTATAACTTTTAGGCTGCTTGTCATAGGGCCTGATCCAAAATCAATGGGAAACTTTTCATTGATTGCACTGGGCTTTGAATAAGGCTCATAATGATGGTGAGAGAGATTAAGAAACAATGAGTTGAAATGGATATGGGAAAAAATCAATAAGAGCATTTCTGAGCTTGGCCCAGGTGCTTGTATTGACAGTTGTGTCAGATTCATTAACTTTTCCCTTTACAAAGTCTCCTATACAATATTTACCATGATTTAGCTACAGAATCTCTCTGCGTTTAGTAACCAGGGTTATCTTCAGAATGCTTGCAGTGCATTTAAAGGACCTATTTTATTTGGAGAAGATTTTTACAAACTTTTGTCCTTTTTATATTGACCATTTCATATTTCTGGAATTCCAGATCTGTTTGAACATTTTAATTGAATTTAAATTTGATTAAAGGGATGCAGGTAATTTTGTGTAGAAGTTGCATGAGAGACACTTTAGATATTCTTTTATGGTGATGGGAAATCAAGAGGAAGGAGAAAGTGGAAAAGGCATTTCAGAGGAGGAGTGAGAAGGAGAAGGGAAAGAAGGACAAAGAGAAAGGGAATGGCAGTGGATGGGGAGGTGTATAATGATGGAGGAGGGACAACAGAGGAGGGAGAGAATGCAGGGATGGGAGATCTACTCACCTCTTGTATGACCCATTTCAGAGAGGTTGCAGGGGTCAAAACATCTGCAACCTGCAATTTTCATGGGAGGCAGATAAGTCAAGATGCCCAGGTCAAATTGCACTCTGGCCCCCCTGTTGCGTAATCCAAGTTATGTGACTGGCTAGGGGAGTGCCTTTTGTTTCTATGAGAGACTAGGAGAGATTGCTGAAACATCATTAACATTAATATCACAGTTGTGTCAGGACTCAGGGAGCTCCAACTCTAAGGGACAGGCTCCCTGGAGAGGTTCAAGTGAATATTCCCTTTGTTCCTTTAATACATAAATAACACCTTATTGCAGGAGTTCACCCAAAACACAACTCTTCTCTGAAAACCACAGTGAAAATGGTTTCTGCCAAGCTTCCTAACCAGGTAGGCTGGCCTGAGCCAGTCATGGAACTAAGGGACATACCATACAGTGCTAATATACCATGGTGACCAACGTGATAAAATAATCTAAATAGAACAAAACAGAATGTGACTCCACTTGCAATCAAGTCCAACCACCCAGCAAAAAACACAGAAATTAATTGTTGTAAAACACTGCAACGTTTTCTCTGTGGTCAGTTAACAAGGAACATTTTATTTATAGGTTTCTCCAATTATTTGGTAATTAGTATTATTATTTTTTGCTAACCTTGTTTCACACATGCTTCAAAGAATCTAAACTTGTCAAATTTCACCCTCAGCAAATTATGTCATGAAAAGCGTGTGCCATCCCCTCAGACGATGCTTGGGTATGCCAAATTGCCATTCAGAGGCAATGAGTCTACTCATGTCATCACATTCCCAACTGGCCAAGATGTTGGCTCAGGGTGGCTTCTCAGAGGATCCTCTTTCGAGATCTTACTTCGGAGAATGACATGGGGAAAGATGGCACTAACCACGGTTATGCTTTAGTAGTGACAAGATATTAGGACCTGACTCAAATTTACAGTAAGGCCACTTTGCGCCGCACTAGTCATACAGAGAGGCCCTAAAAGGGGCATAAATTATATCTGTGCTAACTTTAAAACCCCTTTCCATAACTTCATGAGGTCCAGGCCTACTTTTCACTGCCAATGTGATATAAAGTGGTCTTAGTATAAATAAGAATTGGGCCCAGTAAAATCTCCACATCTCAAAATACTACCACGCTCAGACCACAGCATTTTTCAGACTCAGTATGTGCAGCTATTTTGCACAGAGAAAGAGTGAGACTAGACAGAGGAACAAGGGGAGGAGATGAAAAGTGTCCAGCTTTGCATGTAACATTCTTTTCTTTGCCTTAGGGGATATGACCTTGGTATAAGGCTGGTTGAAGACTTTTTGGCTCACTCTGCTGTGAGGAAGTGCCGTAGCTATTCTGAAACTGTAGACGTGATTGCACAGGTAAATAAAATTAAAGTAGCTAGACTTTGATGTCCTCAGCCTCTGGGAAGACAATAGCAGCCTCATCTCCTACCAGCTCATTCTAAAGTAGTTAGTCTATCTATGTTAGTATGCTTAACTCTCCTGTCTTAAATTAAGGTGCTACAAAGCAGAAGAACAGGACAGTGTGTTGTTCTTTATATTAACGTAAGCTTTCATTGTGTTAACCATATCAGGTCCCTTATTTATAACTTCACATCCATCTAACAGCACCCAAACTTGAGCCTGCTCAGAGTGGGACCAGGCAGTTCTCGGCCCTGATGAGCTCTCCGTGTGTTGCAATACCATGGGAACTGTGAGCCTTTGAACTCTCCTGCTACATTCCAAATACTAGAAGTTGGTCCACCCAGAGAGGACAATGGAGTTCTAACCAAGATCTTGATACAGCTGAACACTTAAGCATGTGCTTAACTTTCAGGAGCAACCTTCCCATATCTCCACTGTGCACCACTGGCTTTTACTGATGGGTTTTAACACATCAGTGGGGCTAAGTTTCTAGAGGAGACATTGGCTTCCACTTACATAGCATCACTGTTTATTTTAGCCCAGAAATTCATGAAAGCAGGAAATTCAATACAGCAGGCACAATATGGCCCATAGTCAATCACTAACATTTTAGCTGGATCCAAAAATTAAAAACAAATGGTAATAAGTTTCCACAAAGGAGTCTGGTTCAAAGAGGTATGCATTCAAATAAATACACGGAGGGATGTTAAACATATGAGGTTATGTGAGTAAGGCAAGCAGATCTTAGCACCATGAATACATTGCCTTTCATATCCCCACATTGAACCCAGTTGTTTTATTATAATAGAGAGTTAGAGTTAATAGCTTTCTAAATATATTTAACAACAACAAGAAGCACAAAAACGTCTATCCCAGGTCAGACTCTCACCATTCAGGCTTGCACAAATTGCTGAGTACGTTAAACAATTATTTATGCAGGAGACACTCAGTGTACTTTCATAATTAAAAATATACTGTACTTATTTTTACTAAAGCACTTGTATGCAGTGAGCAGGCATATACAGAACTTCACTGTCTCCTTCTGAATATTTTAGCCAGGATATCACACATCTTCTTTGTATCGGAAGGAACTGCATGCTCAAGATGGTCCATGTATATTGCCTTTTGTTAGGTGCATTTCAAATGAATCAGGTGATCAAGATATTTTGTGATTCCTGTTCCTTTTTGAGGTATGTGTTTGAATTATCCAGCTGTATTTCTGCACTTGGAAGCAATAGAAAGAAACAAATGGAGACATTTTATTTTCCATATGTCTTAGGTACCAGCCACAGCCCTGTCTGAGCAGCTGGCAAGCTTTAAAGTATTTATCCTCACTGCACTCCTGTGAGGTGGGGAAGTGCTATTACGCCCATTTTAGAGATGGGGAACTGAGGCTCAGAGAGGCTTACCCAAGGTCACACAGAAAGTCTTTGACCTAGCAGGGAATGGAACTCTAGTCTTCTGCACGCTTGGCCCATCCTTCCTCCCCCTTGGCTGTTGGTCTGAAAAAGCATCCAGCATATTATGAACATTGTAGTCATGCAGATTTGAATTTGTGTGAAGTAGAATCACATTTTCTAGGCATTGGCTAGACTTTAATGCAGCTAACCAGTACCAGTTTGAAAATTTACTGTAGGAAATATACTGGATCCTTGTTAAGCATATACTGATTATTAAAAATGTTTGATCCTGCAGTCAGAGCCATGACAGCATATCCTTGTGCCCCTATGGAACCTCACCGCTGTCACTGGGGTTCTGCATTAGCACAACAATCTGCTCATATGCGCTCCATGATAGGAGCTGAGGCCCAGTCACTTATCCAAATGGTCATCAAGACTGAAGCTCTTTTATTGGCTCGTCTATATGGAAGCAAGGACAACGGATAGGGAGGACATTTCCTGCTCAGGTCAGGCTGGAACGACTGAGGGTCTGAAGTGAAGCACAAAACTGGTAAAAAGTAAAGTAAAAATAGAGTAGTTCCCTTTTCATTTCTTGACAACTTAGCTCTCCCATAGGTACGGGTAACCTTGCAGAGAACAGGACTTGCAAACGGTGCAAAGCAGCCAGGGCAGACCTGAGACTCACGCACATTATGTCAAACGTCATTTTAAAGGGTGTATATTTTAGTGAGAAAACGTTGTAGAGAACAGTTTAAAGGGAGAGTGTGGCTTTTGGAAATTTAAGAGGAGGATATTTTCTAATGGTAAAATACATTCAAATCAAAACGTCACCCTTCTCTCCTGTACCATACGTCGGAGGCTTTTGCTTGTTGAAAGCTGAAGAATTTCTTTGGAAGCTTGCTAAGACCCCCGTTCAGCAAGGTACTTTAGCCCGTGCCTAACATGAAGTATGTGAGTAGTCCCGTCGACTTCAGTAGGACTGTCCAAATGCTTAAACTTAGGCATATACTGAAGTAGTTTGCTAAATCAGGGCTTGATAACACTTGTGCAGACAGGAAATGTGGAATAGTTTTGTCATGCAGTTTGAAAAATATAGCAGTTAAGCGATTTTAGATTGTTTTACATGTTGAAATGCTCTCGTAGAAAAATTAATATTGGAAGAAATACCAGACCTCCATTGTTCATTTGATCACACAGCAGATTCACCCCACCTCCTCATAAACCCAGTACTACAATGAGCCCATTATCCAATTACAAGATGTTACAACAACAGTTTTAGCGGCCCACCAGTGTCAATGCTATGAGTGCTATAATTCTTGTGATGCAGAGCTATGACTCTGCATATCACTCACCATTTTTGTGTATTTTTAGCCTTGATGAAATTTGCTAGATGGTAACTGGGTTTTTCTGCAAATGGAAGACTCCATGGAGGAGGACGCATCTTATAATTATATGAAAAGAACAAGCTCTGACTAATGGTGTTAACCAGTTTGCAAAGAAAGGGACACTGTCCCTGCTCCCCACAAGCTCTTCTTGAGTACTTTAACCATCAAATTCAGGTACTTTCTCCCTCCATGGTGTGGAATTCACTTTAATGGGGAGGGAGTCCAGGGTCATTGACTGGAGGAGGATCCTTCCTTTGGCACTGGCATGGGGACTGGAGAGAGTGAGGGAAAAGCTGGGAGGCAGCACAGAGACACAGGCCCTTTGCACACCTGGTTTCTGTCTACATGGCCAAACCTCGTCTCCCAAAGGAAACACCCCCTTGGAAACTCCAGCAGAGGAAACATGGAGGACTCCCTGTCCCCTAGATAGGTTTCCCCAGCATAGAAGATGGCCTAGTCCTAAATTGTTAATATGGCTTATGTTTCTCAGTACCAAATCAGATTCTTACTTTGGGAACGGTCTCTTTTATGTTCCTTTCATGTCCTTAAAGGAGATTTTCAGTTGTTACATATTATGATGCCTGCATGATCTTTGTTCAGAGAATAACGAACAAGCCATCTTTTAGAATATAGGCTGTTTACTAAGTGGTCATTGACTGGAATCTCTCTGGGGAATCATTTGTTGCATAAATAATTTAAATCGGGTGTATTTCCATTTTATCATTTGGTGAGGTAAATTTATATGAAGCTTGGCACAGTTGTGACTGCTTGTGACGATTCAGACTATGCTCAGCAGCTAAACAAATACCGTAGATATAGCAGCATAAACTAGAACCCAATCATCTGTAAAGCACCAGCTGCTTTCTACTTAGTCAGCTAACACAGCTACGCCATCTGCTATCTGCCATCCAACAGGCATTTTCCTTTTCAATCCAGTAGAGGGCAATTCACACAAATTATACAACGTAGTACATTACATGTTTAGCTGTCCAAGCACTTGCAAAAGGAAACCCATATATGCATTAAGAAGAGGTGAATCTAAATCAGATTAAAAAAAAAACAAACAACAAAATTCCCATGCACCTAATATAAGCCATTTATTACAATATTTGAAACATATAAATTTCACAGACTTTCCTATGTCTGTGGCATGTACATGTTAAATCACTTTTAAATTTTAACAGTCCTGAGAGCTATTTGGCGGCATTTGAGAAATAACTTTGTCCTCAGTTCAACTGCCACGGCACAAAAATCATCTCCATAACTGGCATTAAAAAAATCAGTTTGAAAAACAAATTCATTTATACCAGAGGTGGCCAAACTGTGGCCATTGAGCCACATGAGGCTCTTTTGCAGTTAAAGTGAGGCTCAAGGAACCCTCTATTCCCCCCGCCCCCCCACACACACACACTATTCTCCACCTACTAGATTAAGGTGGGGAGATCAGAGCTTCTGCCTTGTGTCAGGTAGCTAGAGGATTCTGCCCAGTAAAGCTGATATTCCTTTTGATGGTAACAATGTGTCCACACTAAAGTAACATTACCATTTGACTTCCAGCCCAATCATATTATGTTACATTGTCATATAAACATTTAGTTCAGAAAAAATACACAAACTCTGTGATTCTTTCATGGTCAAAGTTATGAGACTCCATTATCACTAAAAGAAGCAGGAAAAAAGTTGTAGTTTTCCATGACTGGGGCTATATACACACTTACAGTGGCAAATTCACCACCATCAGATTGATCTTTCTGGATTGACTGAGCAGTCAATGAAGACCTGCTCGATCGATCCGGAAGTTGGCGCAATGAAACCACCACCTCAGGTGGCGTAGCGCTGCGTCAACGGGAACACATTTCCCATCGGCGCAGTGCAGTGAAGATGCTGCACACAATGGAAGGTAAGAAGTCGATGAGAGTTATGCAAGCTACTCTGAGTAGCTTGCATAATTCCCATCAACTGCCGCCAAATTTTCAGATGTGGAGATCTGGCCTGAGAAAAACTAGTGGACCTAGCAAGTTGTACAGAGTTTCACGAGAATACACCTTGTTTCTCATATTACTGAGGGTCACGTCAAATGTTAAAAGACAAAAAGAAAACAACCAAACAAAAACAATTGGTAAACAAATCACAAAGGGCCCAGTTCTGCTACCCTTACATTGATCCTAGTCCCTTATTCTATGAGTAACCCTATTGACTTCAGTGGGACCACTTGTTGAGTAAGGTGTTACTACAGTTGAATAAAGGTGGCAAAATTTGGGCCTAAAAGTTTAGCTGAAGATACTTATTGTGCAACATTATAGAAACTAAGTTATGTGACGTGTGATCCTCTCTGATATTTTAGCATTGAGGACAGTTGCTGAACAATATAATAAATAATGTTATAACTCACCTGTGACTGACATGAAAGACAGGAAACACTTTATCTTTCATGTTGGCCATGGAGGGACTAAGGCCCAGAAACTAAAAGGTACTTAGGTGCCTAAATCCCATTGAATTCAGTGGCAGTTAGGTGCCTAACTACCTTTGAGGATCTGGGCATAACTGCTCACCTGGAAACAGAGAAAGGATCTCTTTGCATTCATTACAGCTGATGTTGCCAAATGCTCTGTAACGAGTCATACAGCCAAAGTCTCTCACTGCACACACTTACTATGATCCATTGGTGTGACTAGAAGCCAGTTCACTGAAGCAACAACCAGAGGTCTCCCCTGTGATATAGAAGACAAAATAGACACCTTTCTATTACACAAAGCAGCTTCAGGTGCTCAGCACCTGAAATAAAAAGTGTTGTGATGTCCCTCAAATCAGTCTCTGGACCTAGTCACATTTTTCTTTTCTTGTTTTTCTTCTTTTCTGCGTGATACATTTTCCTTTGTTTTCTCTGTTTTTTCAAATATTAGTACCAGATGTGAGATGATCTTTCCGGTTTTGCTCGGTATTTGAAGTTACCCAAGTCCTGCCTATTTAAAAAGGCCTGATTTCTTCTCTCCCTGATTTGTTGTATAGTACAGTTGATCAAGCAACACAAATACAAGTAGTGAAAGACTAACTTTGAGAATAAGGAAAAGGACTCTATTTTCCTCATGTTACAGGTTCTACTATCAACTGCTATCAAGACGGTTTAGCATAATAACAGAAGAAGTCTCTAATAACATATTCACTAGTAACAAAATAAGATTATGTAACCGGCAGCCACTTCTGAATCTTTATTGACAAATAGCAGATTGATGTTCTTAAGGGTGGGTTTGAACTTAATGCTCTGAAAATTCTGGGAAATAGATACACTTATAAGTGGTATAAGAGTCTGAGCATTGGTTTACTACAATATTCTTGAAGAACAGATAGTCAGGAATTTCTCCAGATGAACCAGTATATAAATGGAAATAAAAGGAATAATCTCAGGTAAACACAATCAATCTGCTAGTTTAAGATTACACAGCTTTTTGCATTAACTGTTCATATTTGTTAATTCCTCAGCTCATTAACCCGACTAAAAATAATGGGCAAGGTACTTACATTCTTAGCTGGTATAGCTCAATGCAGTGACTCTCCCTGTAGATTAAATAAACTAAGTCAGGATCAATTATTATGATTGTTAGAGCCAGCAATCATTTGGGGACAATGTTTTGCAGCATTATGGCTCTGATCCTGCAGTCTTTAAAAAAGTAAAACTGAAGCCTGCAGTATCCGGCCTTTGCTGTTAAAGGCAAGTATAAATTGGGAAGATATTAAACAAAAGAAGAAGCCTCAAGCAATGAGCACCAAAACAACTTGCTGTGCCAACCCTATCATAAGTGCTGAGAGGAGAGAATTTAGCACAGCCACTTAGTGTGAGTGGGGATTTAAAAACATTAGTCTAGCAATACAGACACAGTATCTAGGAATTACTGCTAATTTAGACACAGTTGGTATGGGGCCAAAATAGAGTGATGATCAGCCAAAGTAAACCCTTCTTTCACCAATTTCCCATGATGTGAAGTGAATCCTCATATCATGGGGTCATGGGGTAACTACATGGCTACCTCTGGAATGGAAAAAAGTTATAATGACCCTCTTGAAAGTAAAAAAATAACTCACTTTCTAAAAATCCAGTGGATATTCCAGTCACTAACTGACCAGACAAGAAATGGGATAAAAGCTGAAGAAATATATTGAAAATAGGAATAAGCCAAGGAGACAAGCCAATGTGTAAGTCTGGACCCAGCTCCACATTAGGGTTAGACCAAGGTTTAGAATTTGGGTTTGGTATGAACTAGGCCAAGTTCTGCAATCTGGTGAGCTCTTCTTGGGAGATTTTGCTCCATAAGATCAGAATTTCTTTAACTGATCCTGTAAGATTTTCAGCATGATAGGCCACATCCAAACCAGATCTAGAAAATAGATGTCTTTTGGTTTTAGCTCCAATCTGACCAAAATTATAGGGCAATTTGGATGCAGACTCCAACCACCTTCCATAATATTTCAGAGGACTGACACTTGAAGTTCTGGTTTGGATCTATTTCCAATTCAAAGCAGAAGAGGTATTTTTTTTCAAATGAACTAGATCAGAAACACGATTAGAAATAAGGGGGATTGCATTTTGAAACATTGCTAAAATGTTATTATATCTGTCATTGATAGATAAAACAAAGATGGTGATGATTGTAAACATGTTGCAGTCAACTGTGGAAAAGCTGGAAGTCTAACCAAGTTATGCTTGCCACAGGTTATGTGTTGGGGGCAAAGGTGACTTAAAACCGCCTTTACATTTCCCAGATCTTGGGAACGCATAGGGGCCCATTTAAACACTGGCATAAGTCAGAGCAGCCTCAGAGATATTCTAATCTTCCCTGCCTTCAACAGCCGCCTGCTGGCAGTTTTGCTAACTCAGGCACTCTGGCTACACTCCTTTCTTCTCTTCCCTAATTTGTTCAACATAGTCATTAATGATAGAGGATGGGGTGGATCGCACCCTCAGCAAGTTTGCAGATGACACTAAGCTGGGGGGAGTGGTAGATTCGCTGGAGGGCAGTGATAGGATACAGAGTGACCTAGACAAATGAGAGAATTGAGCCAAAAGAAATCTGATGCGGTTCAACAAGGACAAGTGCAGAGTCCTGCACTTAGGACAGAAGAATCCCATGCACAGCTACAGAATGGGCACCAACTGACTAGGCAGCAATTTTGCAGAAAAGGACCTGGCATTACAGTGGACAAGAAGCTGGATATGAGTCAACAGTGTGCCCTTATTGCCAAGAAGGCTAATGGCATATTGGGCTGCATTAGTAGGATAACAGCAGAATATAGACCCTGGACTACAGAACAGAAGACTTTGAATCTCTCAGGGAGCTGAGGGGCAGGATACCCTGGAAAGCTAATATGAGGGCGGAAAGAGACCAAGAGGGCTGGCTATATTTTAAAGAAGCAGTGGGCATGATATATCTTGACTTTAGCAAAGCTTTTGATACAGTCTCCCACAGTATTCTTGCCAGCAAGTTAAAGAAGTATGGGTTGGATGAATGGTCTATCAGGTGGATAAAAAGCTTGCTAGATCATCGGGCTCAATAGGTAGTGATCAATGGTTCAATGTCTAGTTGGTAACCAGTAACAAGTGGAGTGCCCCTGGGGTCAGTCCTGGGCCAGTTTTGTTGTAGTTGTAGTTTTCATGGACAGTAACCTAATCTATGTACAGTATCTTCGAAGAAAATGTACAACAGATCCTTGAACAAAATCCTAAGCCTTACCAATCAGTCTGCACTGAAACTAAATAAGGAAAAATATGTTTTCTGCTTACCTCAAATTGGGTTTTTGGGACAGACAACAAAAAAAGGAGATCAGTCCTAAGCCTGAAAAAGTAAAAGCAATTGAAGAATTAAATGCACAAACTAACATACCAGAATTGGGACGTATGCAGGGGATGGTAAATCGTTTTGGCTGATACCTGCAAGACCTTTCTACAGTTACCAAACCACTGAATGAACTATTAAAGACCAACACATCTTGGCTATAGAGGGCAAATCAAGACATTTCCTTCCAAAAGGTGAAAAAAATCCTCTCAACAAGGCCAGTTCTCAAGTGCCATGGTGCGAACAAACTCACAATGGTCAGTGGGGATGCAAGCAGCCATGAACTAGGTGATGTGTTGTTGCAACGACATGGATCTGAGTGGAAGCCAGTTGCATTTTGCTCTTGCACACTCAGACACAGAAAAACAGTATATACAGATTGAAAAGGAGTGCTTGGCAAGCTTACAGGCATGTGAGAGCTTCTACAGATACCTCTGTGGATTGGCTTCATTTACACTGTAACAGACCATAAACTGCTTGTGTCCCTCATCAACAGAAAAGACCTGGAACATGCAGCTAAAATGCCGACATTGCAGACATTGGAAATCCTTTGATTCGAAGATGTTCTCTCCCGTGACTCAGGAGTCCAATCCTGGAACCACAGATCTGCCCGCAATAGGTACAGATATTTCCTAGTGGGTCAGCTGCCTGCTGTAGAAAGTTCTTTCTTTTTCTTTCCTTCTCTCTCTTATTTCAGCTTCGAGGGCAAGATGCTGCTCCTCGAAGCAGGCCACTGCATGAATAAGAATATGGAGCCATTGAGGTCAGCTTGTAGCTTGCTCCTCCCATCTTATTATGTCTACATCAGTTTTATTAAGATATGCTTTCAGTGTATCTTTGTAGTGTTTCCTCTGACCAACACAAGATCTCTGACCATAGGTAAATTGAGAATAGAGAACTTGTTTTGAAAGGCAAAAATCTGGCATCCACACACAATGTCCAGCACAATTGGTGCATAAGGATCGTTGCTTCAATGCTAGTGACATTGGCTTCAGTGAGGATACTGATATTAGTGCTGTGATCTTCCCACTTGATGCAAAGGATCTTCCAGGGGCATCGTTGGTGATACCTCTCCAAACTCTTAAGTTATTGTCAGTACGTCACCTAGGTTTCACATCCATGAAGGAATGGGGATGACAACTGCCTTATAGACCTGGATTTTGTTGTCCTTCTATAGTTCATGATCCATGAAAACACAACAGAAAAATTTCCCAAAGGAAACACTTGTGTCCTGGATCCTCTGCTGAATCTCACTGTCAATTTTTGCATTTTGAGAGAGTTGGCTTCCAAGGTAGCAGAAATGCTTGACAGTCTCCAAAGTCTGTCCTTTGACAGTAATTTGTGGTGGAGCATGTGCAAGACCTGACGTAGTTTGATAGAGCACTTTTGTCTTCTTGATGTTAAATGAAAATCCTAGGCTTTGGTAGCCTTGTACAAAAAAATCCAGTGTAGACTGAAGGTCATTCTCAGTATGCACAAAGATAGCACAATCTAAAGGATAGCATACTGAAGATCAATAATGGATGCCCTGAGGATTTTAGACTTCAAGTGGAGACATCAGACATTAAACGGCTGCCCATCCATTCCGTATCGAATGTTAACTCCAATGGGGATATGGTTTTTAACGAAGACCAAAATGACAGTTAAATAGATGGAGAACAGGGTTGGGGCAATAACACAACCTTGCTTAATCCCACTTTTGATGACAAATGAGTCCATCTCCAAGCCATTACAAAGAACAGCAGCAGCCATCTGATCATAAAGAGGCCTTAAGACCTTAATACATTTTGGAAGACAACTGTATCTGACCAGAACCTTCAACAGGCCTTCACGATTGACAGAGCTGAAGGCCTTCATTAAATCAATGAAGCCTATATTCAGGTCCTGATTTTGCTCCTGAGATTTTTCCTGAATTTGGCAGGCAACTAAGATCATATCAACTGCCCTGCGCAATGGTCTGAAACTGCACTGAGATTCTGGTAAAATTTCTACAGCAAGGGGAAGTAATCAATTTAAGAGAATATGGGCAAGAATTTTCCCTGTCGTAGATAGCAAGGCAATGCCTCAATAATTTCCATACTTCGACTTGTCCCCTTTCTTAAAGATTATAACAATATTTGCATTTCTCAAATCTTTCAGAATCTTCTCATTATACCATATTTGAAGAAAAAGTTTGTGGAGCTTCTTTACCAGTTCTTCTACTCCAAGCTTGTAGACTTCTGCTGGTATGCCACATGACCCTGCTGCCTTGTTGTTCTTCATTTGCAGGATGGCTTGTGTTACTTCTTTGAGGGCAGGGAGATTAGCACGTCATTCTCTTTCACGTTGTTGAGGTATGGATTCAATAGTGGCATCAGAGGGAATTGACTCACAGTTCAGGAGTAGCTAAAAATGCTCCTTCCATCTGGCTCTGATGGATTCATTGTCTTTAAAGTATGTCGACCCATCTTGGGCTTGGCGTGATGTGAGATCACAGAAGCGTGAACCATAACTGGGCCTCGTTGCCTGAAAAAAGCTCCTCATGTCATGTCATGACATTGGAGTTGGCCTTCCTTACTCCCAAAGTCTAATACTATGGTTAATGTAATTGAACCCAATTGCTAAATATGTTCCTAGTAGTAGCAGACACTCTATCATGGAGCCCAGCATCACACTCAACTACCTGTAAATATATACATGGATGTTGTGGACACATACACACCAGTGTCAGAAAAGAGATTACAACAACTACCAAAAATAACCTTGATAGACAGACAACCTCAGGCAGTTCTAAGTTACATTAGGTGCAGCCAGCCCAAGTATCTAAAGGACTCTAAGGGCCGGTCTATACTTACCTCTGAGATTCGGAGGCAGTCAATGGGAGATACGCAAGTGACGTAAAAAACGTGCGTAACTCACATCAACTCCGCTGCTTCAGTTCCGCATGCCATCCATACTGCGCTGCACTGACGGGAACAGCGTTCCCCTCAACGCAGTGCTACGCTACTTTCGGAGGTGGTTTTACTAGGTCCAAAGAAATCAATCTGACGGTGGCGAATTTGCTGCCATCAGTGTAGACCTAGCCTAAGAAAATGGCAAGAGACTACTTTGCAGTGCATGGACAATTAAGAAAGTTAAATGGACTCGTGATTAAAGGCAATTGCATTGTAATTTCCAACAAAATGAAAGGGCAAACTCTAAAACTCATCCATTAAGTATATCAAGGATTAACTAAATGCCATGAATGGGCTGATCAGTCAGTGTGGTGGCTGACCAGCATAAAGAAAAAGTATCTGCATGTGAACATTGAAGAACTAACTGATCAGCACAACACAAAGAATCTTTAATAACAGCATGTCTACCAGACAGGCCTTGGAAAAGATTAATTGCAGATTTATGTGATTTCAGAGGACATCATTACCTGGTTGTCATGGACTATTTTTCAAGGTATATAGCAATAATGTAATTGAAAGTTATAATACGTCAAAATGTTATCAAGTAACTGAAGTGCACTTTTGCTCATTTTGATATTCCAGAACAACTAGTGACAGACAACAGACCACAATTCACTGCAGCCGAATTTGTCACTCCGAACAAAATATTTTGATGATACTAGATAGAAGCCCACATTCCCCACAAGTGAATGGAGAGGCTGAGAGAGCAGTACAGACAGCCAAGAAAAATCTTCAGCAGAAAGATCCATTCCTTGCTCTTCTGAGTTACAGATCAACACCCACACCAGCTACTGGATATAGTCCAGCACAACTGCTGATAGGAAGACACCTTTGAAAAAGAATCTATCTCCAAAGTGGCCAGACATGAAGGGAGTAGTCAAATAAGATAAAAAAAGCTAAAAGAGTTTATGAACACTTTTATAGCAGACATCACTCAGTTAGAGAATTGCTGAGTCTAGAACCTAGTGATTGGCTATGTGTCAAATTGGATGCAGAAAAAAGGATGGACAACTCCAGCTGTTGTAAAGAAAAATAATTCAGTGCCCAGCTCACATATGATGGAGACCAACAGTGGAGAGTTCAACAGACACCTTTGACACTTCAGTTTGTTCCTCAAAAAGAACAATCAATAGAGCAAGCTCTACAGCTTGCAGATGCAGAACAAGAAAATGACTCAAGGATTCCAAACCAGGTACAGCCAGTCACTGCAGACGGCCAAATTGTTACATGTTCAGGTCATGTAATTAGGAAATCAGTACAATTCAGAGACACATAAAAGACTGATACGTACTGAACTTCAAAGATGGTGTAATAGTGTAAATATTGTAAATGGTAGGAAAGTAGAACTTAAACAGGAAGATGTAAAGGAACACTGGACTGTATTATATAGTTCTGCCGCTAGGAAACACAATGTGTAAAATACCTTATTTAAAGCTCACCTTAGCAGTACCAGACAGAGCATTAAAGGATCTTAGGATGTATACATCTGGTGTATATAAGAAAGCTAAGGGACCTATCCATATCTGGTACAGGAACATGACAACTGGGGCTCTAAAACACCACATCAAAATAAACAAATGCATTTAAAAAATTGTTTTACTGCCTCTGAGAAAGAGAGAGAAAAATGCACACTGAAGTACTGAACAGCGAGCAGCAATTAGAATTGCATTAATCCATGGAATCAGCAATGACATGCCAAAAACTTTCAAGTATCATATTGCATCCAAACAGTGCTGAAGGAAAAGTACTTGGGAAAAATGAAAAGGATACCAGCAAAATATGTTATTTTGGCCAACAGCTTTTTCCCTTCTCAGCACTTCAATTTTTTTGGTTGTGAATAGTCCTGCTTTCTGATCTGAATTCTAATGTTATTGTTTGAGCTTATTTATCACAGCAAGTCTTCACTTTGGGCCCATTACTCATATTTATGGTGCATTATGCAGTGTTAGTGAAAAATCCCTAGTAACATGTATTGGGATGCCAAAGCAAGCTATTTTTTATTTATAGGCATTTCTACACTACAGACTTCTGTCAGTATAACTACATTGCTCAGGGGTGTGGAAAATCCACAGCCCCAAAGCGACCCAGTTATATTGCCCTAACCCTAGTGTAGACAGTACTAGGTCAACAAGAGAGGTTCTCCTGTCGACATAGCTCTCATTTCACATGGAGGTGGATTAACTACACCAATGGGAGAAGTACCTAGGCAGCCAGGCCTCTGCAGCTTTTTAAGAGTAGACCTGTCCTCAAGTACACAGCACAGTATTTAAGTATCTTATAAATGTTAGTGAAGTGAGTTTCAACAGTTGGGAAGGATGATCTTGTGGTTAAGGCACTGGTTTGCTAGGTGTGTGTGTTCTGTCCCTTGGCAATCATGTAGTAAAGGGGAACAATAAGACTTTCCTATCTTACAAGAGTGGCATGATGGTAAATTCATAAATATTTGGGAAGTGGTCAGAGTTGTCCTATTATTTTCCCAATTTTTCACATGTGGAAACAGGCACAGAAAGATTGAAGTTCAGCTTTAAAAATAGCCTCAATTTTGGGGAGTCAAAAGCTTTTCCTCACAAGGAGGGCCTGGAAGAGAGGACTTTCCCAACCTCAGGTTGCCTTATTTAACCTTCAAAGAAGCTAGACAGGGTAGTTTTCAAGAACATTGTGGCAAGAGATGGTCTGTGGTGAAAATATAAGGCCACTTTTTACCTGTTGATTAGATTTCTTCAAATATTCTTATTCTAGCTTTCACATTGCATCCACTTATTCTGAAGTCCTAAACTTTTTTCAATTGTTTATAATTTTAGCTTCTTATTTTAATCCCTTGTATGAGTTAACAGCCACTGTTTTGCATAGTTTCCATCTGAGTTCTGCTTTGCGAGTTCTGCTATGCACAGGAAATTTTAACAAAAGAATTTGGAAAGCCCTATAATATTCTAATATGAAGTACAGCTCAAACTAAATTAAAATCATATGAGGCACTTAGCTCATTTAACTGGTTACTTTCCTCAGTAACAGAAGCCAAGAGATTGACAGAACATAGTTAGATTTAAAGCGGAGGAGGAGTTTAATAGAACTCTGATAACTAAATGAGAAAAATGTGTTATTAGAGAGAAGGGTCTAGTAAACTGAGAGACAGATATAGTAGTGTTGGTTAGGAATTTTCTGTTTGTTTGTTTTTTAATGTAAAACGTGGTGAATACAAAACTGATGTTTTCCATTTTCCATGGGAAAATGTTGGTTTTCCTGCAATTATTTTTTTGTTTTGTTTTGGATAGGGTTAACACTAATCTCTGCATCCACTTGAGCCACTACAGTACCTAATAGGAATGTTAGTTCAACTACATCAGCCTCCCCCCTTTTCTATTTGGGCTAGGATTCCCAGTCAGACTTCATCTCCCAACATAAACTGCAGTCTCTTTCCCTCTAGCTCAGCCGCTGCAGTGCATCATGGGAGTTCCATGGCTGTGATGCATCATGGGAAATGTAGATTGACTACCTATGCCCCAGCCCATAGGAGAGAATGATGGCATGAGGCTGAGGCACCAGAATTATAATTCCCAGGAGGCACTACAGCAGCACAGGCATATGTAGATTAATCTTGACTCAAGCAGAAACAAAAAATTTTGTTTTGGGTCAACAAACTGAACCAAAATATTTTAAAATTTTCAGAACTTTGGATTCCATGAACATTTTGATATTGACTTTTTGTCCTGATTTGGGATGAAAACAAATATCAGTATATTATAATTTCCATGGGATAGAAATTCTGTTTTCTGATCAGCTTCAGCAAATAGGGCAGGGGAATTGAGGTTGCAAGCTTTGTTGCATCCTTCCTCCCTTCTTAGGTCTAGTTAATTTTTTACCATCTTGAGTTCAGAAAATGGAATATTCAGTTCTAATTCCCTTTAGAGAAAGTGGTTAAGTATCCTGAGAGCCACGAGCTCCATAGTTCTAAATGGCTTTGCCATTGACTCTGTTGGAGTATGTCTACACTGCACGGGCAGGTGTGACTGTAGCATGGGTAGGCAGACATGGTGTCATGGGCTTCAGCCAGGTTAGCCTCCCAAGTGCAAGTCTTCTGGGGACCCTGGGTATATATTTGTGTTGCGAGCCCCTGGCACCATTTGTTCACAACTGTTGTTACTGTGGCAACTCATGTTACAATCACACCTTCACTTGCAATGTGCACTACCCTTTGTAAATCATTCAGGGCTTGATTTTCACAGGCCTTACTCCCATGCTCAGCCTGGCTCAGATGGCCACTCCAGCTGCTGAGAAGAGAACAGAAGCTACTTATCCAGTGCTCTCTCCAGCCCCACTGGAAGGGGAGAGGGCTGAGAGGGACTAGAAGTGACCTAGCTCTATTCTTCTTCACCAGCCAGAGTAGCCAGCCAGGCACAAGCAAGGGAGAACCAAGATGCTTCATGAAAAAGGACGAAATAACTTACTCCTTACCCAGAGCCAGGGGGGAGGGTGGGATGAATTCTGTCTCTCTGAGTCTGTTTGCTCTCTGGGCTGCCTCAGCTAAGTGCTGCCCCTTAGTCTGGGCTTATTGTAAAGTTACATTCTACCTCTTAACATCACTGGTTCAGTTTTCCCATCTTTAAATTGGGATAATGGCATAAACCTGTCTCCCAGGGCTTTTAATTTTTGTCTCACCCTTTGATGGCAAAACCATCTATAAAAGTGGTAAGTACTATTAACTTTCGGGGGGCGAATTTCCAGTCCTCAATCACCCTTCGCACCCCGAAGGTCCAGCAAAGCACACGCTGGGAGATGCAACTGAAAGTTTGCTTTAGACACAATTTTAATAAAACCAGTTTGAGGCATCTGTTTGAAAGACTCTGTGAGCTGGGCGCTGTGGTCAAGTTTAATTGAAAACATGAGCTTCAAACTGAGAAACACTCAGCTGATTTTCCACAGAAGGTTCCCAGCAGCCAGATGTTTTGAGAAAAAAAAAGGTACAGAGAGAAAAACAAAGGCCTAGAGTAAAGTTTTCAAAGTGTCTAAGTGATTTTGGAGCCTAAGTCCTAGTTTCAAAAGTGACTCAGGCACTAAAGTATTAAGGAAATTTTGGCTTCTTAGTGTCTACATCAGTTAGTCCTGGTCTACACTGCCACCGGCGATGGACGGGAGCAGTGGCATACCGTGGGTCTCCAGTGCCCGGGGGCCAAGCCTCCATTTGGGCTCCCCCAGCCTCGCATGCCACCCTTGCTTCCTTCCCCCCCCCCGGCACTTACCTCGGACAGGGTGGCTTCACCCCCTGGCCTGGGTGGGGGAGGGAGGCAGAGAAGCCTTCTAGTCAACACAGCTTTACTCCTTTTTGGGAGGTGGTTTAATCGCATCGACTGGAGAGCGCTGCCGGGATTGACCGAGCAGGTCTCCACTGCCCACTCAATCTGTCCCGCTGCATCGATCCCCAAGTCGCTGGCAGTGTGTAGACATACTCTTAGAAAAATGAGATGATGTGCTTTGAAAATCTTAACTACTAGTCAACTGTACTTTGCTGAATACCCATTTCTGTACATGTTAAATGCTAAAAGAGACTCTATTTAAAAAAAAAATCTTAAAGGAAGAAATAATACAATTTTCTAATTAAAGGGTTCATTCTTGATGTCCTTAATCGGTCTTTACCAGGCAACCCTTTCCCTCCCCATCTGCCCTTTGAGTTCAGTGTAAAGACTGAAGGATTGAATCTATAGTTGTAAAGTTTTATGTTTACTGTGTGCTCACTACAAATTATTGCACTCAGTAAAGGGTTAACTGGATGAAATTTAATGCCCTGTGATATACAGGAGATCACACTAGATGATCTGATGATCTCTTCTTGTCTTAAACTCTGTGGCTGTCATGAATGTCAAGGAATGGTCACTTTTTCAAAGAGAAATTAACACATTCTACATAGAATCATAGACGATTAGAGTTGGAAGGCACCTCAGGAGGTCATCTAGTCCAACCCCCTGCTTGAAGCAGGACTAACCTCAGCTAAATCAACCCAGCCAGGGCTTTGTCAAGCCGCAGCTTAAAAATCTCTCAAGATGAAGGTTCCACCACCTCCCTAGGTAACCCATTCCAGTGCTTCACCACCCTCCTAGTGAAAAACTTTTTCCTAATATCCAACCTAGACCTCCCCCACTGCAGCTTGAGACCATTGCTTCTTGTTCTGTCATCTACTACCATTGAGAACAGCCTAGCTCCATCCTCCCTGGAACCCCCTTTCAGGTAGTTAAAGGCTGCTATCAAATCCCCCCTCATTCTTCTCTTCTGCAGACTAAACAAGCCTAGTTCCCTCAGCCTCTCATGAGTATTGTGCTCCAGCCACCTAATAATTTTTGTTGCCCTCCGCTGGACTCTCTCCAGTTTGTCCACATCCTTTTTATAGTGGGTGGCCCAAAACTGGACACAATTCTCCAAATGCAGCCTCACCAGGGCCGAAAAAAGGGGAATAATCACTTCAGTCGATCTGCTGGCAACGCTCCTGCTAATGCAGCCCAATATGCCATTAGCCTTCTTGGCACCCAGGGCACACTGCTGACTCATACCCAGCTTCTTATCCACTGTAACCCCCAGATCCTTTTCTGCAGAACTGTTGCCTAGCTCGTCGGTCCCTAGTCTGTAGCTGTGCATGGGATTCTTCTATACTAAGTGCAGGACTCTGCACTTGTCCTTGTTGAACCTCATCAGATTTCTTTTGGCGCAATCCTCCAATTTGTTTTGGTCCTTCTGTATCCTATCCCTCCCTTCCAGAGTATCTACCACTCCCCCTAGCTTAGTGTCATCTGCAAACTTGCTGAGGGGGTAATCTACCCCATCCTCCAGATCATTAATGAAGATGTTGAACAAAACGAGCCCCAGGACCGACCCCTGGGGCACTCCGCTTCTGACTGGCTGCCAGCTAGACACGGAGCCATTGATCACTACCCATTAAGCCCTATGATCTAGCCAGTTCTCTATCCATTTTATAGTCCATTCATCCAACCCGTACTTCTTTAACTTAACATCAACCATTCAGGGTTAAATAATTGTGATAAAAAATTAGTGTAATAAGAAAAAAATTCATAAATGTGGATCTCAATTTCTGGAAGTCTCTGCACTTTACCCAATTATTAGAAAGTGAAGAAGCTCATCAGAATTTCCTCTGATGGTGGATATGGTATTTTGATGACAAATCAGTGCTCTGGCCTATTTGAGAAAGCACTTAAGTACATGCATGTGCTTAAATCCCATTTACTTCAATGAGACAAGCACATGTTTAAAGTTAAGTGCTTGCTTGAACAGGCATGCTTTCCTGAGTTGGGGTAAGAGTCCCAAAATTGATTTCTTAAAGTACACATGCATTTCTTGCTTTCTCCACAAGCCTTCCATATGGTATGAAGACTGCGTGAACCATCCCGTATTTTGCTCATAGAACATCCAAAATACATAAGCCCAGATTTGTGGGAAGTTTGAATGAGGATCTGTTTCAAAATGGATTTCTAATATAAGCACAGGCTTTAGGTTTATATCTTATAGAGCTTACTTAAGCTGAACTTGAGATTGTTTCTGCTTCCTGATTGGAAAAGTCTCAAATCCCAAAAAAGCCTTGTAAACTGGTGCTCAGATACTATAGTGATGGGAGCTAATTATGTACATAGGCAGACACTTTCAGTACTAATATAAAGCATCCCAGTGTTTTCTCTTTCCAGAAACATCCTGGCAAATAAAAAATTAATTGTGTGAATGTTTATGGAATGCAAATAAAAGGCAAGTGTCAAAAATGCACTTGCAGTTATATGAATTAATATTTGTTCATCAATAATTTTCTGCAGTATTCAACTGACTCTGTGACTGAATGAGGACTGAAGGATTTGGCTTATGATCTGCAGCAATTATTTTTCACAATATTCTGCTTTATAGAAATAGGATCAATTTCTCTGGTGGTCTACATAATTCATTAAAACTTCACTGAAGGCTGTGTCCATTTACTACCACAGAGACGTTGGGCTTGGTCTCTAACAAAGAGTAGATAAGGGGAATAGCCTGAATGTGTGATAAGATGCATGACAGAACTGCTTTGGCAGTTTGTCTGGTATGCCTGGGGCTGTGTGACCTTTTCTTCCTGAAAGCTGTTGCCTCCATAGTCTATGCTGCTAATTGGAACTAAGCATATTCTTGATAAATGGCCAATATCAGGGTCTTCACACACTAAAATGAGGATAATCAGTCTCGCTAACACCGCCTGCAATTAACACTAACCCTGCAATTGCTCAAAGTCACTAACTTCACCTCAAAAAACCCAAACATGTTGGTGCTAGATCTTACGTGTGTATTATACTCTTGGATATTGCAGGGAGAAAAGGAACTAAGAAGTTAATGCAGAATAGAAATTTCCTTGCCTTGATCACAATGAGCATATTTACTGAGAACGGAACAGATAACTGGAAGAAATGTGCCAGTTTCATAATCAGGGAGAGTGATGGTAAAATGCTACATAAAAGTCTTCTAGTCACCCAAGGGAAAAGAGCTTAAAGCCTGCTTTGCCTCCAGTTTTTACAATTTTTCTGAAAACTCTGGAGAAGGGAAAATGTGGTTGTGACACCCATGTGCTGAGTTCCAAATCCTTATGAGAAATCACAGGGCTATGTGGTAAAAGGCACTTCTTATCAACTTTGGTACCACAGTCACCTGACCTACACTCTGAGTGCTCAGTCGTCTCACCCCAGACTTATCCTAACTTTCCAAAGTTTTAGCAGCTGCAGAGACTCATTAAAATCAGCCTGCCACAAAAATATTTCCTTTTTCTTACTGTGTGGAATTTCCTTCCAGCCCTTTGGTCTTTCACTGAACTAAGTCGAAGGATGGATGATATTTGACAGTCCTGCACCAGTGACGTGTTTAAGGCCCAACATCTCAGAACCCTACAGAAACAGAAACGGGAGCTTTCTATCATTACAAAGGAAGGCGTCTCAGATTTCCAATGGGAGGAAAAATAACAACGATGCATTATTTAAATTAAATAGCCACGCTATGATATTTTCTTTACTTAAACGTTATGCATGCTATGTTTTGTACACAAAGAACTATTATATTTGAGCCTTGAACCAATCATCTAATCAAAATCTATGCTGAATTCTTTATACTGTTGGGGGTCTGATTCAAAGATTCCCATTGACTTCAGTGAGGTTTGGATTAGGAGTCTGAAGTACTGAAGAACTTTCTTTCCACCTTTCTTGAGCAGACATATAGTTGGGAACAGAGGTGTGCCATGATAGCTTTTAGTACAGCATGCAAAAACTCATCTGCATGCCTTAGGCAGTCCAAATTGGCATCCTCCATGCAGCATGACCTCACACCTACAGTGTGTGTGAGGTCACACCATGCAGAGGATGCCATTTTGGGGCCAGACCGGAATCATCCCACAGGCTGGATTTGGGCTGCCAGTTAGATGGTGCACAGCCAGTTGGGTGTGCATTGTGTGCCTTGCATGGAGAGATGGCATGCAACTGGCTGGGAGGGAAAGAAAGTATGGAGAAAGTGAGGCCACTATCAGCAAAATATAAAGATTAAAACAGTTAAAAATATACCATGTTAGCAAAATATTTAAAAGGGCTGAAAACGGCTATTAGCTACACTATGTCCTGTCCATCTACAAAGTCCAGCGTTGTCTCTCTTTCCTCATTGATGTCGTACTTGCCACCTTCGACCAGTCTATGAAGGGTGCTGTAGTGCTGCTCATAGCTGTTGAAAGAGTAGAGTTTAGAAGCATCTTCCCATGCCTTGAAGGTTGGCATGGGAAAGGCTTCCGGCTCTTTGTTCTCAAAAAAGCTCTTCAAGTTTCGTTCACTGAGTTTGGTAGCATACAGTTGGAAAAGTTGTTCCAATTGTTCTCTCTCCTTCTCTATGTAGATCCTCCAGAACTTCATTTGGAGGTGGCTGATTTTAGATTGGCATCTGGCACAACAGGTAGTTAACAGAGACAAAAGAGCTGTAGTGACTATCACGCACCATCCTATAACCTGGAAAAGAAAATAAACAGACCACACACTTAAAAAAACCTGAATTTAAATTCCACTGAGATCAGGAATAACTGACATGATCACAATTCATGTTGCAGACACAGTATTCTTTTCCCAGCCACAGTGTGGATCTCTTAGCCACAGTGCAGATCAGTAATGCATATTTCCTTTTATTCATTTTGTACTCAGAACGCCTACTGATGTCCACAGGAGTTCTGCATTTGGAGCAAATATAAAATATGCCATATGTGAGGGTCAAGAAGACTCAATACCCTACATTTTGTATTTTGCTACAGATCTGTGTGGTTCTAAAATTATTGTTTATAATATGTATTACTATCGTGCCTAGAGGTCCCTACTGGGATAAGGGTTTCGTTATGCAAAGTGCTGTACATGCACATATAAGGGACAGCATTTGCCTCAAAGAGCTTACATTTGAAATAGAGAAGACAGATAAAGGATGGGAGAAAGGAACTATATTAACCCTGTATTACTGATGGGGAACTGAGGCACAGAATGATTAAGTATTTTGTCAAAGGTCACATAGGACATCACTGGCAGAGCCAGGAAGTGAATCCAGATCATGAGTCCACTGCCTTAACCACAAGACCATCCTGGGTCCTTTATAGTTTTCTTAATTTATCAGTCGAAAACCCAAGAAAAGTTAAAATGATCAACCAAAGAATTTTAAAAATGAAGTTTCCCTGAAGCAATAATAATGTCTTATTTATATAAACCCATCTTGCTAAATAGGTTAGAGAAGATGATGTCAAGGACTGCACAGATTTCATCACAGAAATATATGGGTGTATAATATGTTTGAAACTGCCCCCTATGTTTCATTACATCAAGGAAAATGTATGTAGGTGGAAGAGGGTAAATTAGCACTAGAGCTGGATGGGTAATAGTTTTCTTGTCCCACAAGAATTTTTGAGATTTCAAAAAATATTCCCATTCTGAATTGGGATGAAAAGTCAAAAGCTCAAAAAATTTCAAACACCAATAGCACAAAAATAAATTTCAGAGGGGTAGCTGTGTTAAGTCTGTATACAGCAAAAACAACGAGAGTCCTGTAGCACCTTAAAGACTAACAAATTTCTGCGAGCATAGGCTTTCGTGGGCTGCAACCCACGTTGTCAGATGCATGAAATGGAAATCACAGATAGGAGGTATATATATATATATGTAAAAATATATATACCTCCTATCTGTGATTTCTATTTCATGCATCTGACGACATAGATTGCAGCCCACGAAAGCTTATGCCCGCAGAAATTTGTTAGTCTTTAAGGTGCTACAGGACTCTCGTTGTTTTTACAAAAATAAATGTGTATCGGATTAATTAAAATGTTGTTTCAATTTCAATTTTTTAATTCCCTTTCTTAGTATCAATTAATTAAAAATTTTTTTAAAAAGGCATTTCAAACAAACCCCTGAAACTTCCTTTTAAAAATGTCAAACCATCTTGTTTTGACAATTGAAAGACTTTTGTTTTCAACATTCTTTGTATTGGGAGATTCGTTGAAACCAGTCCTTTGCTCCAGGATTTCAACCAGAGTTTCATATGTCAGTGCCCTAACCATTAACTCCACACAGACATACCCCAGCCTTTCCAAATTGAAATGCTCAGCCGACACAATTCCATTGTGCAAAAATGTGTGTTTTCAAAGACCTCAAATGTTTCTGTAAAATGGAATGGTCATCCTTCGGAGAGCTCTAACAGTGATGATATGGAGATCTGCAACCTGTGATATATAAATAATTAACAGGTAAAATCTGTATTTACCTGAGAGAAAGATATATACACAATTTCCTTACGGAAATGTGTGAAACAGAATTCTGGTGAACCATTTGATTTTTTCTTGACCAAAAAATAATGAGGAGAGGTGTTTAAAGATCAGCCTCATTTTGCTTATTTTCAAATCATGATGACAGAATTTGTGACATTTTTTCCCCATATAATCCATCCTTTTAGCACTTCAGTGCTCCCCTTTGACATGGGAAACTCTGCACCTTTGTGATCTAGCTGCTCATGCATAATTGGCTAGCTAGATGATGTTCAGTGTTTCCCATATATGCAATTTAAGGCCAATAGACACACACCAAAGTTTTTTAATTTTAATTTTCTGAACACTGATTTTTTTAACAATAAAATATTTCCCTGCATTGTCTGCAACCCATAAGTTGCAGGGTTATACCAGTGCATTAGGACCTGAAAATTAAACTGTCTCCAGCACTGGCAACAGTTATAGACTGATGTGATTGTTGTATGATGGTAATTTTCTGATTCTCCAAGGTATTTTTTCTGCTTGGGATGCAGTATTCTGACATGCATCCTTCCCTCGTTTCCTGTGGTCTGTTTCTCTTTTTAATTTTTTTTCTCCCAGTTTCCTTATACCACAAAGCAATGAACAAATGTAAAATAGAATGGTGGGATCTGAGTGAGTAATGTGGCTTTATCCTTATATGTTTTTTGTTATTTCATTCTAATGGCTATAGTTCTGTTTTCCTTCATACAATAAAAACATTTCATATGAAAGTGAAACTAACTGATCAATTTTCATTATCTGAGAGAAACGCAAAATAAAATGAGCATCATAAACTGTGCACAGGAAATCGGCTGTTTAAAAATTGTTTTGGTTTTAACAATCTAAGATGTTATTTGTAACAGAGTTTTAAAAAAATCTGTAATAGATTTTAAAAAAATCTGACAGTATTCCTTTAACTGGATGGCATCCTAGGGACTTCAGTCTCCTCTAGCAATGCAATACTTTCTTCTCCCAAGAGTCATTCTCTTCCACTAAAGAAACAAACTTCCTGATTCCAGTTTTCTTACTTTTATGGATTTCAGTGGGACTACTCGAATAAGACATTATTCAATGTGGGCAAGTTTCTAGAATATGCCCTTCACCGATCCCATTTTGTTTTGTTGCATTTTACAGGCATTCTGCTCTGACATTACTATTTTAGCAGCTGATGTTGGGATCGCATGCTGGTAAAGCAAAAGAATAATACGAAGCTTTATTCTAAACAGCAAAGCAGTTATTCTGTATTTCTTACCTGAGACTGCGCTTGAAGCGTCAGTTTTAATTCCTCACTCTCTGAAGAGGACATGGTAGTTTTGCCACAAACTACTTTGTGTAGCTCTTCCCAGCATCGGACAGATTTGTTATTGCAGAGCATGTTTAAGTACTCAGGATATTTCAAGCCACTCATGGCACATTCATAAAAAGTTCCATTGAGCAAAGCCACAGAAAGCCACATCACGGGGGCTATCAGAACATTTAAGGTGATTTGTCCAAAGACATAAAAGAAACGGCAGCTGTTCCCTTTGGGGAATATTTTCCTAGGATTCACACAGCAGCCTGTGAAAAGTTTCCACATCCTGCTATTCATGAAATACCCAATAACTAGCAACACCCAGGCTGGGGCAAAGAGAAATACCAAGCCATAGATGAAGTTTTCATTGCTGCAGGGACACTTGAAAGCAACAAGAGAAAATAAACGTTCGCTTCCCACTGTCAGTAGAGCCATAAAACTGTAACCAATTGCAGTTTTCCGATTAACAAGGAATTTCAGAACTGTTTGGATGCCATCCATGTTTGATGTTCACAAAAGAGAAAAAGAAACCCTAGCCTTTGTCTATTGTGAACAGTTTGTAGCAATGTATCAGGGAGGAGCTCTTGAGAAGAAAAATACCCAGCTAGTGTCTGGGTTAGTGCAGCCTAGATAAAGTGATGATGTCATTGTAAATCCTTCCTCATAAATACACCCATATGGGACTAGCTACTGGCAAAGCAGATTTTACATATCTACAGTGTTATTCTTCTGTATTATAACCTGCGATATAGACAATGATCTATTGTCAGATAAAATCACAATCGCAGTTATCAGTCCTTTTATTTGACTATAGTTTCAAATGAGAATGAAACAGGAACATGTACTAAATGATCACAGGAATTCTTGAGCGATCCTCAGTGTCTACAGAAATATAATTAAGAGCCCAGGACCTGATTTGGATCTTGCGTACATTGGTGTAAATGACGTGTTATTCTGCTGAAACCAACAAAGTGACACCAAAGTAAAATCACTGTATGTGGAGGGAATCAGTGCATCTCTATTACACTACTTGGAATCAGATATAGGCCCCAATTCTCTGCTTTGTCTAGCTAACACAGGGTACGGCAGAGTGGAAAGCTGCCAGGGAGCCAGTCATAGCTGCCTGATTCTCTGTCTGCCTCAGCCCTTCTGTTCTCACTGAAAAACTGAACAATAGAATGTTGCCTCTAAAATCTTCTAGCCTTATACGGAATAGTTTCAAATGGCACATTTTTGTCCCTTCACAGATTGCTTTCAAGATGTATCTTGGGATCACCCCTAGTGTGAGCTGCAGTAACACAACAGAAAATGAATTCTTCTTAATTCTGGATAATAACCCTTTAGTGGACTTTGTGGAGGAGCTCCCAGCGGGACGATCTTCCCTTTGCTACTGTAACCTCCTGTGTGGCGTTATTAGAGGAGCCCTAGAAATGGTAAAGAACCGGACTCTGAATTTTCCTCTCTCTCTTGTTACCTATAGATATAAGAAAGTGGAACCACTGGATAAGCAAATGAAATATCACTCATAAATATTTAATCTCAGCATCAGATTTAGCAATAGCAACTGCTAGCCCCCACCAAATATAGCAAGTGAAATTCTGCTCTCAGTTTATCCCAGAGTACATTCAGAATTACTCTATCCAAATAAATAGAGTTGCTCCATGGTTGTCTGGTGTCACAGAGCGGAATTTGGGTCAGTACACTAATAGAATTAAGTTATGGTGCATCCAGAACATGGCATATTTTATTTTCAAATCTCAGCTTTTACAAAAGAATAAACAGAAACAAGTCATAACTCAAATCTTTTTTTAAACTTGCAGTGCCAAATTCAACTCTGGTATCATTCTACTGAACACAGTAGAACTACCCCAAGGAAGAAGATTGTCTGCAGTCTTCTTTCCTACAAACAATATCTAATATGCCATATATACATATATATATCCTAGATACTATAAAACTATCCTAGGTACTATAAAAATGAAAATCGAATACAGTTTTATGTAAATCTATCTCAAGATTCTGGTATCATTTTATAAGGGCATTAACACATCAATAAGTGGTATCATATTATTATGTGGGAAAATTTGTGATCACAGTATGAAGCTCACCTGTTTTACGTTTCATATCCTCAAGAAAGCAAAACACCATGTTAAGCACTACTAATCAAAATATTAGCATATTAGTAGCAGAATGAAATATGTATACATGTTTAAATGCATAAGTAGGCTATACTTTCAACTCAACTGTTATTCGCAATTCTTAAGTATCTCCACAGAATTCCTTTATAATGAAACTTTAGAAAGAGGCCCCTCTTGTGGTGAGAAAAAACAGCTAGATGAACTAAATGAAGAAAAGGAAGGAAAAATTCTTTAAATGAAGTGATCAGATCTGTTTTTCTCCAGGTTCACTTAGCGGCAGAAGTAACCTTCGTTCAAGACAGACTGAAGGGTGATGATGTGACGGAAATAGGAATTACATTTTTAAAGAAGCTCGAAAACAAAAAGCACAAAAGAAATAAATGAAGCTGATAGAAGAAGAAATTCTCTCTAACTTACACTTTGCCTATTTTTACTTATTTAGGAAAAAAATCCATATGGTGGCAATGGCTTCATTGATTCAGGTACAGTCACACCTTAGAATGTTAAAGACAGCCATAAAATGTACAAAAAAAGTACAGATGGTTTCCATCACCACCTTGCTGAATTCAACATAAAATCTTTAAATGGCCCAATTCTTTTCTTCTTTTTCAGGCAAAAATCCCATTGATTTCATCAGAAGTTTTGCCTGAGTAACAAATGTGTGATTGGGCCACAAACGTCCATCCTAATTCCTGTTCTTTTTCATTAGCAATGTGACTTTATTTCCAGTTTGCTCATTAGTGATGTTTCAAAGACATCAAGTACTGTGTTTGTAACCAATATGCTTTTCATTCTAGCCCTTATAATTGTGAATCAGAAACTGTTGCGCTATAAATACTTCATTCAGTTTCTCATTCCAATGAGAATTGGGATTACAGTTTTTCCTTCATTTGCTCAGTCTACTCCACTGAAATCAAAGAGAGATATGATCTCATGGGGAGCAGGTTTCCTGTAGGCAAACATGACTGCATGTGGTTTTGTTCAGGTGCATAATGCAGATCCACAGAATTTCTCTAATAACGGAATACGAATGCTGTTTGTGAAAAAGAACTTTGTGCAGTTTTAACTGGAGTGTTCTCCTTGAAAATACATAGATTGTTAGCAACCTTAAAAAGCATGATGTATTATAATGCACAGTCAGCCTCACCCAAGGACACTAATAAAAAATGTAAACCTTACTGTGTCACCAATTCTTCTCCATGTAGGTACTTACGTGGCTCATATCACCTCGGTATCTGAGCACCTCACAAGAATTAATTAATTTTATCCTCACAAAACCCTCGGGAGGTGTGGAAGTAATGTCCTCATTTTACAGATGGGAAATTGATGCACAGGATCGATTAAGTGTTTTACCAAAGAAACATAGGCGATCTGTGGCAGAGCTGGGAATTTAGCCTAGATCTTGAGTCCCAGTCCTGCAATATGACGGATCTCTGTGTCTGTGCTGGTCTCCACTGAAGTTCATGACTTAAATGGGGTTATGCCTGCAAGCATCACTTTGTAGGATCATGGCCTTAGATTATAAACTCTCGGAGGGGGGGAGAGACATTGGTGACATCCTGACACTGTTAAAGTCAATGGGAGTTTTGCTATTGACTTAAACGGGTCCAAGATGTCATGCCTTGTCTCTACCTCTTCTAGAATTGTTAGAAATGCCAGAGCTACATGTTTGCTGCAGTGCTCAATGTAGGAAAGTGAGAGGGTACCACTTTATAACTTGATTCAGCAAAGCACTCCAATATTAGTGTAACACTACTGAAATTCCTCTCCATCAACTTATACACAGTACATTTCAAAGAGCAAAGGCAAAGACAAAGACTTTGTTTTTAGTTTTCTTTTTTTCCCCCTCATTACACAGGGTATACATTTCCATTATGTGGTAAGGAAGAACAAAGCAAAGCACCAAAAATATGTATGTATAATTTAAAAAAAAAGAGAGAATGATCTGTTAGAGTCCATATTTCATAAAGGCTGAAATTCCCCTCTCTGCTGAGGGTTAGCACAAAGCCTATACATTGATTAATTTAGTGGGATTTAAGTGGTGCAGAGTGCAGGTCTCTAGAGCACGAGAAAATATTTACAGGGTCAAAAGAGGGGAAAAAAGTCTATTTCCTTTAAAAATCCCAGAGTATAATAATTCAGCTAACTACAGTCTGCCTGTTCCTGAGCCCACTGAACTCAATGGAATGCTTACCATTGGCATCAGTCGTACAGGATCAAACCCAAAGTACACTGCTCCATACTTACAGCTCTTTAACTCCTTTCAAGACGTATATGGAGGCATGCAAGGTAGTTAGCAAAGTACAGCACATTCAAATTAGTAGGCTCCGGCCTCAATACCAACCATAACTAAGCTGAAAAATATCAAATTCTATTATTTCACTGGTTTTCTTTCTGTTGTATACCAAATTCTAGGAAGGAAGAAAACTGAGAGGATATCATTTATGTAAAACAATGACATTATGTGGGTATTTGTTTTGTTTAAAAATGTGAGCACAGTAGATGCAAGTGAGAGAAGAGGGAACATCCCTTGGAAAGCTATTCGGTTAGTCCGTGTGGGACAATGTATCCCATGGAACTACATTGAATCCTTTGTTGTGCTATTAGAACTTGGTAGTCATTTGCCATCTTGCTGGGGGACATGCCGCAGAAGTTTGGTGAGAGAATTTATGATAGAAAACAGGTCATTACCAGAAAAACAGACATAAAGAATGAAAAGTGAAAAATACAGTGAATTAACAAATTATATTGCTAATGAAAGCTGACAGCTAAACTGTTTCTCCTTCAGCTATGTTTCCCACTGTATCTTGAGTCTCATTGGAATAATTTTCTTTCGTGCTGTCTTCCACTAATTTATGGAGCGTGCTGAAGAATTTTCTGGTTATGTTGAAAGAGTCCAAAGCAGAAGCATCTTCCCAGGCCTGGAAACTTGGCATGGGAAAGGGTTCCGGTTTCTTGTTCTCAAAAAAACTTTTCAGGTTTCGTTCGCTCAATTTGGTAGCATATTCCTCAAAATATTTTTCATATTGTTCCTTCTCCTTCTCCATGTAGATCTTCCAAAACCTCTTTTGGAGATGGCTGGTATTAGACTGGCAGTGACTATAACAGGTGATCAACAAACAGAGGAAAGCAGCAGTAACTATCACACACAACCCTATGACCTGTAAAAGAAAGGGTACTTTGGTACTGAAACACAGACGAAAGGCTATAATAAAAAAGCTAATTGCAAACTCAAATTAGGTCTGACTGTTGCACAGAGACGATGTTCTTTAAACAATCAGTAGCAAAACCTTGAAGTGTGATAATAAAATACAAGATTTTGAAAATAAAATGATCCACCAACAGTCAGTTCTATTCACAAACAGAGGCCCTGAATTCCTGGGATTAAAGACACTAAAAACAGAGATTGAATTGGATCTAATTTTCAGGAGCCTATGATCTACACAGCTATGTAAACATTATTTTTCTGTATACTGAAACTTTAAATTTTGACTAGCTCTAACCAAAAATTAAAGTCTCAGCACTTTAAAAATAGTGATTATGGACCTGATCCATAGCCCCCTGAAGTCAATGGAAAGACACCCAATGACTTTAATGGGCTTTGGATCAGCCCCTATTGATATAAATACAGAATACGTGTAATAAATCTAATTGTCTGAAGTATTATTGAATGCTTATGACACACTATTATATATTTTAGAATTATGATTGTATTATACAGAAAGTAACTGAATGTTTGTCTCCGCTACTAAATAGCTGAAAGTGAGGTATACAATGTGAAATAATTGCTGGGGCACTTCATATCTTGCTATAAAAGAGAGAAAGTCTAAATGAAGTCTATTCAAAGGAACAAGGCCTCTAAGTATGGTACAACTATGTTTTCCTTTCTGATTTTAAACTTAATAAGGATTTATTCCAATAGAATTGTCACCTGGTGTTTAACATTGTAGTTCTACTGTTGTCATCAGGGTCAGCCCAGGGCTTGCACAGTTCATGGGGGTCATAAGCTTTTGGAGGGACCTTGTTGTATTATGAACTCCACTACAACATGGCTAACCACTGTACCAAAATCCTTCAAGAGGAAAGGAAGGAGCTCATCTCCTTCCAATCTCCAAAATCCTGCCTACCATTCCTTTACTTTGATTAAATCTTTTGCTCACCCCTCTCCCCAGAAATATCAATCAACCTGAATTCTCTACCCTCCTTGCTAAAATTCTCCCATTCCTCTAGTCAGAAACATTTTCCCCAGCACTTCTGAGCTGCCAAACCCTTCCACACCTTGATGTGCTATGCCATTTACAGAAATCTGCTTGAGGCACTGGATAATTTACTTCGCACACACTCCCACAGTCTGGATCCTGCTTGCATTGTAATGAAATAGGTGTTTGACATTTTTTAAAATGATAGTTAAACTATCTGGATGCATTGATTTTAGGGCTTCATGATAACCAAAAAGAATCATACAAAGCATGATTTAATCAAAATGATATCTTACCTGAGATTCTGCTTGCAGTGTTAGTATGATCTCCTCAGTCTCCCAAGAGGACAGGGTAGTTTGGCCACATGCTACTTTGGGAAGCTCTTCCAAGCACATGTTGGATTTATTGTGGCAAAGCATCTCCAGATACTTCAGATTTTTTGAGCCACTCATGGCACATTCATAAAAAGTCCCATTGAGCAAAGCCACAGAAAGCCACATCACAGGGGCTACAAAAGCCTTTAAGGTTATCTGGCCAAAGACATAAAAGAAATGGCAGCTCTTCCCTTTGGGGAATAGTTTCCTGGGGTTCACACAACAGCCCATGACAAGCTTCCAGGTACTGCCATTCAATGCAAATGCAACAAACAGTAGTACTAAGGCTGGGACAAAGAGATACACCAGCCCATAGGAGTAGTTTTTGTTGCCACAAGGACACTTAAAAGCAGAACGAGAAAATAAATGTTCACTTCCCACCATCAGCAGTCCCATCAAACTGTAAACAATTGCTTTCTTTTGGCTACTGAGGAATTTGAAAACTGTTTGGAAGGTAGCCATGTTTGAACTGATGAACCCATGAAACAGGAGAAAAGTGAGGCATCACTGGTGGGGCAATTGCTATTTCTAGCATTTCTTTGGGCGGAGCTTTTCCTTAAAGAAAAAACAAGTCTCTCTGGTTTGGAGCAGCACAGATGAAGTGAACAGTCATTCATCAACATTAATAAATCTTTCTTCAAAGGGCGCACATATAGCAGGTCCCTCGTTTGTCAGTGGGCCAGACAACCAATCCCACCTCAGGCTCAGTTTTGTCCTGTGCAATTTATAGTTGTCCACTAGCTCTGGCTATTTCCTTTCGATCCCACTTAGCAAAGAACGTGTGCCTTATGATCCATTGGGAAGTGATGTTATTCATAACTTTGAGAATTTTTTTTCTCATTTAAAATAGCTATAAAATAAGAATGCAAAAAAACTTTGGAGTTGCAATATCCCATTCTGCAACGGAGTCTGCTACTTTCCCCTCGGCACACCTCCTCGTGGCTCATCTGGGGAGTTAGCTCACCACTGTCCACACCCCATCCTGCGGTCGCTCAGCCCGTTGCCTCATTCACTTACCCTTTGGCCTCTCTCACTGCAGCGCTCACTGCAGTCAGGAGCTGCAGCGCCTTTCCTTCATGGTGTAGCCTCCTGGCCAAGTCACAATCATCCTCCGCTTACAGAGTCTCATCTGTCTCTTTCCACACAGTCTCAGGCAGACTCCATACCCACTGCACTGACTGTGCCCCTCCCACAATGGTTGATAAAGGAATGCAGGCCCGCCTTCTGTTCTGGGTTCCAGTACAGGGACCCTCAAACTAGCAGTTCAGGTCTATACTCTCTCAGACTTTACTGCTCTTTCCCTGGACTGCTTCCTACACTTCCTTGTTTTCAGACTCTTGTCTAAGCTCCACTTTGAACCACAGAGTGTGATTGCAGACTCATGTCACTGCCACCCTCTTTATCCTCAGCTCCTAGGCTTTATAGAAGACCCCCTGCCTGATCCCGCCCAGGTGAGCTTCATCCTCAATTCCTACCATTGCCCTTCAGCTCCCCAGCAGGTGCAGCCTAAGGCTAATTGGCCTCTCTTGCCACCTTAATCCCTACTGAACTCCCCCTCACACAGTTCCTGCCACTGTCACATTGATCCTGAATGTCTGACCGTTACATAATTTGTCTTGTTCAAGTAGCCAGCGTGTTGTGTGAACACATGCTGTGTATGTGGCCTTGACATTTTATCACACATAAGACACAGTCTGATGACATGGCAGAATGACACTGACAGAATTTTTGTGTGAGGTGACTTTGACCTCTCTGACAGGCATGTCACGGGATTATTATTACTGTTATGGAGTTTCTACTTTTATCGCTAGATTTTAGATCTTACAGCCTAGTATGTGCTAAGCCTGACACCTCAACTTTGTTCAGTTATCCAAGTGATTTTTTTCAGGCATAGAAATCCTGTCCACACAAGCTTAGCTTGAAATCATAGTTGTAAAAGAGCTTGTGTCCACACTCATGAAGTTACACGGTGAGTTAAGAGCAATGCTCTCAGAAACCACGCTATAGCCTATCTATCCAAAAGGCTATCCCCCAGCACACATTTTCTCCTTTTCTCTCCTATTCAGCCTCCCAGCCCCACTCTCTAGACACTATTTCAGTGGTGACAGAGGCAGATTTTGGACTAACTTATTTATTTAACTAATAAGAAATAACTTTAAAGTGAAGCATACTGCTGCTGTAAGCTCCACGTCTGTCTCTTCAAGGTCCCTGCCTGAAAGATTCTAAAAATGTCAATGGAATGGGATTTTCTTCAGTACAATATGTTACCCTTTTTGAACATGGCTATGAAAAATCAAGTATGTTGATATCCAGAGCACGCCCCTTCTGTAGGCTGGCTTTCTTCATAGTCTGTATGTCTCATTTTATACTACAGAGAAAACGTTCTCACACCAACACACAGAAATGTCTGAACGTTTCTCTCTCCTCCTGCATAAATAATGAAACTTTGTGCTTACATGTTGCCTTTCATCCAAGGATTTCAAAGCACTTTGTAAGCACTCGTTAATTAAGCTTCACCAGCCGTGTGGGATAGATATAATAATGTGAGATAGATACAGTTAATTGCTCCAGTTATAACGATAGGAAAAACCATCCCACTTTAACAATGGGGACAAAGGAGCTAAGTGACCTACCCTGGTCATTGGCAGACCCAGGAATGGCCCCCAAAAGTTTTGACACATTTAATATTATTTGTATGGCAATATAGTTTGGAAACCCCAGTCTGGGATTGTGCTAGGCCCTATATAGACATATAACCGAAAAGCAGTCCTTGGCCCAATGATCTTACAACTTGAGTGTTAAAATGAGAATCTAGGTGAGACATGACAACTTACCATAGCTGTCTGTTCTAACCACTCCATGCCTCAGAAAACAGAGGAAAATCACTGCACACCATCACCGAAATATATGCAACATGTTAAACGCTGAAAAGGGAAGAGTAGCCTGTGGACCTACTGTCATGCGGACTGGATTGGGAGGGGGGGGCATTTGTGTTATGTGACATTAATATGTCAAAATCATAGTGATTCATGTGAGACATACCATGTCAGGTACGGTTAGAAAGGTTATGATATGCTGAATAAGATGATAATATTTGTGTTCATGTGTAATATATGTGAGGAAAGTTATGGAGACCTTTGATATACCCGTATTTCAAACTGTGCTGTAAAAGACACACCCCAGACAGAGAGGCCACAGGACAATAGCCGGCTTAATGGCCCATCAAGACCTTTACAGAAGCCAAAGGCCCAGGAAGAAACTAAAGGCATACCTGAAGAGTTACCAGGATTGGCCCATGTGACTGTGGACTCCATTTTGGTTCCTGTAAAATTCCACAAGCCACATGGCCAGTAACAGAGGGTATATAAGATCAAACCACAGAAACCATTTTGTCTTCGTCTTGTTCTTTGTTCCTGTCCAGCTGTGGACACACCTCTGGATCAACACACTTTGCAACTGAACTGAAGAACTTAGACCCATCCAGGTACTGGATGTATACCAGAAGGACTATACAAGCCTGCAACTCCACAATTGTTCTAGAAACCTGATGTATATGGACTTTTAAATCATTTGTATGATCTGATTGCTTTAAGCCTTTAACACTTCTCTTATTGTTTGTTTTTTCTTTTATTAATAAACCTTTAGTTTTAGTTACTAAAGGATTGGCTGGCAGCGTGGTATTTTGGGTAAGATCCGAACTTATAGTGAACTGGTACTGTGGCTGATCCTTTGGGATCAGAGGGAATCTTTTAGTAAAGAGCATAGAGTTTAAATGACTGGTCTCTTTACTGGACCTAGTGTCAGTTTGGGAGCCAGAGACTGATATGCAGTAAAGGGGGCTGTGTGTATTTGCACAGTGGCTTCTTGATAACCAGTGTGGGGGAATCAGAAGCACTGTTTGTGGCTGGTTGGGAAGTCTGACTGAAGTGTCACCCACCAGTGCTGGGAGAATTTGCTCTCCTTTTGCAGCCTGCCATGACCTTGGCATTATCAGTGGGCTACCCTGGGCACGGACGGGTTACAGTGGCGTAGTCGTAGCAGGATCCACAGAACCAGAACATTTGGATTTTGGATCAGAACCCCACGCTATTCCAAATTTTAAAATTTGATATTGAAAGTGTTAAAGATTAAAGCTAGACAGAATGAGGGATTCACAATCAGATAAAGTGTTCAAGGAGGAACTCAGAATGCTAAGACTAGAGCCTGAGGCAAGAAGTGCCAAAAGAAAAATGATAAATGAACTGAGGGAGAAAGTTCATCAAAGATGGATGGAGCTGATGGCGGCTAATGAAGAAATTGCTGAAAGAGAGCATCGGAATAAAGAAGAAATTGCTGAAAGAGAGCATCAAAAGCAGATGGAAAAAGCCAGAATGGAACTCCAAATCCTGGAAAATCAGAAAATGTATCTTTCTGGGAGCCCAGCTTCTCTTAACAATGATTGGGAAATAATCTCTCCAGGTCACCCACCAGTGCTGGGAGAATTTGCTCTCCTTTTGCAGCCTGCCCTGACCTTGGCATTATCAGTGGGCTACCCTGGGCACAGACGGGTTACACCTACATACTAGTTTCAAACAAGATTGGTAAGGGAACGCTCTTTAATGATAAACTGGTTTCCTGCAACGTTTAGGGATATGTGGCATGCATATCCTTATAGCGCTGGATCACAGCCAGAGGCTTGTTCCTTGCTCAGTGTGTGAGGCACTGGAATACGTTACTTCATTTATGAGAAAAGCATGCTACGACTTACCTTGTTGCTATATGAAATTACTTATCATCAGCCCGGGTCCCTCATTTGCTCACAGTTCTAAAGGGTCCTGTTGCCTCGATACCACCAGCTCCCCCAATTTCCTACCTTCACTGTGCTCTGCTTTGCCTCCACAACTGGGAAGACATTGACTGGGAAGGCTTTTCTCAGTCAGTCCTTGCCCCAGGAGTGACCAGTGCCACCTCCTCCTTGAGATGTTCCTCTGGGGGATGGAGCCTAGAATCACACAAATGTTTCTCAGCCAGCAACTGATATTCCCTTTATTCACAATGAACATCAGTTCTCTCTTATATACATGCTAATGTCCTCTGCAAGTCAGTTTCATGGCAACAGCATATGTTCTTTGATGCCACGTGACTGGTTCTCAGTCAAGACAGGAAAAATAACCACTGGGTTAATCAATATTATAGATTTCTATTTGTTTTAATATTGAATTGCTTCCCCTTCTCTTTGCCCATCCAGAGTAGTTACAAGAAAATAATGTGTTAATGAAAGTGATTGTATTGCCCAGAGCACCATCTACCTTCAAAATTACAGTGACAGGAATGTCCAAGTCATCCAGGGAGCTAACTGGCTGAACATTTCCTAGTGATTTGTAGGGATTCGGTACTGTTGCTGTACCAAGCCGCTTTCCTCTTGTCATTCAGAGCTTTAGAACCTCCCAGTTGAATTATAGCCTTATAATAACTTGTTGGGTACAGAATTTTATATGCTTAATGCTTTAATAATAATAATTATTCAGATTAAGAGATATTACAGCTTTATTAAAAGAGCTGCACAAGACAAATAATAGAGAAGGTAAAGAGGTCAGAGTATTAAATATTTTCCGTATGTAGTGTTAATCTATATTTTCAAACCGAACACATTAGGATTTAGGTGGTACGTCAAGTAATTAATGGCATTTTAAAGCATAATAATCTACAGGAAATTAACATCAGAAAAATATTTTTCACACAGACCTTTCTTTCTAGATGTGATCTGATTCTTTTTAAAATCATCTCTGGCTAAATTGTTTTTTTTTAATATGAACATTTACATTTATTTTAATAAAAATATATATCTTTAAACTAAACAAGTATGTTTCTTGAGGAGGTTTACAGGATTCCTTTCTAAAGAAACTTGCCTCACCCTTGTGGAAGAGAAAAAGCAGCTGAACGTGTGGCTAAACTTTCAAGAGAAAAACAAAAGGGGCATAATCTGTAAATACCATTGATAACTAAGGATCAGTTCCTCATCTGCTGTAAATTATCATAGCACCATTGAAAATACCTGGGGATCTGCCCTTCAGTATTTTGTCAAGGATTTAAATGGTATCATTCCATTATGAAGCATGAAAAATATCCATGCCGTATGACAAATGCTTCGCATGATCATCATGGTCAACCAAACAAGGCATGCAAATCTCTAGGGTAACACTATTCTTTTTTCAGTCTAAACTTGAAAAAAACCGCACAGCGCTGGCGCAGTAGTTAAACTGTAGTCTAAACTGAGTGGTATCGTACTGTATTACAAATACAAACACTTCTATAATAAAATACTATATGCAGCTAACTAAATGGATGCAATTTATTCAACCCATCAGTGATTCTGACTAAAATAACAAAAATATTTGTTTTAAAATAACACTAAGGAGAAATTATTCCATCTCAAAAGAACACCATGACAGTAATACTACGGATAAATTGGTTTAATGAAATACTTCATGTAGTGTTTCATTCTGCGCTAAAAGATAACAGTTTAGCCCCCTCCTGCATTTTATGAACCAAATGCCAACAGTGGGAGTGGAGCTATCTCCTTTACTAGTTTGAGGATAGACTCAAAAACCAAGAAGGCTTTTCCAGCCTGTAATTACTATGACCTTAAAATACTACCGTGTGGCTTTTTTGGCTGATGCATCTGTCAGACTCACCAGTCCTGTGTGAGAAATAGGCTTTTCTCTTCTGCCTGTAAGGTCCAAGTTATTTGTAGTCTCATGCTTTATGAAACCTGAACTCATGTATATTGCAATTAGAAATGACAGCTCTATGTTGCTATTGAGGTGTTCATAGTGGGAAACAGAGCCTGCCACTGTGGTTTTATTCTGTCATATGCTGAATACTGTCAATGTGTACAGGAAGCAATGATAAACGCACTAATACACAGCTGAATGTTTTCAAGGTAAACTGACTTGTGCTATATTCCACATCCCAATAAGAAACTGCAGGAAAAACCTCATGTTCTTTGTTGTGTTTCAGTCTCTATGGGCACCAGCCAACTACTGTAAACAGAGTAGTTTGATTGGGAATTCTTTTGGAGTATGCGGTCCTAAGATGCATCAGGCGAGATATTTCCAGTAGAGCTAGAGAGGTGTTAGTACCATTATACAAGGCGTTGGTCAGACCTCATCTGGAATACTGTGTGCAGTTCTGGTCTTCCATGTTTAAGAAAGATGACTTCAAACTGGAACAGGTGCAGAGAAGGGCTACTAGGATGATCCAAGGAATTGAGAACCTGCCTTATGAGAGGAGACACAAAGAGCTTGGTTTGTTTAACCAAAAGAAGGCTGAGGGGAGATATGATTGATCTCTATAAATACATCAGAGGGATCAATAACAAGGGAGAAGAGGAATTATTTAAGTTCAGCACCAATGTGGACACAAGAACCAAAGAATATAAGCTGGCCAACAGGAAATTCAGACTTGAAATTAGACGAAGGTTTCTAACCATCAGAGAAGTGAAGCGTTGGAACAGCCTTCTAAAGGGAGCAGTAGAGGCAAAAACATAACTGGCTTCAAGACTGAGCTTGATACGTTTATGGAGGAGATGGTATAATGATACTTCCTGCAATGGCATGTAGTTGAACTGCGACTGCTAGCAGCAAATATCTCTAACTGCCAGTGATCAGACACTAGATGGGCAGGGCTCTGAGTTACTACAGAGAATTCTTTCCCAGGTGTTTGGTTGGTGGGTCTTGCCAACATACTCAGCGTCTTAACTGTTCACCATATTTGGGGTCAGGAAGGAATTTTCTTCTGGGACAGATTTGCAGAGACTTCAGGGTTCGTTTGGTGTTTTTGCCTTCCTCTGCAGCATAGAATCATTAGAGTTGGAAGGGACCTCAGGAGATCATCTAGTCCAACCCCCTGCTTAAAGCAGGACCAACCCCAACTAAATTATCCCAGCCAGGGCTTTATCAAGCCAGAACTTAAAGCCGGAACTTAAAAAACCTCTAAGGATGGAGATTCTACCAACTCCATAGATAACTCATTCCAGTGTTTCACCACCCTCCTAGTGAAAAAGTTTTTCCTAATGTCCAACCTAGACCTCCCCCACTGCAACTTGAGACCATTGCCCCTTATTCCGTCATCTGCCACCACTGAGAACAGCCTAGTGCCATTCTCTTTGGAACCCCCTGCCAGGTAGCTGAAGGCTGCTATCAAATCCCCCCTCACTCTTCCCTTCTGCCGACTAACTTAAAAGAGTGAAGATGATAAAAACATTGCAAAACTACCATCCAGAAATATATATTTTATTAAAGGCATTTAAGTACAAGTAACAAAATTCATTAAAAATAATGCTGTAAAACATATGGCCATCTTTTCCTGTCAGGCTTTACACATAATTTCCATTGATGTCAACAAGAGATCAGTGCATGGAACAAGACCCTTTTTATATGACAATAATTAAGTAACTGTCCGCGCTACAAAAATAAAATTTATTTTGTTATGTCATCCCTGTTCCACTACAATCAGTGCCATCCACAAACCCCAGAACAGTAGAGAGCACATCCCCATCAGTAGATTTGATGCTGGTGCCTCTGTTTGCACTAACATATTTGTGTATCATGCTGTAATACTGTCTTTTGCTACAGAAAGTAAACAAGGATGAAATCTGCTCCCAGTCTTTGTTGCTGGGAGTTTCAAATGGTTCTGGATCAGTGGAATCAAAGAAGCTCTTCAAGTTCCTTTCTACCAGCGCGGTTGCATGCTCCTTGGCCTTGCTCTCAAAAAGCTCCCGCTCCTTTTCCAAGTAAATTTTCCAGAACCTGAGCTGAAGATAGCTGACTGGAGAACGACAGCGGCTGATGCATTCGACAATCAGTAATAAAGTCATGACGCTGGCTATCAGAATCCATCCTAGTACCTTGGGGAACATAAAGATGGATTCATGAAGTTTGCAGATGATTAGGAGCACCAACATTTCATTGCTAAGGGTATGTAGCTTAACATTGTTTTAGACAGGAGATCAATAAGTGGCCACTGCTTGAAAAGCCCTTTACTCTCTGCTGTCTGTCGAAAGTGGGTAGCCCATATATGTGGACAACCTCAGCGAAGCCTGCTAAACTTCAGAGGTCGGAGTTGAGATTTCTGACTTGAAGAAGAACAATAATCCATCCTGATTGTGGGAGGGTTCGGATGTCTAATCTGTGTTATTTGCCTAGCCTCAGTCAATGCAACATTCTGTTGGAAATGGCTGAAAACATTGATTAGGGGAAGAGTTAATAGTGTCCACTTTAATATAAGACCTCCTACTGATTGCATTTACAAGTAAAAAAACAAATTTATTTTTATAATATTTGAAATTGACCATCAAAGAATAAAATGGGGTTGTATCCTCTTTTGATTTTTAATTATATATAATGATCTAATTTAAAATAATAATTAATAACAGTTTAACCCTTTTCCTGTTTTTTTAAACCTTAGAAATATCAGGAATAGCTGATCTTATCTCTCCTGGTTTTGCAGATTTTTTGCATGACTCAGAAATATGGATTTGGATCTTTCCCATCCCAGCCTTTTACTTGAAGGACAGCATGCTATATCTTTGACAAACTTTTCAACTCTTTTCTCTGACATGTTTGAGTTAAGCAGGTGCTGATAAAAAACAAACTCTTTTAAATAAAGAAATAAAAATCATTTTCCATCTCAACTAATCAGACTTCAATTACATTGTTTCCCTGATTTCACAAATCTTCTAATTCTGTAGTCAACTGTAGACCATATCTTCACTAAGGAAAAAAGGTGTGTTCTTAACTTTAGTTAAGTTCATTCAAGGTATAATCCTAGTGAAGACAAGGTAGTCTGTAGTTTTCACACACGTTAACAGGTCAGATAAAGCCTCTGGGGGAGCTGAGTCTTTAACTTAATCTGCTTACTCATGTGAAAACTACAAAATACCATGTCTTCACTAGGATTTTACCTCCAGTTAGCAAATGCCCGCTAAGGATATACAGTTTTTTCTTAGTGAAGACAAGGTCTTCTAGTGAAAAGCGAATATACAAAACCTGAATTTCTAATGGAAGGAAAGAGGAGAAATTGAAACAAGAACAACCAAAAAGTCCCAAAACTTTCTGGGCATCTTTTTACATCATAAAGAAAGGGGGGAAAAGGGCACAAACATATTCTTCCTTTTCAGCTTTCCACAGTCTATAGCTACCTTGCTTTCAAGGAAACAAAAAATGAAACTCTTTTCCTGCAATATGATTGTGAAATTGACAGTGATTTTAAACTTACGGACCACAGTCAAACACCGCATACGTCTTTTTTCACACGCTGATTTTTTGCTGTTCCTAAAAATTTTAAATAAACACCAGCTTCCTCTTATGTGTAGGAACTGAACAGTTACTTAAAAGTGCTCATGATGTAGAAAGAGTGAAGGAAGTGGAAAAGGAGAAGAGGCATTCACAATATACCTTTTTTGAAATGGGTAGAAAATCTACAGCTGGACACGCATGTGACATACAGCCCAGTTTCCTGCCCAGGCAGGCTTATTCTCAACTTACCTCAAAGGAAAGGACCTGAGCATCATTATGAAGCAGTATCCTCAGGTACATAGATATAGATCTATAAAGCTTGCCCTCCTCACTGTGATGTAACTCCCCCATCCTTGCATGTGTAGATATACCTACCAAACTGAAGTTTCCACTTCATGCATCTGATGAAGTGGGTTTCTGCCCACAAAAGCTTATGCCCAAGTAAATGTATTAGTCTTTAAGGTGCCACAGAACTCTTGCTGCTCAGATATACAGTAGGCCAAAATGTTAGAAAGAAATATAGACTGCAGTGGGAGATGGAACTAACACTATATTACATTTCTTTTAGCATCTTGAAACTATTTTGCTAACTACGTAAATGCAAGAATTTTTTTTTCATATGGTAGCACAGGGGTGCCACATCAAGGCTATCACATCAGCACAAGTAAGCAGAGGTGGCACTTATGTCGGGACAGCACCTAACTGAACTGCTTACAGTGCCCCTCCCTTGCTCCTGAAACCCTCTCTCCTACACGTCCACTATACCTCCAGGGAACTAAAACCAATAGGATAAATTAAAGGATGGAAGAGACCATACCTGGGACTGAGTCCGAAAGCTCGCCAATTCATTCGGTACCGCGTGGGAGAGAGTCCCACCACAGGGGATTTTGGCCACCTGCTCATGGCACTGAGTCCCTCTGCCTTGGCACAGGTGCCACTGCAACAGGCTGCTCCCACTTGCTGCACACTCATAGAAGTTGGCACTAAGCAGGGCCACGGCGATCCAGGTGAGCGGGGCCACAGCCGCGCTCACCGTCACCAGCCACAGCACTCTAACGTAGCGCCAGCAGCGCCTCCTGGATGTGCAGCTGCACGGCCTTGCTGGAGAGCAGCAGCCAGTGAACAGTCGCCAGGTCCTGGGATTCACCAGGTAGCCAAGAAGGAAGAGGATCAGAGCAGGTACCAGCAGGAAGACAGAGCCGTAGATCATGTTCCAAGAGTTACAGGGGCATTGGAACACCACAACCGATAAGAGCCGCTCGCTGCCCGCCGTCAGCAGGGACAGAGCGCTATAACCCAGCATCTTCTGGTGACTGAGGCAGAAATCCAGCACGGTGTGAAACTTCTCCATCTCCTGCCTCTGCTGCTGCACTCAGTCGAGCTCCTTTGTCTTTGAGGAGGAGGAAATCTCACTTGGTTACATGAACCAAAGAAGGAGGATGTGAATTCTCTGGCTTTCAAAATCCCCACCAACAAACAAAAAGGTTTCACTTTCTTTCAGTGTAGCAAATGTGATGCAATGTAGGACAAACCACCAGAAAAAACCCACTGAGCACTTTCTCTGTATTTTTGAAGTTACAGGAAGCAGCAGGCCAAGTGGCTTGAAGAGATCACAAATAACTTACGAGGCCCACACCGCTATTGCTTTTTTCCCACGCAACCATCATTGCTTCCTTAAAGATTACATATACTTCCCCAGACATGTTGCGTCTCACAACAGCTGATCAATTTGGTTGTGACTGATAAGTAGAGGAGGCTGAAATTTCCCTCCCAACATTTAATGTTTTTAGGAAGGTTTTTGTCAAAAATTTCAAGGAAAAAGAGGGAATAAAATATAAACTCAAACATCATGAAATATTTGTTGTATTTTTGACCAGCTCTAGTTACAAAACACTTTGATCTGGTGTCTATTTAGAGGGAGCCAAACTGTATCATAACCAACCTCCTAATATGCTGTAAATCATGCAGAGATCTAAACTGAGGTGTTGCCATTTTTAAACCAGAGCAGCTAGTCAAAGTGCTGGGTGCTGGTAACATTCCAGTTGGGTAGAGAAATTGGTGATAGCCAAGTATTTCTTTGATGCAGTTTTGTTTATTTGCAAACAAAAGTCCGGTGTCTCAGAATGCAGAAGGAATAAAAAACAAAAGGAGCAGTTTTTTTAGCTTGCAGTTCCAAGCCTTTTTAGCAAACACCAGATCCAAAAGGTTTCTCTCCAGCTTTTCAAGGATTGTACATTGTGCTCCCAGGATACTGCTCGTCTTGCTTTTCTGCCTCTGCCTCGCTCTCTCTGTTCCGTGTGTGTGTTCTGCTTTTTTACCACCCCTTCGGACACACCCCTCACGCCCTCACCCACACAATACTCAGTAAAAACCCCGCACCCACTCAGTCCACAACTCCCTTCTTAGGTCCTGATTAACTCATCTGACAGTTCTGATAAATGAAGGGTGCGTTCAGTCAGACTCAAAGAAGTTTGTGATCTGTGCAGTAACAGAAGCCTACGCTGGGCTGGGGGACAAAGGTACAACATGGTTATCTTCTGAAATGATTGAAGCTCAGGTTCGGCTTGCAATGTAGGCGGATCACTAACTACATCTCTGAACTGTGCCAAAGCTTGGTTTGGATGTGTGATTCTGCGGCTCCATCTACGTGCTGCAGATGGCTCTAGAATACATTGTTATTAAAAAGCCAAAACCAAAAATGGTTAGAATTTGGGTCCAACGATCACTTCTTAACACGTTTGAGGCCTTCTCCTGTGAAGTGTTATGATTGCCTTATTACGACTCACTTTGCGCAGGCAGTAATAGTTTTGCAGAACTGGACCTGTAGTTTGGCCTGGGCTGGCCTTAGCATGTTATTAAAATCTGGTTTCATAACAGCCAAGTTTAACATCTGCTGTGCAGTGTGGGTACTGCTCGGTGCAGCCGAGTGCTCTGAATTCTGTGTAGCTACTGGGCTTGGGACAAAGTTTTGCTTCTTTGCTCAGCCTGAGTCAGCGAGTTTTTGTATTTGGGCCTGATGGCGGAAGCTGAGCGACCCAGGCCCTAGTTGTTTTGGGGAGGATGAAGGGGGGAGGTATTGCCTGGAGCAACAAATGGAACAAGGCCTAAAGTACTTTTACTGCTCAGTTACCATTGTAGCCTCCAGGCAGCTGAGCAGTGGAAACGATGACTGTGCCAGCGCTGCAAAAAGTCTGACCCCAGGATTGCTCAAACCTGTGGTTTCCTCTGAAGCTCCCACTACTGTGGTGCTGTGTAATGGGAGGCTGTCTCCCCCTCCCTGCACCACAAAAGGACCAGGGTAAGCAGGTTGGAAGGGGTGGTGGTGGGATGAAGGAAGAAGAGATTTGCAGAGTGGAGGAATAAGGGGGAGATCTGGGTGGGATTTTTAGGTTTTTGAGGCGAAGACGGTTCCGATGAAGACATGTCCCTAGGCTCTTACCCACACAGGAGCAGTGGTTCTATTGCCCCAGATCATGCCTCTTGACATCCTAAGCATCAAATGAGCTTTAGAGACAGGAGCGCCAATAAACCCCTCCCCCTTTGGCAGCATAGTGCTTTAGTGGAGCTTTGCTGCACACTTGTTACACAATTGATGTTTAGGAAGTTGAAACATTATGTGGGTTGTTTGTGTAGTAGGACCTGGTGCAAGTGCTGGAGCAACCAACTAGGGGCCGTGCTCCTCTCCACCGCCTGCTCGTAAACAGGAAAGATTTGGTAGGGGAAGTAGAAGTGGGTGGCAGCCTAGACAGCAGTGATCATTCTGATCGTGCCTATTAAAATCATGCCTATAATTTTAAGATCCAATTTACCACCATCTCACATGACTTTGAAGTTCTCTAGTTTTAATATTTACATGAGCAATCTGACTCCAGGCAATTCATGTCCTAAATATGTTCATGCTAATGCAATTATTCTCACAGGCCATTTAAAACTTCCAGCCCCTTATTTTTCTTGTGTGCTAGCTGTGTGAAGTGATCTCACACCTTAGAACGAGGGCTGAAGTAGTGAGGTGATGGTGTACAGCAATTTGGATCATCCCTGCTCATAGTGCACTTTTTCTGTGACTAATAAATATAGGATTTCAGTCTTCGATTTTGTTTTAAAAGAAAAAAGAGCATAAAATAAAAAATATATATAAAATAATATTGCTATGACAGTAGAAGACATCTCTTCATTTAGTTCTCTGAAGGTTCTCTCTTCTTTTCACCATGAAGAGAGTGGTGATGCCACTTACAGTCTAAATTCATGATTTATAGATTAGTTACCTCATTTAAAGTTTAACCCTTTTGTTAAAACAAAGGTGCCAGAACACTGATTTTCACTGATATCAGTCTGGTTCTTTGGAAATTCTTTAAAACCTGAGTCAGTCCATCTGTGTGCGTCTGCTCTGGTTCATGTGACTATTAATGCTCTTATTAGAGAATTGTACTGCATGAAAGATTGCAAATACACCCTACTATCTTATGTGAAGCAAGGCCTGCTGATATCATGTTTTGCAATTGCCCCCTAGACAGTTAGAATTTCAAAGGTAATGTACCAACCAGTGCTAAATAAATAGTAGTCCGAACCAAATTGCTGGATTAATAGTACAGTGCTAGACAGAGTGACAATATTTAACTACCTTGGAAGTGCCCCTTTTATTGACACTTTAATATCCCCATCAGTAAAATAATGTATCCCAAAACTATCTCTGTATTTGCATGAATGAAACATGGAAGGCAATAGGACATCAATATCTGTGCAAGGACCAAAATGTATTATGCAGTATTGATTCCAATGTATTATATGGTGCTGAAAACGTAGCTACTTACCAGTAACTGTTGTTCTTCGAGATGTGTTGCTCAGATCCATTCCACTTAGGTGTGTGCGCGCCCACGTGCACAGATCTGCGGAGAACTTTTCTAGCAGCCCCTGCAGGGGCCGGTCTCAGCGCCCCCTGGAGTATTGCCACTATGCAGCGGTATATATAGCGCGACCGGCCCCTCCCCTCCTCAGTCCCTTCTTTCTGCCGACTCCAACAGCGGGGACGGAGGGTGGGTGTGGAATGGATCTGAGCAACACATCTCGAAGAACAACAGTTACTGGTAAGTAACTACGTTTTCTCCTTCGAGTGATTGCTCAGATGCATTCCACTTAGGTGATTCACGAGCCATACCTTGGAGGTGGGTAGGAGTCAACGGCGAGCTGCCCTCAGCACGGCTCTGCCGACTCGCGCGTCGTCCCTTGACTGCTGGACGACAGCGTAGTGCGCAGCAAAGGTGTGCACCGAAGACCAGGTGGCAGCCCTGCAGATGTCATCCAGGGGGACCCTTTCCAGGAAGGCTGCCGACGCGGCCTGGGCCCTCGTCGAGTGAGCCGTCACCACTCCTGGGAGCCGGACGCCTGCACGCTCGTAGCAGAGCCGGATGCAGGCGGTGATCCACTTGGCGATGCACTGGGAGGTGATCGGGGAGCCTCTCATCCTCTCTGCCACCACGACGAAGAGCTGCGTGGTCTTTCGGAGCGGCCTCGTCCTGTCTAGGTAGAACGCCAGCGCCCTCCTCACATCGAGGGTGTGCAGTCTCCTCTCGTCCTCGGACCCGTGCGGTTTGGGAAAAAACACGGGGAGGAAAATATCTTGGTTACAATGGAACCGGGAGACTACCTTAGGCAGGAACGCTGGGTGAGGCCTAAGCTGAACCTTGTCCTTGTAGAACACGGTATAGGGGGGCTCCGAGGTTAAGGCCCTTAGCTCAGAGACCCTCCTGGCCGAGGTAATGGCCACGAGAAAAGCCACCTTCCAGGAAAGGATCATCATTGGACAGGTGGCTAAGGGCTCAAAGGGGGGTCCCGTTAGCCTATCTAAGACCAGGTTCAAATCCCAGGGAGGCACCGGGTCACGGACCTGCGGATAAAGCCTCTTGACTCCCCTGAGGAACCTCACCGACATGGGGTGGGAGAATAGGGACCGTCCCCCCATCGGCTGATGGAACGCCGAGATGGCCGCCAGGTGTACCCTGAGGGAGGCCAACGCTAACCCCTGTAGCCCTGTAGCGGCAGGTAATCCAGGACAGCCTGCACGGGGGACGTACCGGGGATTACGCCCCGCGACTCCGCCCAGCAGGTGAACCTCCTCCACCTGGCCCTGTAGGCGAGCTGCGTGGAGGGCCTCCTGCTTCCCAACAACACGCGTTGGACCTGCTCCGAGCAGGTTCTCTCCTCCTCCGTCAGCCAGAGAGCCTCCAGGCCGTCAGGTGCAGGGAGTCGAGGTTGGGATGCAGCAGGCGACCGTGGTCCTGGGAAAGCAGGTCCGGTCTCCTCGGGAGCTCGATCGGGGGAGCGACCGACAGGTCCTGAAGCAAGCAAAACCAGTACTGCCTCGGCCACGCTGGGGCGATCAGGATAACCTCCGCTCTGTCCCTCTTGATTTTCAAGAGGACCCTGGGTAAGAGCGGGAAGGGGGGGAACGCGTACAGGAGCGCCCCCGTCCATTCGAGGAGAAAAGCGTCTGAAACAGAGCCCGGCTCGCGACCCCTTAGCGAGCAAAACTGCAGGCACTTCGTGTTCCAGGCCGATGCAAACAGGTCCAGACGGGGAACACCCCACAGACGGAAAATCCTGTCCGCCACCTCCGGGTGGAGAGACCAATCGTGCTGGGGTAGAAACGACCTGCTGAGGTGGTCCGCCTCGTCGTTCCTGACCCCCGGCAGGTGAGAGGCGGTTAAACAAAAGTTGAACTTCACCGCCAAGTCCCAAAGTCGAAGCGCTTCCTGGCACAGCACCGAGGAGCGCGCCCCCCCTTGTTTGTTGATATAGTACATTGCAGTGGTATTGTCTGTTAACACCTGCACCATTCTCCCCAATAAAGCGTGGCGAAACACCTCGCAAGCTAGTCTGACTGCCCTCAGTTCCCTGACATTGATGTGGAGGGCAGCCTCTCCCTGGGACCAAAGTCCCTGCGTGGTCAGACCACCGGTGATATGGGCTCCCCACCCCAGGTCTGATGATCAGCGTGACCGAGGGGGTGGGAGCCCTGAAGGGAATCCCTTCCAACACAGTCCCGGGGTCCAGCCACCAGTTCAGTGACCCCAACACCGCAGGGGGCACCGTTACCACTTTGTGGAGGGCATGCCTGCTGGGCATGTACACCTTGGACAACCAACCTTGGAGGAGCCTGAGCCTGAGGCGGGCCAACCTCACCACGTAGGTGCACGAGGCCATGTGGCCTAACAGCTGCAGGCACTGCCTGGCTGTTGTCGTAGGGCACCTCTGAAGTTGCGATATTATCACCGTCATTGCCTCGAACCTCAAGCGTGGGAGGGAGGCTATGGCCCGCACCGAGTCTAGGTGGGCCCCTATAAAGTCTATACGCTGCACCGGACACAGCGTGGACTTCTGCTCGTTTATGAGCAGCCCCAGAGCTTGGCAGGTGGTCTGGACGAAGGTGACCGCCTCGTGAACCTACGACTTGGTCTTGCCCCTGATCAACCAGTCGTCCAGGTAGGGAAAAATCTGGACCCCCCTGCGCCGCAGGAAGGCCGCTACCACCGCCATACACTTGGTGAACACTCTGGGAGAGGAAGACAGGCCAAAGGGCAAGGCCGTAAATTGGTAGTGGGCACCAGCTACCATAAACCTTAGGAACCGCCGATGGGCGGGAAGGATGGAGATGTGAAAGTACGCATCCTTCAGGTCGAGGGCGGCGAACCAGTCCCCTGGGTTTAGTACGGGAATGATGGATGCTAGGGACACCATGCGGAACTTCAGCTTTCTCATGAACCTGTTGAGCCTGCGCAGGTCCAGTATAGGCCTGAGGCCTCCCTTGGCCTTGGGGACGAGGAAGTACCTGGAGTAGAATCCCGTCCCCACCTCGAGCGGCGGAACCGCTTCTACGGCTCCTTTGAGCAGGAGGGAATGAACCTCCTGAAGGAGTAATTGCTCGTGAGAGGGGTCCCTGAAGAGGGACGGGGGGGGTGGGGAGTGGGGAGGAAAAGCCAGAAGCTGAAGGGCGTAGCCCCAGCGCACAATGTTTAGGACCCATTGGTCCGATGTTATTTCCCGCCACAGGCCGAGGTAAGGCCTTAGCCTGTCCTTGAAAGGCGGGGGACCACCCAGGGAACATAAGACGGTGCCACCCTCGGAGACACCGTCAAAACCGACCCTTGCCCTTAGGGTCTTGGGAGGGCCCCTTAGAAGAAGAGGCGGACGACGTTGCACGGTCGCGCCGTCCAGAGCCCCTACTCCTATCCCTTCCCCTTGCGGGAGGGAAGGGTCTGGGCTGCGGCCTCGGTTGCTGCCGCTGACGCTGAGGCGGCTGCTGCGGCTGTTGGCGGCTCTGCAACCTGGTCGCTTGGGGCGTATAGAGGCCCAGCGAACGCAGGGTCGCCCTGGAATCTTTAAGGGCATGCAGTTTCTCATCAGTTTTATCGGAGAACAGGGCAGCTCCATCGAAGGGCAGGTCCTGGATGGAGTGCTGCACCTCTGAGGATAAGTCCGTGGACTGTAGCCACGCTGCCCGCCGCATGGCCACGGCGGAGGCCATAGCCCTGCCTGCTGTGTCCGCAGCGTCTGAGGCCGATTGCAGCGCTGCGCTAGCCACCTCGATACCCTCCTCCAGGACAATGTTAAAGTCTGCGGCCTGGTCCGGAGGGAGGGACTCTGAGAACCTCCTCAAAGAGTCCCATAGGTTTAAATTGTATCTACCTAAGAGGGCCTGATGGTTGGCCACTCTAAACTGAAGCGCCCCAGTGGAATAGACCTTTCTACCGTACAGGTCTAACCTCCTGCCCTCCTTGTTCTTGGGAGAGGCGCTTTGAGCACCCTGCTTGTCCTTTTGATTGGCGGCATCGACCACCAAAGTACCTGCTGCAGGGTGCGCATACAGGTATTCGTGCCCTTCGGTTAGCACGTAATACTTTTTCTCGGCGCCCTTAGAGGTAGGGGCAACCGAGGCGGGGGTCTGCCAGACTGCCTTAGCCAGGCGCAGAACCCTTTCATGGACCGGGAGGGCTACCCTGGCCGGACCTTGTGACCCCACACGCCCGAAGAGGGGGTCCACCTCTTCCTCTAAGACCTTGACCTCAAGGCCAAAGTTCGAAGCCACCCGCTTCATCAGCTCCTGGTGAGCCTTGTAGTCAACCAATGGGGCCCCTTGGTCCCTTACAGCCGCCTCGTCTGGTGAGGACGAATAAGATGGGTGGCGGGGTCCAGTGGAGGGGCCCTCCCCAGGGTCCTCCTCCTCCTCCTCCCCAGAGGGAAGGTCACCCTCCTGCACCGAGGGTGCTTGCTGTGTCTGGGTGACAGAGGCAGGGGCCGACGTAGTTCCCTGCCCCAACTGAGCCGCCCACTGGGCCCACATCGGCCACTGCCAGGGTGCCTGTGGCCAGCTCAGAGGCGGCACCGGTGCCAAAGGCCAAACCGGTGCCGCAAGAGTCGATGCCGGCACCGCTGCTGGAAGGGCCGGTGCCGACTGCAACTCCGGTGCCGTCTGCGGTGCTGGCTCCGGTGCCGACGGCAGTACCTGTTCCTGACGCCGGGCTGAACCCGAGTCAGAAAAACGTCTGTGACGACGCCGCCGAGCAGAAGCGCTCCGGGACCCGCCACGCGACGATCCCGAAGAGCGGCTGCGTCTACGGTGCCGACGAGGCGACTCCGAAGACGACGAGCGGTACCGAGGAGATGATTTCCGACGCCTCTTGGATGGTGCTGGGGAGCGGTGCCGAGAACGCCGTCTCGGTGCCGAGTCGGAACTCGACGACGAAGAGGAGCGGTGTCGGGACTCGGAACGGTGCCGGGACCTAGAGCGGTGCCGGGAACGGTGCCGTGACGCGTCGTCCGAAGACGAAGATGGAGAGGAGCTTCCCAGCTCGACTCTCCGGCGTCGGGTGGTGGGCGGCCTATCCCCCGTCGGGGCCGCCCACCCTTCGGGGCCCCCCATCGCGGGTTTGCCCCGGGAAACAGGTCCCGACTCTCTCTGGCGAGAGAGTGCCGGAGGCGTGGGCAAAGCCAGCAAGGCCTGTGCCGCCTCGAACGCCTCCGGCGTCGAAGGAACCTGTGCCGGGGGTCCCCCACTCACAGGAGTCGGGGGAACCTCCCTGGTCGGTGCCGGTGCTGGGCCCGGTGCCGAAGCAGGGGCTGGCGGCACGTCGGTTAGGAGGATCACCTCCGAGCTCGACCCCAGCCGCTCCTGCGGTGCGGGGGAGCGCTGCAAGCACGGGCGGCGCTGCTTCTTGCTCGGCACCGAGGCCCCCGGTGCCGGAGGCGCACTCCGCACCGACGAGACACTCGGTGTCGGAGTAGTCCGCGAAGGCTCGGAAGCCGGACTCAAGGCGGACTCCATTAAAAAGGTCCTAAGCCTCTGTCACGCGGGCTGCATTAGGAGGGGGGGGCATTTGTGTGGTTTGCCATTAATATGTCAAAATCATAATAATTCATGTAAGACATGCCATGTCAGGTATTGTTAAAAAGGTTATAATATGCTGAATAAGATGGTAATATTTGTGTTCATGTGTAATATGTGTGAGGAAAGTTATGGAGATCTTTGATATCCTGTATTTCAAACTGTGCTGTAAAAGACACACCCCAGACAGAGAGGCCACAGGACAATAGCCCGCTTAATGGCCCATCAAGACCTTTACAGAGGCCAGAGGCCCAGGAAGAAACTAAAGGCATACCTGAAGAGTTACCAGGATTGGCCCATGTGACTATGGACTCCATTTTGGTTCCTGTAAAGTTCCACAAGCCACATGGCCAGTAACAGAGGGTATATAAGATCAAACCACAGAAACCATTTTGTCTTTGATCCTGTCCAGCTGCGGACACACCTCTGGATTAACACACTTTGCAACTGAACTGAAGGACTTAGACCCATCCAGGTACTGGATGTATACCAGAGGGACTATACAAGCCTGCAACTCCACAATTGTTCTAGAAACCTGATGTATATGGACTTTTAAATCATCTGTATGTATCTGATTGCTTTAAGCCTTTAACACTTCTCTTATTGTTTGTTTTTCTTTTACTAATAAACCTTTAGTTTTAGTTACTAAAGGATTGGCTGGCAGCGTGGTATTTTGGGTAAGATCCAAACTTATAGTGAACTGGTCCTGTGGCTGATCCTTTGGGATCAGAGGGAATCTTTTAGTAAAGAGCATAGAGTTAAAGCAACTGGTCTCTTTACTGGACCTAGTGTCAGTTTGGGAGCCAGAGACTGAAATGCAGTAAAGGGGGCTGTGTGTATTTGCACAGTGGCTTCTTGATAACCAGTGTGGGGGAATCAGAAGCACTGTTTGTGGCTGGTTGGGAAGTCTGACTGCTGTGTCACCCACCAGTGTTGGGAGAATTTGCTCTCCTTTTGCAGCCTGCCCTGACCCTGGCATTATCAGTAGGCTACCCTGGGCACGGACGGGTTACAGCCTCACCTCCCTCTCCTTCTGAGTCCGAGGCTTAAAGGACCTGCAGATGCTGCACCGATCGGTACGGTGCTGCTCCCCCAGGCACCGCAAGCAACGGTCATGGGGGTCGCTGGCTGGGAAGGCCTTGCCGCAGCCAGCACATGGCTTAAAGCCCGGCGAGCCCGGCATGGCCGGGTCGCCGTGAGCCCGAAGGCTCCCTAAACTAACTAACAACCCTCACTAACTGTAAACTAACTGAGTTCGGGATGAACTATTAAGCTAACTACTCACTTTAAGGAGAAATAAAGCCTGTTCGAAGAGCAGGGGTAGTTCTCAACCGACCGTCACGGGTGGAAAGAAGGAACTGAGGAGGGGAGGGGCCGGTCGCGCTATATATACCGCTGCATAGTGGCGGTACTCCAGGGGGCGCTGAGACCGGCCCCTGCAGGGGCTGCTAGAAAAGTTCTCTGCAGATCTGTGCACGTGGGCACGCACACACCTAAGTGGAATGGATCTGAGCAACACATCTCGAAGGAGAACTGTAAAGTCACTACCAAAATCATATCATAGTGCTAGGTAACTTCCATGGCCCTGTTCCAAGTTCCAGCCATATACAAATCTATGTTCCATGCAACAAGATAAAATAATCTATAAAGCTCTGGACACTACTGCAACACAAATAAATAAATTAAAAGCCTCCTGCCCTTTAGCAGCAAACAGATCTCTTTGGTGATGACACTGAGAGAATACAGATGTCTTAGCATATGCAGGCCAGAAAGCTCAGTTTTCTTTCCCATCACCTGTCACCTATCACCTGTCAGGATCAGACCATGAAAGTGAGGTGGCACAGATTAAGGTATCACCAATATGTATAGATGGTAGCCAACTGTATGTCTCTTTCTTCATTGACAGCCGCCACCACCAGTGATACAGACCTAAGACGTCTCAATGCCTGGAAGGAATCAGACTGATGAAAAACAAAGGGATGCTGGTCGGAGTTTCTGATAATGCTAACATTACCTATAATCTAGGACAGCAATCCACAAATCATTAATGTAGTGCACAACGTGTGGGGCTAGTCTCAGGTCTATTGACTTCTGTAGGACGAGACACAGTACAACAAAACCAAGCCATAAAAAGGTGAAGCGAAATACAATGGTGAACAGAAAGTTTAGAAGAACTGAGAAGTGGGTTAAGGTGTGGTGTTGCTCAATGCTAAAAGAGAAATACAAAAGAGAAGGTGGTGAGGAAAATGTGTGCAACACACACATCGTAACTTGGATCCTCTCACACAGGAGCTACCCCTCACATTTAAGAACACATTCTGACAGCACTGAATGGTATTGTATGCTTAGTGAAACATTACATTTTAAAAAAAGTTAGCTCAAATGTGACTGTAATCCTTTAATATTACTCATAAAATATTTATACACTTCAGAGCAAATAAATAAATAAATAAAAGATTGTATATAGCCTAAAGCTAAAACACATAAAGCACCATCATCCAGTTACTTTTGTATTTGGGTAAGTGTTGTATGCTTAGAAAACAAGCTAGAGGGTGCTAGTGCATCATTTTGCAATCACTGCCATGCTCCTGTCTTGAAACAAAACAAAATAAAAAACTGCCTAGCTTTAAAAAAGTACCCAAAATATTAAATATACCAACAATTAAAAGGTTTTTTTTAACTCTGCATTTGGTTGTTTTATGAGCTTAGAAGTTATTTTAAAGAATTATTTGCAATGAGCCAATAATAGAATTGGGTAATTCACTGATGATTTATTGCCCTTGATAAATGTTTTCCCCTTTTACTTACTGCCTTTTTAAGCTAAACCTCTTCAAATATGAAAACTGAGACTACCCCAAGCATTGTAGTCATTACTGCACAACGGTATTAAATAATTTAAATATATTCCAAAAAAATGAAGAAAAGTGACAAAAAGCAAAGCTGTTAATGTAGCAAAAATAGTTATTTAAATGTAGTTTTTAATTGTCTCATTCAGCCTGACTGGCAATGGGCATCCTTTTATATTTCAGGTAGCTCTAGCCTAAGTTTTACCAGTGGCGGTGTACTCATTTTCAGTTCAGTTTAGAATTATACACTTTTAATAGCTAGTTGGATTTTTTTCTTGTGAAAATGGAGTATGAGCCATGAAATTTAAACTAGATCTCACTTTTTCTTTTTTACTTTTCACATTTGAAATGTTACCACCCCTTCTTCCCTCCTCCCCACAAAATTGTGAAAAATGTTGAATGAAACAAAAAACCAGTTTTAATATTTATTTTTCATGAAGCAATTATAAAAACAAATTTTGACCTTCTCTAATTTTTAAATGATATAGGTTAAAAACCCCACTGAAGTCAATGGCAAAACTTCCACTGATTTTAGAGGGACTAGGATTTCACCTTACATTTGTAGAAACTGTTTAAATAAAATGGAGCTATTATTATCACCTTTAAAAAAAAAAAAGCTAGGAAAATATGTTTTTGTATGAATTGAACTCAGTAAAAGGATTAAGAGTTTTATTTGGGAACAAAATATAATGAATTCTAAAGCATGTCATGGAAATATATTTTTAATAGTTAAAATGTAAGTTCATCAGAACTTCTAGATAACGTTCTGCACTCTGGGATGTATATTCATTGTTTAAATCAGCAATCAGACACGAGCTCAGTCCTGAGCCTTGCTCCGCGTCTCTTACAAAGTGACAGAGCCAGAAAGCAGCTTGATCTTTGCCAAGAGAGGATGTGCTGAAGTTGTTCTTAAGAAGAAGGGGGTGTGGCCCACGTGCTGTTGCACTCCAGCTATTCCCAGCTAGCAAGCAGTTCTTGTGGGTCATACCTGGCTATCCATAGTTCAGAGCAGCCCAGAGCCAGACCCCAAAACTGGAAAGTAATGTTTATGCGTGGGGAATATTTATGATCTAGGGATCAACATCACCGTTACAGGGCCTGACTGCAGCAGTGTTTTTAATTTATAAAGAAACAGGATCAAGTTTTCTGGAAAAGAGGAAGGGAGCTCTCTAGTGAAAAAAAATTAAAAGAAAAAAAAAAACCATATTTCCACTAACTACAGTAATGGGTAGAAGCGGAGATACTATCTTCATTGGAGAGAGAGGCAATTGCCATGCTCTGAGTCAAGCCAGGATGTTCAGCAAGAGCTAAGGACTAGACCCTGCATTAGCAGTTGTAAAAGCTGTCCTCACTTTAGCAGTATAAACACAGCGTTTTCATTCACAGCTTCCACCAAGACACGAAAAAAGGGACTAGAGCTGTGCAAATAATGGATTTTTTGGTTCACTGGAAGTTCCAGAAAACAAAAACTGTTTCAGGTCGACTCTCTTCAGCAAATTGAAGTAAAAAAAAATAGGAATTTCATTTAACTTTTTTTCCTTCTGACAAAAAAAAGTAAAAGTAATTTCAAACCAAAATATTTTTTAAGATAAAAGTTGACTCCAAGAAGTGCAAGGAAGTCAAACTGGAGCACCTTGCACAATCAAATCTTAAGTGGGATCACAACATTTTTCAAATTTGTGTCAATTCTGGCAGTTTGGTTTGGGTAAAAAAAAAAAAGTGGAAAAAAAATCTAAGTTTTTGTTTTGATATTTTCTAAATTAAACATTTCAACCTTCTGATTGGAACATTTTTGTTTAAAAATTACCTTTAATTTTACTTGTATATTTTTTTAAAAAGGAAAAAAGTTGAAATTAAATTTTTTTACGCTCCAATTCTGCTGAAAAATTTAATTGTGGGGTGACCTGAAACAATTTTTGTTTCCTGATTTTTTGGAATTCCCAATGAGCTCAAAAACCCAACATTATTCATCCAGTTTTCATCCTTCTTCTGTCTTGATGAAAGTTGTGAAACTCTCTATTGTATGGTGACAATGAAGACTGCTTTTACAACCACAGATTGAAGAGGGTCTGTGCTGGCAGATCCATGATTCTGATACGGCCCCTGTTATGTTCAGAACATACAAACAGAGAAATTAGATAAAAAACATAAAATACTCTTTCTGGAAGGTTGCAATGTAAAACTATTTTATAGAATCCAGAACTTAACACACAAGAATCAAAACTGAAAGGAGACAAAACCAGGGCTCTGTAAGGCAGAGAACCACAGAAAATCTAAAAATCTGTATTTTACATTAAACAGAAATCATTTCTTCATTCTGGAACTCTGGGATACAAACATAATATAACACGAGATGTACATTTTGAAACATTCCTGCTTTTGTCTGGATGGACTGCCCTAGTAAGTAGATTATAGCTACCTTGACAGTAGTTGTTACCCCTTTGGCATATTGTAAGCTGTTCGATATAGCTGCTTATTTTATTATGCATCTTTACTGGGCCAGGTCTCCAATTGGTGTAAATCAGCATTGCTTTGCCAGAGTCAATGGATATAGGCTAATTGACACCAGCTAAGGCTCTGGCCCAAATTATCTTCCACCCCTTCCATATAGCATTGCCTTATAACCTGTACCTATTTTTATTATTGTAAATATTTGTATTATGGTAGCACCCAAAGGCCACTATTGAGATTGGGGTCCCAGTGTGCTGATGCTGTACAAACACAGAAGAGATAGAATCGTAGCTATGGAGGGCTTACCTGAACCTTTGTTCCCCATCATAATACAGGATTAAAAGAGAGAAGGCAATTTTGTCCCCCACAAAGAATTAGCACTTCTTTACATGTGACAGCCACAAGTTATTTTACTGGTAGTTGCCATTCAGAAGAAGCCAGAGTTGGCAAGAGATTTTCTTTCCTCCCATGATTCATTAAATGTCTAACTGCAGAAAAGAGGAAATAAAAAACAATCCCAAAAGGACGCAGAGAGAAATTAGCTACTCGTCTGTTTTAAACACCAAGTTCAGAGCAGTACAATGTTCCCCCGGGGTAGCTCCTTCTTGCCCTCTAAATTAACAGTGCATTGTACATGGCAGCTGCACCTAGGGTGTAATACAAGGACTTGCACAGGATGTACCAAATGGTGCTCTGTCATTGCACATTAAGCAGATACGTATTTCCTTGAAATAATTTGTCTTTGGAATGTATCCTTAGACGACATTTGCATGGACATGTTCTAGAGTCTCAGCCTCAAAAGTTGGCCCATTAAAAGATATTACATCTCCCACCTTGTCTCTCTTGCATCCTGAGATCAACACAGCTACAACAACTCTGCAAATCTTAATGTAAAATAATAATAGTAAATTTTCATTCAGAGCAGAGAAAACACAGATACATTCTTCTATAGTTAAATCTATCAGTCTTACTGACTGCTCTGGTCAAGTCACACTCCATCCCAAACTCCTGTTTCAGACCACTTCAAGTTCAAACCCATCCTCCCCTTCTATCTAGGTGGTACTTATATGGCTATCATCATCAACCTAGAATCTGAGAGTCTCACAATCATTAATGAATTTTATCCCCACAACATCTGTGCAAGGTGAGGATGCATTTCCCTCATTTTACAGATAAGGAACAGTGGCACAGGTACATACTAAAGAACCGGATTGACATCCTCAGGCAGAATGCTTGCAATCTATACTACCTGGTGCCCTGATGGAGAAGTGATTCCTTCCTGGGGAAAGTAACTTTCAAATCTGTTTGTGGCCCATAACAGCCCTGTTGGTGGAAGCTGCCTAGAATTTAGCTAGAGCCTGCCTCCATTCATAGCAATGGCAAAACTCCCATTGATTTCAAGGGGCCTGTGTCAGCCAGGTTTCTGTCCCCCCACCAGAGCAAGAGTCCTGGGTGGCTTGTACCACTTCACTTTCCGTCCAGGTGGACTTACCTCTCTTGGGAGGCCATAAGCCCAACTAGTGCCATCTGGGAAGTTATTCTGACTTTATGATAGAACTGGTCATCTTACATATTTGTAAAGAGTCATGCAGATCAATAGCACTATGTAAACGATAAATTGTACTAATACTCAATACCCTGAGAAATAGCACTGTCACTGTGAGTTTCTCGTTTACGTTTGTTGGCATTTGGGGGCATTAAGTGTGTTAGCAGTTTTTAGTTTAAAAAGCAGGTAGCAATTGTGTTTTCAGAAATCTAATGTAGGTGTAGGCCCAAAACTTGAGTCTGTTATACTGCGTCTGTTATGAAGGACATTAAAATAGCATTACCCCTTTGGTATGTGACAAACCACTACAGCAGTTTTTCTGAGGCTTTGCATTTTGACCTGGCCTCCCGGTTTATGTGACAGATCTGCTAACTATTGATAACTTCATTTAAAACCATCATTTGCTCATCGAGTATCCTGTCTGTAAAGTTGCCAAAGATCCCGGTTGTGATCTGTTGCTATTGCTGAAATACATGTGTTCTAAGATTGCTGTTTAAAGTAACATCAGCCGATGTCCTGAATCGGAAAGATCCATTGTTAAATTAGTTTACTTTTGTAATAGTAGAAAATGTTTTAGATAAGAGAAGATGTTATTGTTTCTGAAGGACATCTGAGTCTTTCAGTTACAAGTTAACTTCAGTTCAATGTTAAGTTGGTCTGTGAATGTGAGCGATGTGTGTGCATGACACTAGGGAGAGACGAAGAAAGGCGCCAGCCTTGAATGTTTAAGGAAGTGAATATAACAACTTTTACGACTCAGCTGGCCGAAGAATGCCCACCCTAATAACCCTGGCCTACCCTAATAACTAAAATGAACTGTAATCGACAACAACAATGGTCACACTTGCAAAATATGGGTGATTGATAATCACACCAGGATGCAGATGCAGCATGATGAAGCAAAACCCACAGAGTGGCATAAGAGCTTACCACTATAAAAAGGGGACAAAAAGATGAGGATTTGGGGTTTGGTTCTACAATCATCCTCCAGGAGCATCGGTGCACACCAGCAGACCCCTGCTCCCTCCCTCGTGATTTAGCCACCTGGCCAGTGGACTACCATGAGCAATGGAGGCTGGTAACTATACTTTATCTTTGTAGAACTTTGTGTGTAAGTAAGTATGTAGGCAATTGCTTTTTGAAATTTTTGTATTTAAAATAAATGGGGTGTACAGCCTTGTGCCCCCGAATAAGATCCTGCTGTTTATTTTACAAGTATAACATAGGCCTGGAGGAAGCTTTCAGGGGTGAGCAAGAGCTCAGCTCTACCAAAGTCGAGCTTGTCTTTTCACAGGAAAATGAAGGTTCTTAACTGGTTATCTGACCACACAAGCAGTTCCACCAGATTTCCTCCTTCCCTTCCCTTTTCCTATTGCTCTTCTAGCATTACAAGTCAGCTTCAACAACAGCGGAATAGCTGGGGAGGTGGGGGGCAAAGGGAACCCCATAACTGAGTCCAGTAGTCCCACAAAGACCAATAAAAGGTATTTACTATATGATCTACATCAAATCCATATTTGACATATGTAAGTCTGTGAGATTCTGAATGAGTTCTACTTGACTGGAGTCTTTGTGAAAAATCACCACTAAGTATTTGAGAAAACATGAGCTATTTCTATGTAGTTAGAATTAGGGTGGGGCCACCAAGTTTTATGAATGAATTAACCTGCCCTCATCAATCATATTACACTCACTTTTTTCTCTTTGTTAGGTCTAAACTTGATTGTCTGATGATATCCTTGTAACGACATGCACAATATATTCATATGACATTCCACTCTTCATTGTTTGATGTCATTATGTCATGACTTGAGTGGAATTGGAAATCATCAACAGTTTCCAATCCTGTGCTCTCCTATTTTTCAGAAATTCACTACTTAAAGCAAGAATCATTTAAGAGGCTTCAACCTTGAGCTTTCAAAAACATTACCCACGTGGCTAGCTTAAGTCATGTGATTAGCTATATTGACTTCAATGGGACTTCTTGTATGAATAAAGTTATAGACGCAGGATACAATTTGAAGGATCGGGGTCTTAAAGAAGCTGCAGCAAACAGAAGAAGAAGAACAAAAAAGGAAAAGCAAAATTGCTCACATGGTTGAAAAGGAAACAGAGTAAAATTCACCCTTGTGTAGTGGGCCACTTAAATCTCACTTAAGCTTAGGGTGACCGGATAGTAACTGTGAAAAATCGGGACACTATTTTTTTCCAGGACGGAGTGGGAGGAAGAAGATAAAAAATAAAAATGCATTGGGTACATAGGCCTACCTTGTATCATAGGGCTTCCTGACAGAACCAAGCCTGACCCCTGCCTGAAGAAACCTGAGCCTCTCCTCCAGCCCATGAAAAATTGGGACAAATGACGTCCTGACAGTACTTTGATCAGGATGGGGAATAAAGTCCCTAATATTGGGACAATCCTAGTTTTATCAGGACCTCTGGTCCCCCTACTTAAGTTTGATTTTGAGAATTTACCTGGGACTTTCCCTGTACTGGCTCTCTGCACTGGGGTGAACTTCAGCCCAAATGAGTGAGGGCTTTGAAAATACTGATCATTCTGCTTGAGCAGACAAAAATGATGGTCAGTTCACCTCCTGCCTTTCCTTAGTGAGTTAATGGAGAGTCTGGGTGTTGCTACCTCTGAGACAAAAATGCAGCTGCTGTTTTGATTTATGAAGGTCTTTGTCCTGTGGTAAAAGTAGTTGGTTTTCTTACTGAAAAGGCAGAAAGAAAATCCAAATTGAGAAAGTTTATAAGATTGCAGATATTTAAACTTTCTTTACATAAGAACGGCCTTGCTAGGTCAGACCAATAGTCCACCTTGCCTTGTATGCTGTCGCCCAAGAGTTATCAGTGCCAGATGCTTCAGAGGGAATGAACAGAACAGGGCAATTATCAAGTGATCCATCTTCTGTCATTTAGTCCCAGTTTCTGACAGTTAAACCTTCTGTGCCTCAGAAAAAGCTTTCAGTCCCTGGAAAAAAAAAGGAGAGAGAAAAAAGCACTGCAGTTAGTCAGCTAAATTTTTACATGGACATGTTAGCAGGAAGATCCTTCATCTAAACATTAATGTTAATTAACACTAATAATCCAGACTGATTTATAGCCCCATTATAATCCCAATTTCCAGACTAAGGTACAGGAGAGCATGGAGCTTCAGCTTCATAAAGCCTCATCTTCCTCATCCCGGGAGTAAGGGTGCCCCTACAGACTTTCTAAAATCCTCTAGTGTGAGAGCTGCCAACCAGTGCTGGGAGAACCTGGAAGAAACACAGTCTCCTCAATGACATACAGTAGTAAAGGACTGTAGGTTAATCATGAGAAAATTCTTGTTGGTTTGATATAAAAGAGCTTCTCCTTTGGCTGAAGGGTAAGGTTCTGACTCATTTGAAATACACGGTATAATACATTTCTCTCTGGGTCATGAAGCTAATATACAGCTACTGTAAAGCACAAGGAAGATACCTGAAAGCCTCTCAGTTCGTCTGTAAAACACAAAGGGGAAAACCACTATCCTGGGACCTAGCCTAATGACCATAAATTAAGCATTTAGAGTTGCCATTTAAGGGGCGAGTGTATAAATGTCAGTCATTTCTACTTGACTAGTTTAGACGACTTGTAAATCTGACATTTATCCACCTGGAAGAAATGCCTAACTGAAGTTCTCCTGGAAAAAATTACATACACTTTTGCCGGTAAAAGGAAATGAGCAGCAGCAGCTTTCCAAAATAAACCCAGGGAGAAGATAACTTAACCAGGAAGCTCTAGTTTGTCGAAGGAAATGTGGGTGACTGGTCATTACTACAAATCTTTCAGCTTCTTCCCACTGGATTAGCCTACTTACCTAAATGCAATTTAATTCAATTTTAATATATATCTACATGCAAAGTGTGCATTCACCTTTTTGCTATTTAATTATGGTGAGCGCTAAGGATATTTATGATTGCTTTTAGACGTATGTAAGTGAATTTAATACTCATGAAAGAGAAATGTTTCTAGCTTAAGGCAGGCTCTGTATAAGAGGCTCTGTTCATGTTCTCTCAAATGCTTTTACCAGTGCATCTCATTCCTTGCCTGCAACACACTTGCTATTCCATGCATAAACCATTCATGGTGAATTGTTTCAAATTTGTGATGGCTTTGTCTGGCTTTTGTGAAGGTAAACAGCATGAGAGCACCAAACAGGTTCATTTCTAACCTCAAACAGGATCTGAACACAGATTCAGAAACCAATGGATAATGGGTTAACTCACAAGGTCACCAGGCCCCTGAAATGCTTGCACTCCTTATAAAAACATTTTTCATTTTGTCAAATAGAACTACAGAAAAATCTAAAGAATTTTTTTTCATATGGACAGAAAGGCAAAATAATTCCATTTGTGCGAAGAAGCTAACTGTTCATATTTAAAAATTAACTACAGGTTATAGCTTAATGTTTATACACATTTTCAAAATCTGATTTACAGGTGTGAGGAATCTCACAAGGAAGCTTTACCTTGTAAACACATTTTTAGGCAAAACCTAAAATTACTAGAATTGAAAGAGATTTTAAAAATAAAAAGACCAGAGAATATTGTTTACTTTGTGTATTTGACAGCATTTTGTGTGCTATTCCACTGTTTTCCTTGTACAGGTAGTCAGTCAGTGAGCATCTCTTGTCATTAGACAGTAATTGGGGGAAAGAAAATCTATTTTTAAAGAGGAAAATATATTAGTAAAAAAATAGCTAGCAGGGACTGAGAGACAGGTATGTACCAGAAGGTATTCTTAATTATTGTTTTAAAATTGCCTAGACTAAGTTGGGCCGTGTCTTTCTAAGGCTTCAAGTCTTTTTCTAACCCAGTGCTGTAATGCCCAGATACTACTGCATAAAGAATATATAAATAAATGAAATCATGGAGCATTTGCAATTTCATCTGAGGATCTCAGAGTATTGTGAAAACTAATTAATGCTTGTGAAACACTTTCTGAGTTGGGTAGCATCCCTGTTCTACAGATGGGGAAACTGAGGCACAATTCTTTAAATGACACACCCAGGTCACACAACACGTCCGTGGCAGGGCAAGGAAGAAAACCCAAATTCTGTTTGTGTTCTCAGCACCAGATTTCTCTGCCCCCTAAAACAATGCTGACCCCAGAGTCAAAAACAGATCAAAATGGTGAGTGAAAATGTGAGTGAAAAATGTCAGTAACCAGATTAAAAAATAACATGCTTACATGCTTGTGTCAGGGTTTAACTTGGAAAAAATAGCAAATGCGTACATATTTACCCATGGCATTAATGAAAGTTGGCATAATTTAGAGTGCAGGTAAAAGGATTACCACATTAAACCCATAATAGTCTCATTACAGAAACACAAAGTATACAATATAAATTCTTTCTTTCTGCTAATTCGGATATAGTCTGCAGTGACAGATGAAGAATGTTACCAAAGCCAATCACAGGCCATAATGAATTAGACACGAAAGAACCAAACCTTTATACTTTGGTCCCAGTGCTGCTCCTATGTTAAACCCTATTGACTTCTGTGGAAATAGCATTGGGCTATCTCCGTACAGCAGAGAAGACAAACAACTGGCTTGTAAATGACTGCTCACATTTTCATGGTCCTTAAGACAGACATTCTGTTGATTAGGAGCAAGCAAACAGCTGTACAATTTCTATCCATTCGTCGCCAATTTTTAATACCAAAATTGCTGTTTTAAACACCTTAAGAAAAGAGTATTCTTTTAGAGCAGCTGTGATCACCCAGTTTATTGGGCTGCAAAATGAAGGGTATTTATACCTGCTAAGGCCTTGGCAGACAATAAAATTAGTGTATCTATTCATAGACAAAGGGTATGAGCACAATCACTGTACAGAATTTCCAGTGTGGCTCCCTAATGATCCAACCCTGACCTAATAGGAATAGCCTCTAAGGGGTTCACAGGTATTTCAGTCCTCGTATATTATTTTTGAGCTAATGCACTTCTGGAACAGGAAACCTGTTGCTTCCCTCATCTCAAATTGCCCAGAGTGGTTTTAGGGTTAACAGCTTCTTGGCTTGAATGGAGACACAAATAGATTAATTTGGTTAGAAGGCTGAATGATGCAAAGCTTCATAACACATAAATATGATACTGAGTTTTAAAGAAACGCTGAAGAAAAAGGACACTAAAGCTACCTTATTGACCTAGTAGATTCATCTTGCTTGAGACATCCGAGCTGACAGCCATTTCTGTATTAAGTAGCTAAGTGCTACTTAAATTGTTGGCCCCCTTTCAGCAGAATGGAATCTAATATCATACAAAGTAAGCAGTAATCATTGCCATTCAGCATGGTTAAGCCAAATCACTTCCCTGAGTAGTGTCCCAATTAAGAGGCCATCCAAACTGAGAGGAGTAGATTGAATATTGGTAACAAATTGTTTTGTCCTAATAAGCTATTTCATCTATTGATCCATTTTACACTGAATTATTTATCTTTTATGAAAAAAAAAAAAAAAAAAGGACTAGCCTGCAGACAAATGTGGACACAAGAAATCTCTTCTGAAATAATATTCTAATACTTTAGGGATAACTTCTGATCCTGATAGTAAAATCCCAAGTAATATTTAACATTTGCACATAGCATAATTGTATAAAATGGTGTTCACCTTTGCATAGCCAGTAAAGTGACGGGGTGAAATCCTGGCCCCATTAAAATCAATGTCTGAACTCCAATTGACTTCAGTGGGACAAGGATTTTAGGATTTGCCAGTTCCTGCCTGCAAGAGCGTTCACTGTAAATTGATCACACAAGACAAGGCCCTGAGGGAAATAAGAATCAGAGGAATGGTGGAAAGAGGACATGGAATAATGTTCTGGAGTTAGTTGACCGGTGCCATTGCCTAATTCTAAGATTGTTTGCTTTTTCTATAGTGATTTAAAAATAATATATTGAAGGGAAGTTGAAAATTGTTATTTGGGGAACTATGGTGAAAGGTATGCTCTGAGGAAGAGTTTGAAGGAGGAGAGTAAGGGTGAATGCCATATTGGATCATGGAGGGCATTCCAGGCATAGGAAAGAACGGTTACTTAACTCGTAACTGTTGTTCTTCGAGATGTGTTGATCATGTCCATTCCCAATTTAGGGGTGTGTGTGCCACAAGCACAAATGCCAGAAACTTTCCCCCCCCCTCACTGGTTCCCATAGCGGCCAGCTCTAGTGCCCCCTGCAGTGGCATGCACATACGCCCGCATATAGGTGCTGCCGGCCCCCCCGCCTCTCAGTTCTTTCTTATCGGAACTCCGGCTGAGGGCAAGGAGAGCCGGTGCGGAATGGACATCAGCAACACATCTCGAAGAACAATAGTTACAAGGTAAATAACTGTTCTTTCTTCTTCAAGTGCTTGCTCATGTCCATTCCCAATTTAGGTGACTCACCAACAGTGTCCCTGGTGGCAGGTAGGAGTTCATGGACGTGCTACTTGCAGTACCGCCCTGCCAAAGCCAGCATCTCCTTGAGCCTGCTGTGTTATGGCATAGTGAGAAGCGAGAGTATGCAACGATGATTCTGTAGCTGCTCTGCAGATATCCTGTATTGGGACATGCTCTTGAAAGACTGCCGATGATGCTTGTGCTGTCATCGAGTGAGCTGTTAAGAGTACCAGGGGCGTGGTTCCAGCCTGCTCATAGCAAGCCTCGATACAGGCTATAATCCATTTGGAGATCCACTGTGAAGATACCAGCAGTCCTCCCATTCTATCCACAACTGCGATGAAGAGTTGTGAGAGTGACAAGGGCTTGGTTCTCTCAATGTACAAGGCCAGGGCCCTCCTCACATCAAGGCTACGCAGGCGCCTCTCCTCACTGGAGTTATGCGGCTTGGGACAGAATACCGGCAGGAATATATCCTGATTAAAGTGGAAATGAGAGACCACCTTCGGTAAAAAGGCCGAATGCAGGCGCAACTGGACCTTGTCCTTATAAAACACAAAGTATGGAGGCTATGAGGTTAATGCCCTGATCTCTGACACCTGTCTTGCGGCTGTAATAGCCGCCAGGAAAGCAACCTGCTAAGAAAGGTGTGTAAGGGAACACGAGGCTAGGGGCTTGAAGGGAGGCCCAGTGAATCTGGAAAGGACCAAATTTAGATCCTACTGGGGAGGGGTATTGCATGTTGGGAGAAAGTCTTTCCAAGTCTTTAAAATGTCTGGCCAACATTCCAAGGGAGAAAACTGTCCTCCCCTCCACTATGGGATGAAAAGCAGATATGGCTACTAAATGAACCTTAATAGATGAGAAGGCCAGACCCCCTTGCTTTAAGTGGAGCAAGTAGACCAAGATTGTAGGGAGTGACACCTCCATTGGGGAAATGCCCCACTCAGCCACCCAACAGCCAAAGCATTTCCACTTAGCTCAGTAAGCTGATCTGGTGGATGATTTTCTGTTTTCTAAGAGGATTTGCAGCACCTGGGTTGAGCATGCTTGCTCATCTTCAGTCAGCCATCTTGCTGTCAGATGCAAGGAGGCCAGCTCTGGATGGAGTAGGTAAACGTGATCTTGGAACAACAGATCCGAGCATAACAGAAGCATCCACTGCCTTTGTCTTGCCAGTTCTAGAAGCATCCTGACCCAATAGTGTCATGGCCATGCTGGCGTCACTAAGATGACCCATGCTCTGTCCCATTTCATCTTTAGGAGAACCTTGTGAATTAGGGGTACTGGCGGTAGGGCATACATTCGACTCCCTGACCAAGAGAGGAGAAAGGTTTTAGTTAGAGAGCCCTTGGCGAAAGCAGAATTGAATTTTTTGTTGTCCCTGGTGGTGAAGAGATCCATTTGGGGATCGCCTCACCTCTGGAGAAGAAAGTGACCACCTCTGTGTAGAGGGCCCACTTGTGGTGACAGCAGAAATATTTGGTGAGATGGTCCGCTAAGGAGTTGCTGATCCCAGGGAGATGCACCACCTCCAGGCTGATGCAAAAGTCCCATAGATGTATTGCTTCCTGACACAGGGGTGGGGACCAGGCCCCTCCCTGCCTGTTGACGTAGTATACAGAAGCTGTATTGTCAGTGAGTACTTGTACGACCCTATTGGAGAACTGTGGCAGGAAAATTGAGCAGGTTACGCAAACTGCCCTGAGCTCCCAGACGTTGATGTGTAATGCCAATTCCTTTGCAGACCACATGCCCTGCATCCTCAGGGGTCCTAAGGGAGCTCTCCAGCTTAACTGAGGCATTGGAGATCAGAGATATTGACAGTTGAGTTGCCTTGAAAGGTATTCCTGAAAGTACTTGGCACAGCTTTGTCCACCACCTCAGAGAGGTGAGTACTTGTGGAGGTACAGCAAGTATCCTGTCTAGGTGATGTCTGGCTGGCGAGGATACCAACACGAGCCACATCTGGAGGGTCTGAGATGCAGTCTGGCATGCCGAACCACATATGTGCAGGCTGCCATGTGGCCTAGGAGGCAGAGGCATACACTCGCTGTGGTGAGAGGGTGGGCTGTAATCCACGCTATGACTTCTGACATTTCCAGACCCTATCTACCGGAAGCAATGCTCTGGCCTTGGTAGAGTCTGGGTCTGCCTCGATTAATTTCATCCTCTGTACTGGGATTAATATTGATTTTTGTTTGTTTATTAGTAGACCCAGCGCCTGACAAACTCTCTGAACAGTCGCAATCCTGGACCTGAGACCTTGACCTACCCTTGATGAGCCAATTGTCCAGGTAGGGAAACACTTGCACCCCATCTTCCAAAGGTAGGCAGCCACTAGCAACATGATTTGGTGAAGACCCTCAGTGCAGTTGAGAGGCCGAATGGAAGCACCATGAATTGATAGTGACACTCTCTCACCTAAATTGCAGGAACTTTCTGTGACCTGGGAAGATTGAAATGTGAAAATAGGTGTCCTTTAAATCGAGGGTGGCATACCCGTCACCAGGATCCAGTGAAGGGATGATGATGGATAGGGAAACTGTATGAAACTTTAACTGTCTGAGATACTTGTTGAAGCACCTTAAATCCAGAATAGGCCTCAGACCTTCTTTTGCCTTTGGAATCAGAAAGTACCGAGAGTAAAACGCTCATTTCCTTAAGTCCTGAGGAACCTCTTCCACTGCACCGATACGTAGGAGTGCTTGCACCTCTTGTGTGAGAAGTTGCTCATGAGAGGAGTCCCTGAAGAGGGATGGGGAAGGAGGGTGGAAAGGCAGGAGTAAGGCAAATTGATGGCGGTAGCCAGTAGCCACCATGTTCAGCACGCATCTGTCCAATGTTATGGCAGCCTAGGTTGGGAAAAAGGGGGTTAATTGGGAAGAAAATAGGGAAGTTGGATCCTTGACTGAAACTGGTAGGTTGCCCTTGGGTGCACCTTCAAAAGGTCTGCTTTCCGCCTCGGTTATGGTGGCTGGAGCGCAGTTGAGAGGCAGCCGACAAGCAGCTCTGGTGCCTCTTATAACTCTTATTCTTTTTCTTATAGGAGCCACTACTGGAATGGCCTCCAAACTGCTACTGATGCTGAGGCTTGAAGTGCCTCCTGGATGAAGGTGGAGTGTACACGCCGAGAGACCGCAAGGTTGCCTTTGAGTCCTTCGTGCCATGCAGCCTCGCATCAGTCTGTTCGGCAAAAAGGACTGTGCATCAAAAGGGAGGTCCTGGATTGACTGCTGGACTTCTGAAGGAAGGCCCAAGGACTGCAACCACAACTCCTTTCTCATAGACACCACTGATGCCATGGTTCTGGCTGCAGAGTCCTCTGCATTGGAGGCTGCTTGCAGGGATGCCCTAGTTACTGTCCTCCCTTCCTCCAAGATGGCCCCATATTCCTGCTTGGAGGGGTGTGACAAGTCCAGGAACTTCTCTAGTAAGTGATACCTGCCTAGCAGCGCCTGTTAGTTCACTACCCATAGTTGTAGGCTAGCCATGGAACAGATTTTCCATCCAAACAAGTCCAGCCTCTCTGCTTCCCTATTTTTAGGCATAGAGCTTGTTTTTCCCTGCCTGTCTCTTTCGTTGGCTGATGTGACCACCAATGATCCCGGGGCAGGGTGGGTGTACAAGTACACAAACTCCTTTGCCAGAACATAATATTTCTTTTCTGCCTTCTTTGACATGGGGGGGCAAGGAGGCCGGGGTCTGCCATACAGCTTTGGCTAATTTAACTACACCTTTGTGGACAGGAAAGGCCACTCTACTAGGCACTGCCAATGTCAGGATCCCAAATTGGTCATCCATAGGCTCATCCAGCTCCTTTATCTTGAGGCCCAGGTTGGAAGTCACCCTTTTTAAAAGGTCCTGATGGCACCTGAAGTTGTGCTGCTGCTGAGGGATCCACTACTGCTTCATCTGGGGAGGAAGAGGCTTGCTTCTGGAGTGGAGGAGGGTCTGTCGCTCTGGTTGGGGTAACATCCCCTGGACTCAAGGTGGGTGATTGTCTTTGATCAGAATCTGAATACAGGTGTGGTGCTGAGCTCTGAGGAATAGAGGACATTGACACTGAGGCCCCTTTCCCAGAACCAGGCTGGAGGATAGTTAGTGTGATACCAATTTTTAAAGAAGGCTCCAAAGGCAATCCCGGCAATTACAGACAAGTAAGCCTAACTTCAATACCAGGCAAATTAGTTGAAACCATAGTAAAGAACTTAATTATCAGACACACAGATGAATACAATTTGTTTGGGAAGAGTCAACATGGTTTTTGTAAAGGGATATTATGCCTCACCAGTCTACTAGAATTCTTTGAGGGTCAACAAGCATGTGGACAAGGTGATCCAGTGGCTATAGTGTACTTAGATTTTCAGAAAGCCTTTGACAAAGTTCCCTCACCAAAGTCTCTTAAGCAAAGTAAGTAGTCATTGACTAAGAGGAAAAATCCTCTCCTGAACCAGTAACTGGTTAAAAGATAGGAAACAAAGGGTAGGAATAAATGGTCAGTTTTCAACATAGAGAGAGATAAATAGTGGTATCCCCCAGGGGTCTATACTGGGACCAGTACTGTTTGATATATTCATAAGTGATCTGGAAAAGGGGTAAACAGTGAGGTGGAAAAATTTGCAGATGATACAAAACTACTCAAGATAGTTAAGTTTAAAGGAAGACTGTGAAGAGTTACAAAGGGGTCTCATAAAACTGGGTGACTGGGCAACAAAATGGCAGATTAAATTCAATGTTGATAAATACAAAGTAATGCACATTGGAAAATATATTCCCAACTATCCATATAAACATTGGGGTCTAAATTAGCTGTTACTACTCAAGAAAGAGATCTTGGAGTCATTGTGGATAGTTCTCTGAAAACATCCAATGTGCAGTGGCAGTCAAAAAAGCTAACAGAACATTGGCAATCATTAGGAAAGGGACAACTAATAAGACAGAAAATATATTGCCTTGTAAGCTGGTGGCACAGTCTGGCCTGGGCATCGTGACCCTTCCTTGGGCCCAGGCTCCGAGGAAGGCCACAGCACCTTCCTTTAGGGGAATAAACAGTGCCCGTTTACAAGTCTTTAGCCCCGGCCCCCAGTGGGGCAGGCTAGCAAACCGTCTGGTGCCCTCAGCCCTCAGGTAGCGTGGGGCAGGCAAAGCACTCTATTGCCCCCAGCCTTCCCAAAAGTGGGGCTCCTAAAACAGTCTGCCCTCAGGCAGGGCTGGGCAGGCAAGCAGTTTGCAGTCCCTGGCCCACTAGCTGGGCAGGGCTGATTGTCCCCCAGCCTTCCCACAGGCAGGGCAATTAAACCAGTCTGGAGTCCCAGCCTTACAGGCAGGTGGTGCAGGTAGAGCTTCTGTCTCCCAAACTCAGCAGGTGTCAAGCACGCCCGGGGTGGTTAGGGAAGGGGAGAGGGGGACACTGGCTCACCCGACTCCACTGCGTCCCAGCCCAGGGCCCTATCAGCGGCAAGGCAGTTTGCCACTGAGTCAGTGGGGCTCCAGCCGCAACATGCTGATGGGGTTTAGCCCCTGACTCAGACGCTTGCTAGTCGGCTGCCCCTGGACCACTTCCTCCCAACCTGTCCCCGGCACCTGTGGGTTGTAGTCTCCCTCTAGGTCACTGGGGTAGAAAGCAAGTGGCAGTCCCACAAGTCCCTCACTGTTGACTGGCGGCAGGTCTAGAAACCCCTTGGGCTTGTCAGTGGAGGGCAGCTCCTCCAGGGTCCCAGGGGTTCCTCTGGTCCACAGGGTTTAGTCCGTTCCTGGTGGTCTCCGGCATCAGGCAGCTCCTCCAGGTCAGGGCCAGCCTCGGGGTATTTCCCACCCAGAAGTCTTGGGTGGTTCATTCTAGCTACTAGGGCACAGCAGCCCCATCCAATCACTAGGGCTTGGCAGCCTTCTCCAGTCACTAGGGCCCAGCAATCCAGGCAGGTTATGAACGCTCTGCTTGGTGGAGTGGTTATGCCAAACAGCCACTGGGTCTGGATCAGGCCTAGGCTGCAGCCTCCAGGAAGACACGTCTGCCTTCGGCAGCAGCTTCTCCTTGACTGAGCTGCTAGGCCGGCCTTTTATAGTTTCCCCTTCCTACCTTGGCTCCACCCCTCCGTTTCCAGGCACTTTGGCCTGTAGGGCCCTGTTCTGCCCAGCAGGGGCGTTGCGACCCTTTCTTGGGCCCAGGCTCCATGGAAGACCACAATGCCTTACTACATACCTCTTTATAAATCCATGGTATGTCCACATCTTGAATGCATGCAGATCTGGTCACCCCATCTCAAAAAAGATATATTGGAATTAGAAAAGGTAAAGAAAAGGGCAACTAAAACGATTAGGGCTATGGGAAAGCTTCCATATGAGGAGAGATTAAAAAGACTGGGACCTTTCAACTTGGAAAAGAGGCGACTAAGGGGGGATATGATAGAGGTCTATAAAATCATGACTGATGTGTAGAAAGGAAGCATTCTTTACTCCTTCTCATAACACAAAAACTAGGGGTCACCAAATGAAATTAATAGGCAGCAGGTTTAAAATAAACAAAAGAAAGTATTTCTTCACACTATATAGTAAGCCTGTGGAATTCCTTGCCAGAGTGTGTTGTGAAGGCCAACACTATAATGAGGTTCAAAAAAGAACTAAATAAATTCATGGAGGATAAGTCCATCAATGGCTATTAGCCAGGATAGGCAGGGACTGCTTTTTACCAGAGACTGGGAATGGCCAATGGGATGAATCACTTGATGATTATCTATTCTATTCCTTCCCTCTGAAGCACCTGGCATTGGCCACTGTTGGAAGACAGGATTCTGGGCTAGATGGACCATTGGTCTGACGTAGTATGGCCATTCTTATGTTCTTATCACTTGAAGTAAACTGCCATTACTCTCTTCCCAGCATAAAAGCAGGTCAGGGTATGTATGCACATCTAGTGGTTGATGAGGTAGAAGAAAAAAACAGGTATCTCATTTAATTAGTGCACTGATTTTTTCTCATGTAGGGTACATCTACTTGAAGTCATGTTAGCAATGCCTCCTTGCCTTCTCTTCATACACTTAAGGAACTGGAAATAGGCACAGAAGAAACCTATGGAAATTAATTGTAATGTGAGTTCGCTGGAAAAAGGAAAAAAAAATTCCTTTTGACGAGCTATAACCCTCAAACCAATGCAACTCCAAACATGCAATTTGTTGGAGTGAGGAGAGAAGAACAATACCACAATCATTTCCTTCATTCCTCTCACTGAGTTTGAGCCATTTTAAATTTTTGCTGCTACTTTCATATGTAAAATCAGAGAGAATAAGTAGTTCAGAGCGTCACTGAGAATAGGTACCAAATTCCCAGTGAAATCCTGGCCCCACTGAAGTCAGTGGGAGTTTTTGCTGCTGAGTTCAAGGGGCCAGAAATTACACCCTCTGGCTTAAAACTCAAACACGCCTATTGACGTCTAAGAGTGGAACCAAGCAGGAGCTTGGAGGAGACCAGAGGCATGTTCGTGATCCCAGTTAAGGGTACATCTACCTGGCAGCTGGGAGGTGTAGTTCTCAGCGTGGGTAGATATACATGTGCTAGCTCTGCTCCAGACAGCACACTAAAAGTAGCAGTGGCATGGGCCACAGCGACATGGCAACTGCTCGGGCTAGCCTCCATGTACAATCCCACCCGACCCACTGGGCATGTACTCAGGTGGCTGTACTACGTGCAGCTAGGTCAGATAACAACAGTAGTGAAGCTGCAGTAGCTGTACACCCCACTTGGAATCCTGGGTGGGTGCTCCAGTGACTATCCCGTGCAGCCTTCCCTTCTGCTGCAGGTTCACCTGCTATTGTAACTAGAGCTCGCTAGATTAAAGCTAACTCAGATATGTCTACACGTGCTGTGGGCAATCTCTGAGTGCAGTGCACACGAAGCCTAGGACTCTTGGAGCCTCAATAATCATAATGCGCAACGGGCCCTGCATCTTTTTTCCAAACAGCATCGTTTTTGTTGAAGTGCTAGAAGAGGTAATACTTAACATCTGGAACAGTGGGAACTACATATACAAACCCATTTCAGACTATTGTTCTCTTTTCAGTATATTATCTAAGTCTTTTCCTCTGAGATATTATTTTAGGACATGAGGTCATGCTCTTCATGCTTTTAATTTTAACATCTTAAGCTATATTAAAAAAAACAAAACAAAAACAAACCCTGAGGGGACGAGGATTAGTCCGTACTTGGCTGAGCACCCAGGATAATTCCTAGGTGTGCCCATCAGTCTCAGTACAAAACTAAGAACCAAATTCTACCCTCAGGTATGCACCCACAACTCCCACTGAGTGCGCTCCCTTTGACTCCATTGCAATACAAAGTTTTAACGTCATATTCTTTTAGGTCTTGATCCTGCACTTGCATCTGCAGAACCCCCAGAACCTAGAGGACTCCTGTGAAGTTCATGTGAGCGCAGGCTGTAGTGGCAAGATTAGGGCCTTAGAGAAGAGAGAAAAATGTAAAGTTTACACGTACCGAAACCAAAAGAAGCAATTCCAAAGAATGGCATATGCAGGCATATATCAGCTTGGTTTCCAGTGTTATGGAAAATGAGACAAATCTTTGCTTATTTATTACCAAATTATGATTAAAAGTAGTGAAAAAGTAACAATAAACACTGACCATCACAAAAAGTCTAGGTGGAACCAGGAAGACGGTAACTGTAGTTATTGTGGACTTATAGGGTTTGTCTGCAAAGCAATTAGACACCCATGGCTGGCCCGTGCCAGCCAACTCAGGTTCATGGGTCTCAGGCTATGGGGGCTTTTTCTTTGCTCTGTAGACTTCCGGGCTCGGGCTGAAGCCTGAGCTCTGGGATCCTCCCACTGTGCAGGATCCTAGAACCCGGGAAGGGCCAGCCCCGGGTGTCTAGTTGCTGTGTAGACCTACACACAGAGACCCTGCTGGGGGCTCTGTGGTATTTCATGCTGATGCCACAAAGATTAGAAAGATCCCCACACCCTATGTCCGTGACTGACACTGGCCCAAGCTGTGTTAAAAAAAACACATTGCCCTGATACAGCCCTCTTTTCCAACTATCACAAATACCTGGGCTGACTCCAACAGATCCCACTGATAAATTTTAGGATAGTTGCAGCACAGCTGTGTATGTGTGGGGAGGGGTAGAGGAGTAATGATTGGAAGTTTTGTCTGATGGAGGAAGGAACTGAGGGTAAATAAGATATTGAGTAATGTCTGAAAACTGTCCAGAACAAACATTTTCTGTATGTCGAAGTGATAACTTAAGCCATATAGAAAGTCTGCTTGGTTTGGGAAACTGGCTTCTGTGTGAACAATTCACAACAGTTTTAAGTAAAGCCGAAAAAACAATAGCCATGTTGAGACTTGAAGACAGATCTGAAATCTATAAGGACATATGGGCTGTTTTACAGATTTTTCTGAAGGTATCTTTGCAGTGAAAGGAATGACAATTCATTTTCCCTTCGTGCTGACTCCCCCAATTGGCATAAGGGCCTAGCTGAAAGGCATCTCCCTTTTTCCCCTTGGTCTCTTTGATTAGGGGGCTGGTTCTAATTTAAACTAAGGCCACTTTTGTACCGCTCACTTTAAAGGGGCCTGAAAATGGGCACGTGTTGCATTTATATCCACTTTACACCATTCTAGCAATGAAAAGTGGCCTTAAAGCAGCCTTAGGGCTTGTCGACATGGCACAGTGAAGCGCACTAACATGCTATGCTCTAAGTGTCCCATGTAGACCCTGCTGGTGCACTCTAAAAGGTACCTAGTTCATGTAAACATAGCCCTGTGTAACACAGGGACAACATCAGCACAAACTTGGTACCTTTTAGAGTATCTCAGTCCAGTCTACACAGGGCAGTTAGAGTGCAATACATGACAGCACTCTACAAATCACAGCCCTCCAGTACATTTTGCCAACATCATGTAGACAAACCCTTCGAGATGAGAATCAACACCCCAAGTCTCCAAGTGATTTTTTAATCTCCTTTGTTCATGCTCCTTTAATCACTAGTCCCATTTTCATGACTGTCTGCTCACCTGCTAAATTAATTGATTATTTTACCAATTGAGGTATACTTAAATGTAAACACATACATGCTGTCTCCAGCTTTAACTAATTTCTTCTTGATGGGTTCACACAGCACACTCTGTGACAGCTCTGGAAATACAAACTCTGCCCACTGGATTTCTATACTACTCTCTCTCTCTCTCTGATCTTATTTCAATAAGAAGATGGCCCAATTAGGTCTAATACTTACATGGGTTTGCAGGAAGCACAATGCATAAAGGCCAAGCAAAATTAGAATTTTTCCCTGTTCTCCTATGCAAACCCCCCCCCCCAGAGGACATGAAGGGAAAAAAGGACTAAGATCTTGTATCCATTCTAGATAGATCTGGTTGAAGCTCAGAATTTCTGCTTCACAGGAAATTTTGTTGACATAAACAAGATATCATTAAAAATTTAGGTTTTGGCCAAACTGCATTTCTGATGGAAAAGTGGCTTGACAAAATTTTTCCGACCAGAACAAAATGAAGCAGGGTTGCAATGGGTGTTCTACATATGTACGCCATGCCACTTGGAGTCATTCTTCTTTTCTGCAGCGGAATGATGCCTTGAGCTCCACCAGATGCAATGCTGTTGTACCTTGTTTTCACCAAGTAATGTATCTGGGTCGCATAACTGAACCCCAAGTAGCTGAAGAGTCAACAGTTAATGATCAGTAATATTACATGAGAGTTAATGATTAATCAACAGTATATTGGAAAATAAAAACAACCCTAACAACTATTTCTGCCCCTCTTTTAAATTTGCTCAATGTAAAACTCAGAAATAAGCAAATTTTCATTGACCAGACAATTGCATGCTGTTTTAAGCACTTTTATTTCTCTATCATATGTTACCAGATGTTTAGATACCCTGTTATCAGACAAATTTATAATCCAACCTTAGTAGAGAGCAATATACATAGCTGTGAAGAACAGTGTTGGGTGACAATCTATTTTGCTGCGCTCCAAGAGACTTCAATATGGTTATTGTACATGAGTAATGTGAGCAGAATTTGGCTCAGTATGGGAAACTGAAATTAAAAGATAAGTGTTATTTTCTAGATTTTATAACATGTTATTATGCACTTGAGGCTATTCTTCTGAGATATTCACCTGTGTATTCTTAGTTTCATGAAAAGATCCCCATACCTGGTCAGAGACATTTAAAGAAAAAAAATCACTACCAAGGACGCAAGTGGTGAAATTCAGAGAGTGCCATCCTTCAGTATTAGATGTTGTGAATGAAGAGCTAATGAACATCACACCATTCTTTAAATTATTGGGGGAAACATTCTAGTAAACAAAGAAAAAAATCTATATATCGGAGACAATTATGATTTATTTATTTAGCAAAATGTACAGGAAGAAATGCTTTTCTTTTCCTTAAAAACACACAGTGATATACACCAGTTCTATAGTCTCTCCATTCTGAAAACCTCCCTGACACCTACGATTTTAAAAAAATCAGTTTAATGAATGCAGTGTAAGTAAGGGTGTCAAACTCATTGTGAAGCCACTTTATTCCCTACATCAGTGATTGCCAAATTAATGATCCGTGTGCCTCCAATGATCTGCAGAACACTAGCTGGTGGTTTGTGGAGAACTGGCTGATCATGTGGTCCTGGCTCTTCTTTGTTTTCCAGCTATATAATCGCTCTGAGAGCTAAAAAAAATTAATACATCAAATACTTTCTTAATACAGCTTTTCCACACAAGCAATTGCTGGTGTCACCACAGGGTGGTGACTATGGCTTTTTTTTGCAACTGCAAATAGAAGGGAACGTGATCTTGGAGTCAATTTCCCCATTGAGATGTATTGCACATATGAAAATGTTTGAGAAACCTTATCTGTAAAATCAAAAGTGGATCATATCAGGCAGGGTTCATCCTCCACTTTTCATCTGATCTGGCAAATGGGAAGGGGATTTTTCATAATCATATTCCCTTATGCTTAAAATCTGCTCTTTCCTTGCCTCTGACCCTTACTTGTTAATCCCAAAAACTGCTTTTCTCTCAGTCAGTCCATTGACTACTGCTTCCCACAGCCCTTCCCACAACTTCTCAAGACAGAGAAGAGATGACATGATACAAGGGTTCTGAAATAATGTTATCAGACTGCTTTAATACTAAACTATTCCCAGGGTTGGCAGAGATGAATGAAGTGCACTGTTTAAGTCTTTCCTGTGCACTTTAACTTTGAATATCCCTATTTTAAGATTATGTTTCTAGGCATTATAGCTGGTTGGAAATTTTTAACACCCTTTTTTCCACCAAAAAATGCTGATTAATCAAAACGTAAATTGTTTGTGAAACGTGGTTGGTTTCTACAAATCTCCCTCAAAAGTTCAACAAATCTCAACTAGAAAAGAATTTGGAAAAAAAAAGTTTTAAAATTGTCAAAATATCCTGTTTTCACAATTTAAAACCCTCAAATTTTAGGGGCAGGGATTTCTGGTTCATGGAAATTTTCAAGGAACCTTTTGTACCAGTTCAGGACAGGAAATATTTTTTTGAGATCTCAAACATTTTCATGGGGCAGAAAACCATTTCCTGCCCAGCTCTAGTTGGCATCTTTAGCAGCCTGAAAATAATACTATGCAAACTCACTTGTATATAAAACCAAGGATCTTAGGAAACAATAACCCCTTAAAGAGGGTTCTTTTTTTTTTTCTAGTAGAAATTAATTAGAGTCTTACATACTGTGCTCTGATGAACAAAGCATATCCTTCAGCGGTCAAATGCAACCAAAGCACAGATGAAAAGTACTTAGGTCTCTCAAAAATGCATTACCTTCCCCTCTCCCCTCCTGGTGTGAAATCCATCTTTCCGCAGCTGTTTCCTGGAATGTTTCAGAAAAGGAAGAAAAACTATGGCCCTATTAGGGTTATTGCTTTTTGCATAGACACATCTGACCATTAACTGGTCGAACAGTACATGATCTTTTGCTAACATTGTGACTGGGAACAAGAAGAATACAGCCACAATAAGATAAAGCTGTCAATTAAAAGTATTGCATAAAGGCATCTTTGGCTATGTAGGCTCTTGGTCTTTTGGAAACAGGTCAGCTGCATTGCCAGCATGACAAAGAAAATTGCAATGTTTAGAATTAGGAAAAGGCGGGTGTAAGAAGCTGATATTGATGGGTCACTGCTTCGAACAGTGCTCACCATTTGTTCCAGGCCAGACTGGCTTTTGATTGATTCACCATTTTTGTGCTTCACATAAGTAATATCTGCAAAATCTAAAAGGTCTTTCATTTCCTCGTCTTCATCTACAGGTAACTCTTTTTGTGCCAGGGTCTGTGCCTTTTGTCGAACTTTTCTCTCATTTACTTCAATTTGTGCAAAAATGTCAGGAACGGCATCGACAAACTTGTAGCCTTTGGCTACCTTTCTGTTTTTCTTTGCCCTGCCTTGCTGCTGCTGCTGCTGGGAGATAGCAAATAACCGATCAATGGCTTCTTCTGTCTGTCTCTTATCTGAAAATTTCAGCAGGCGTTCAGCAGTCTTTCTAAAGCTATCTGTGTTCCGCACACGGGACAGGATCTGTTTCTCAAGCTGCTGGAAGACAGGTTTGAAATGCTGAAGATTCTGCTCCACAATCTCGACATAATTCTTCACCTCTGACACGGCAGAGTTCCTTATGGCGGAGGCTTGATCAAATAGAATTTTTTGGCGGTCTGCAATAACCTGTGCAAAGGGAGATTGGCCTCCATCTTCCCCAGTCCACAGGTAAACGGCATAGGCATGCACACTCGTTGCTACGTAGACATCCAGTTGCTGAGAATCACCATGGACATTGAAGCTCTGGACATCTATGGAAGGTCCTATGAAGAGGTAAACTGCTCTGGTGATTGGTTTCCGCAGATGGGTTGTAACATTCACGTAGTTTGTTCCATTATATGGGTAGCCTCGGGGATACATTTTTGAGGCAATAGTAGCCTTCTCACTGTAGCCAGAGTCATCCATCCAGTACATCTTATACATCCCATCATGATGCCTAATAAAAGCCCCGTGCACTTCATCAGTAACAGTCTCTTCAAAAGGCACGTCCACATTGTGAAAGAAGCTGGTGGCTGCCTTCAGGGGGCTGTCATCTTCAAGATGAATTAGGTCCACAAGCAACAGAAGCTGGGGATGCAGAAGTAAAAGGTTTCTTTGGAAATTTTTCAACTTCAGTTTCGGGTTGTAAGCATCCACTCCTTCTCCCCGGATAAAAACCACCCCACTTCTCTCCATAGTGGCGACTACTCTCCCCTGGCAATCTGCAGCCAGGTCATGTTTATATTTCAACCACTTTGATGAACAGTCCTCTGTAACCTGCCCTTCCCATGGGGAGAAGCAGCTCTTTGACACAGCTGGGGAAAACATCAACACATTGTTAAAGAAGGTATATTTTGGCCCATACAGGGCTTCTGTGATGAAAGGTACACCATTGGGAGCAAAGGTAAAGGAGTTTTGATCTGGGTGCTCGTGGCCAGCATTAAAGTTCCTCCACCCTTTGATCCACTCTTTGTACTTATTCTTATGAACAATATCATATATTGCACGTCCTCCCAGTTTTCCCGATTTAAAGGAGAGGAAGGGCCTGTTGATTTCGGCTGCCAATGCACTTCCATACGTTACAACTCCCCAGTCTTCAAAATAATGTAGCTTTGGAATGCCATAGTCTGGTGGAGGTACAGCGTGCAAGGTTGCATCATACCTGCCAAAAGACAAAGAACATGGTTTTGCGCTTAGACATTACAATTGGAATGGATGATTTTATTTAATTTTGTTTTTCAGCACCTGTCCAAAACTCTAGGTATTCTGCAATATTTAAAAGAAAGAATTGTCCAACAATATAAAATCCACAGTACATTTGCTAAGGGAACTAATCATACAAGGATAAAGATACTCATCTTGGTAATCCCACGCACATAGATATCCAGTTAGCAGGTAATTTGGCAATGTATATCAAATTAGCAGTTGTATGGCTGTTACAGGATAGCAGACGAAAGAACCTTCTCCAAATTATAAAGTGAAAGCCAGACTCTGTAAGGCCTGCTACTAAGGCCAGCTGCAATTTCTGTGCTATAGCAGACTTTGCTTATGTCATACAGCTAAATAGCTGTTAGGGGAATCCAGATCCTTCCCACACAGTCAAATGTCACGTTAGGGCACGAACAAAGGCTCTGCCATCTCTGACTATCATTCTGGTTGTCAGATTGGCAACCTTGCTGTGTTTGTATAATGTAACATTTTTACAAGGATAGGTTGTTGGCCTATCACTCAACCCCCAGCCTAGTGAACAAGTGGACTGCTTTTCATCTGGTCCCTACCCTTTGATCAGTCTGGCCCTATCATTACCCTAATGGTAAAGGTGAAGGTGATGGGACAGAGTGGGAAGCAGTCCATGGAATAGCAGCAGCTACTATTAAAGGAAGCAACACGTGGTTGCTATCTGTCGGGTCCCTGAGTTGGGACCCGGAGTAGTGGATGGACCTGGGTCCCCCTGCTGGCCACTGGAAAAATCGCCAAAGCGCTGAGAAGGGGCAAGTTTAGTTTTGGAGCCCAAGCAAAGGACAGGAATTTAAAGCGGTCCAGAGACAGGGCTGAAGACCCTGAAGAGGGTCAACCATTTGTTGAACTTTGTTACCCTGGGAAGGGGACTGGATTTCAAGAAGTGACATGGCCGGAGAGCTGAGGCGATAAGACCTATTAAAGGTGAAGAATCTACAGGGAGAAAGCCCTGAGGGCACTGCTCAATACCAGGGTGGACACAGATTTAAAGCTAGCCCAGAAGCGGCCAAGAACTGAGCCCAGAGGCAGGGCTGCAGAAACTGACAACGGCACAGTGACAGGCCCTGTTGGAACTTTTTCACCCTGGAAGGAATTCATCTGTTTTAGTCTGTGTGTGACTTAGCTGAAGGGCTGAGGCCTGACATGGGCAATGGCTAAAAGGGGGCAATGCAAAAAGAGGGAAAGAGAGTGCAGGTTTGCACCCAAATGCCAGGAGGTGCTCATGAGAGGTCAGTGTCCCCCTTCATAGCTTGTCTACTCAACTAAAAGAAACTCAATTCCTATTTTGCAGAAGATGTAGTTTGCAAACTCCCCAGGTACTGGAGGACATGGGGAGTGTGAACTCTCCAAAAGGATTAGAAATACATTAAAAATGAATTATAATGCCCCAGGTTTTTTTTAAATTATACTTTTATCCTCTGCCTAGGCTCAAGACAAACTTGTAAAGATAGTAGGTATATAAATGGAAGGAATACATTTACATTTAAAGAGAAATCTTCATACCTAAATAAGGGTAATTAATTAATATTTTTATTTCCTTATATTTAATATGAGCACCCATATACTATTTCAGACTTTATTTAAAGAAACAAAACAAATAAAACCAGCATCAAGCTCCCAGCAAGAGCTCCATCCCTAACATAACCAGATGAAAAGGTATTTCTCCACCAGAATACAGCTCTCTAATTAATGGCCATCCCCATCAGGTCCTGACACAAAGACAGGCCTTGGAATATATCTGGTAGGTCAACAACTCTAAGTGATTTTGACCAAGGGTGGAAGATTGTTCCACAGCAAATGGCACCTCATGGAGAATGCTCTACAACCACCCCCATTCTCCATTAAATCCAGGAGACTTCAACGCAAGCCGCAATCGGAGCTCTATGGCGCAGGAAGAGAGGAAGTCTGTCAAGTAGACAAGTCACAGGACATTTAGGGCCTATTTCTGTGACTCAAATCCACTAAAACATCTCACACCTGAATGTTATGAAATCTTTCCAAGGATCTCTTTTAACTACAGACTTGCCAAGGGTCCCTGAGGCATGAAAAGGAGAAATGGAGCATCCAGCTGCTGTAGAACAAAGATCTCTATATTAAATATATAACCAGCAGAGCACCCAAAACGATATTTGGGGGTCAACAAGCCATGAATTTTTTCAATGTACATATCTTTAATACAAAAACATATGCAAATAAACATATTGAGTCACTGTGGGGAAAAAATTGATGCCAGATTAAATCTTGGATATATACATATACTATTGATCAGCAGGAATTGGCCATGAGTATTAAAGGCCCTAAAAGATTTTCATTTCTCATCTGCAATGGAATGATCTAGTCTTATAAATTAGGGCTGAGATGTAAGTTATGTGGAAAACCTGGCTCAATTCCTGTTCCAGAATTTTTTTTTCCTGTTTTAACATTGCTTACATGCTAGAATATATATCATTTTTAAAAGAATCTATGTTTCTCTCTTTGTTTAAGCATTTAAATTTACTGCATTTAAAAGAAGAAACTGGGTTTTAAATGAGTTTGTAATTAACTATCAAAGCACACAACAAGCCATAACATGAATGAACTTTTTTGTTAAAGAACACATTTGGGAACTTTGATATAAGAATTTCACCCCCTTTGAAAATTAGTGTCTACCACAATGCAACCTAAAGCATTGCCAATAAATGGATGGAGAGCATGTGAAAACTGGTTGTGTGCAAGACCTGTGTTGTTGTATGTGTCTCTATTATTTGCTTGGAAGAAGTTCTGAGTCCCTTTTAAGCTAGACAGTTCAGGTTGCACATGACCCACATAACATCCATTTGTACAGTTCATTCCAAATCGGAAGTTAATGGCTTATCATTAATGCCAGGCGGCTGCCATGTTTCTTTGAAGCCCACACATTCTGCTTCATACCAGAGAAATTCAGTGTGAAGAGTGCACCACCGCTGCCCTTTAGATGGAGTCCCAGGGCCTTCCACCACTCGATTCCTTCTGATCTGCTCTGCCAGCCAATTCCCACTGCCGTTGCGCATGACGAATTTGTCTAGAAACACCAACTGGCTCTCTGGCCCATAGAACCAGTTATAGTTGGAGTCTGCAATTGCCACAGTTCTCTGAAATCCTTGGGGAAAAGTTAAAAGGAACACAGGAACAAGCAAATAAATGAACAAAGATGTATTGTGAAGTACGGATGATGAAGCCAAACATTACAAATGGGTTTACTGTTTAAAGTATTTATAGACATACTCTTAAATGACCCATAGCAACTATTTCCCACTGCTGTAGCATACTTTAATACTCACCTTTCTTCTTAAACTAAAGACAGCCTAAGTGCTACAGAGATGTCAAGAAGAAAGGCCCTAGGCACCTGCCTTTCTTCACTTTAATCTCTCACAAAGGATAGTTCAAAAATAGTTCAGATTAAAGATTTTGTTTTTCTTATGTCAGTCCATGCCCTTTAAAGGAACAGCAGCTCACAGAAGCTCCTCAAGGTAAAATGAAACCATTTCTGCTGTACTGTGAAACAACTAAAACAAGTGGGCTTTGTTTAAGTATCTTTCTGACACAGATGCCTCAGGTATCATGTGGAGTCTATATGACCCATTATTCTAATATGAGTGTGTTCTGGCATGTCAAAGGCATTCTCGCTTTCCAGATGGTGTTCAGAATATAGGGCCATACCTTCAACTGGTGTAAATCAGCATAGCTATGCCCATTTATGACTGCAGAGGCCAGGCCCATAAAATCCATCCAAGTTAGGATTTTGTATTTTCACCCATAGTTTGAGGTTACACTTGTATTTTACAGCAGGGTGAACTGATTTGGACGCAGAAAGAACCCAATACAAGTCTTCATTAGAAACTTGAGCCCAAGCGGAACAAAAATCGTTTCTGAAGGTTGACAACGTTTGGTTGCATTTTTTACAATTAATTTTCATATTTATATCTCTGCACTTTGATTCCAGCTGGGAGTTCAAAACAAAAGTGCTGTAATATAGTAAGAAAATCTTTTATGGGATTTCCAGCCCGATCAAAGGACTTGATAGAGCATAGGAAGCAAATGATGTATGACTTAATAGGGGTACAGAAGACAGTTACTGTTTGGTCCATCAGTCCTAATGATTTTTCTTTTCCTGTACTTTTCCACAGAAAAATAAACTTCTCTTTCATGTGTCTGAGGGACATCACTCCCATTTAACGTTCCCAAAATTTCAGCCAGCAGGGGTAGCTTTCCTTTCCGCTACCTAACTCAGATAGTAGCTTTATGCCGCAATGACACAAATAGGTATTTTTCTGTCTAATCTTAGGCACTCACATTGGAAAAATTTAGCCTATGTCTCCTTGGACTGCACTGAGCACCTCACCAAAAGAGCTAGTTAATATTTTTCACATGAAAAATATTTTAATCAAAATTGCTTTTTCTTTAAATGAAACTTCTTGGGAAAATATGGATGTTATCAAAGTTTTTTCAATTTTTGTGAAAATGTCTATAACATTTTTATCAATATTTTTATGCAAACTATCAATTTTGTCATTTCCCAAAATGCTCAGTTTTCAATGTAATGAGTTTTGGTATGAGAAAAATTTCAGTAACAATTTTGAAAACTATTCTGATAAAATTTCAAGAAAAAACATCAAGACAAAATTCACAAAAAAACAGAAGATGGGTCCCATTCAAACCCTGAAAAATAGAAGCAACTTTGAATTGTCATACTTTTTCCTAAAACAATTTTCTTATTTTTTGACTAATTCTAAGGGCCAGCACTTAATAAACAACAACAATAGTGTCATATTCATGCAGGTATATACAAATACAGAATGCTGCTCTATTTGAGCTATATAAAATACTACTTTAACTGTGAAACTCATAACTGATTTAGAAATTAGCAAATGTCCCTTCATCGCTCCAAGCTACCTACCTGGCAGAACAGTTCTATACATAAATGCAAAGTGCTGTTTAAGCCAAGGGTGGTTGAAGTGGTTGATGTCAAAGTGTCTTTGGACAAGAAACATGTACTGAAAGAGAGATCTGGTGGTGTAGCTGCCATAAGCCACTCCTTCATAGAGAGATCCATCTGTAACTTCTCTCAGCAGGACTATAGACTTTTCCATGATTGACAGCACTTGCTTAGTCCACAAATACGCTTCCTGAAGATAGCCTGAAAGAGAAAGAGGTGGATAAAGTTGACACAACTTTATAACATACTATGCCTCTGAAATATGATTTTTTAAAACAGTGGCGCTCCGAAGTGGGACTTACGCAGTCCCACAATATGACCTAATTCTGCCATTTCCTTGCAGTTGAACAGTGAGAATAAAACTGATTGCACGCAGATTTTTATTTCTGATGAACAAAGTAGTTCAAGCTTAATTTAGTGAAGAAAATCTGCCAGCACCTAATTATTAACCACGGACCACAAATAAAGAAAGCACACCTTGTACTTTAAAAGAAAGATATCCCTTATGCTCAATACACTCACATAGTCAGACTCCTCACTTGCCACATGACATTGTGCATTTGAAAATAAAGCAGAATGCAAACAGAGGTATTATCTCCACCAGAGAGTTCCAATAATGGAAACATCTGAATCATTCATTTTTTAGCAATAGGATTGCCAGAAGTGAAAGAGTCACAAAGCACACACACTGGGGTGGATGCCTTACAGATGCAAATGATAATTATCAGTAAGAACATTTAATCAGCAAGTTTAAACTTAACATGCAATCCAACGATATGACATAGTCAAAGCTGTTCCATACTGTGTCCATTTTTCAAATACTGTACTATCGGAACATGTACAGATTTCTGCTCAAGAAAAGATTATCAGAGGTCTTAACATTCTGGTCCCTTTGGGCTTGCTCTGTATAGATCAACAAATAGGGAGAAGTTGCAAAAAGTCCCCACCCAGTGCCCTCTGCCCATGAGTTAGTCAAAGTGTGCAACAAGGTACAAATAATGAGAGACTTGTCGTGGCAGCAGCAGACTCTCCAAAGAGAGCAAGCTACATGGGCACAGCCCGCCGCTCATTTCTGTGTCATCTACAGAGATCTGCTGATGCAGGCAGCTGGCACATGCTAAACAAGGGGCATTAGTGACCGCTGCGGTGAGAGCTCCCCTCAATGACCTTATAGACACTGTGCCATGCTAACACCCATTAGAGCAATGCCCATTACTCTTACTGGGGGCTGTGACATAAAAGCCACAACAAAAATTTTTGGTTTTTAATACTTCCTTAGCATTTCCAACTTGTATCCCTACTCTTAAGCTAAAATATCACACGAGAGAATTATCTGTCTCATGGTTCAGTAGTATTTATCAGCCTGAAACATACAGTCAGTGGCTATTACTTGGTTTACAGCTACGCCACACCATCAGTCTATTACACATCAATGTATAACAAGGAACAAGTAGGATATCTAAGATCATCTCTAGCTGAATGAGAAGAGAGAATGAATTAGTGCTTTCCTTTAGAGCACATTACATACCGGCCTATTGGTTATGCAAATATTTTTTTTAACTATCTGAGTCCTTATTTTAACTCAGAAGGTCATAATTTATCAAATACTTAAGATTGCCTCTGGAACTGGGTTCAATTGTCAGCTCTGCCACAATCTTCATGTGTAACCTTGGGCAAGCCACTTAATCTCTCTGTGTACCAGTCCCTCCCATCTGTACAATGAGATAATAATGCTTCCTTTGTCTATTGGGACTGTAAGCTGTTTGGAGCAGGGCTCAACACAGGGTATTGGTACAATGACTAGCACAATGAGATCATGATCTTCACTGGAACCTCTAGATGCAACTGTAATACACTTAACATATGATATGTTATTCATATTGCGATAAAGTCATAATATTAAAATAATTAGTTTTATAAAATTGTATGTTCTACCTCACCTATTTGTTTGCTCTATCATATGCTAAAAGAGAAATATATTTTTAAATAGCATTGTATTGCTAGAAAGACAATTTAAACTATGTTACAATGCATTTGTTTTTACTGTTGGAAACTTCCAGATATAAATTATAGAAAAGAAAATCCTCCCTGAATGCTGATTTCAGTCACTATCAAGAACAGATTTATTCTGCTCATTTTAACTCAAAATAATATCTGTTTCATGTTACTAATCCCTAGGGGAACTGGAAGTCACTAAAGGTAGATAAAGGTAGCCATAGCCTCACATCAAATGTTCAACACAAACTGCAAATTCTGGTGGATTCATGATGCCAGTCTTGTTGGATGCAAACCATAGTTACTGGTCTTTATTCTCAGAGAAAGTGGAGACTACACTCAGCTGCCAGCTTTGTGCCACATTGGGGGAGAAAGAGCAAGGATGAGATTATGAGGAACGGGTGAACATTTAGGGATTCCACTTAAATAAACCCAAATTCTCGACTCCATATGGCAGGGAGAAAAAAAATCTTTAAGTATATTATTATTGCTACTGACTATTTGTAGGGAGGGCAAGGTACCCCAATCAGTGATCAGTTGCAGGCACTGTATAAACACTTAACAAAAAGATGGCTCCCAACCCAAGAACTTTCTAATCTACACACTTGGCCTGAATTAGAAAGACTTGAAGAGCCTACAATTGAATGCTTGCGATGGTCACATTATGTACAATTTGTTTAATACCTAGAAGTGGTGCCGTGGCAATTGCTGATTTTCACCTTTATAGCAATCTGTACAATTTATATCTTATATAACTGACATACATACATATATATACACACACACTAATATACACATACACGCTACATATATATGTAATGACACACTGTGTATATATATATACACACATAATGACAACCTCCTGACAACAAGAGAAGTTATGTTATATGTGTAAGCAACAAAAAAATGAAGATGAATATAGCTATGCTTTAATTGATAAATACATTTGCACAACTTTACGCATGGCTGCATTAGAGGTTGAATGCTAACACCTACAACACGGGATCCATACTTTTATCA
>ML675604.1:48723549-48795675 GCA_007922155.1 Mesoclemmys tuberculata
TCAATTCCTGAAACTTTATTCATACCTTATAAACATGACTGACACTAAAAAGAGTGTACTTATTGATTATTAGCACATACCTTGATTCATCAGAACCAGGCTTCCTGCAAGTAGGGCCATGCAGTTGGTAGGCTGATGGTTATGTAGGTACTGGAAACCCCATCCTCGCCTGTATGACGTTTCATACATATATTCTGAGGCATTAGCAATCACCTCAAGAAATCTTTCCTGTTCAGTCTTGCTAAGGTAATTGTACAAGAAGTCGTAAGCAGTGGCAAAAGCGACCAAAGAGTGAGCAAGAGGGACCTCATCCCATGGAGCATCCTTCACTAACCTGTCAAAGAAGAAAGAGGTCAATGAATTGATTGGGCTCCACAGATTTTCACCACGTTTTGATGTGAAAGTGACTCAATAACTTTGAAATTAGGTATCTAATGCAAAAAGTTAACAGCCTTCCAACAAGAAACAACCAAACTAGTTTTAAGATGAAGCTTGGTACATTTATGAACAGGATTATAGGACAACGTTGTCTGAAATAGCAGGGGACGGGACTCAACAACACAGAAGGTCACTTCCAGTCCTTTAACGTATGTTCCTAACACATAGCATGTTCTATCTATTAACTTTCTCTGGACCATTTCAGTTGCTTCTAAATAGATAGAGGAAACATACTTAAAAGCTCATCATAGATAAATGAATTCCTTTTCCTTAGATAAATGGATATCTTTACCTCAGTCTCTGCAATATTTTAGGTTTGCCTGCAGGAATAGGTGTGTGGAAAATTAGGTCATAGAACACATTTTGAGGTAATATCCATTTATCTGAAGTAAAACTGGTAAGTTTCAAGGATGACCTTTAATCTGAAAGTGATATCATAAACTTAATATTCTTCTCAACGTTTGTTACAATCTTTTATTTTTAATTGAATTTAATGCTGGTGAAAAGTATCTGAGTGGTGATCTGGAGTCCTCTCTGGTAGCCCAGTATATCTTTCCAGAGTAAATATCACATGGGCAGCAACAGTGCAAATTCCTCTACGCTGACCTTCTGTGATGGGGAATATGATCTCCACAATGGAGAGAAAGGGGATCTTGGCAGTACCATCTCTCTCCATCTGCAAAGCCTGCAGAGGCTGGAGGAGGAGATTTAAAAGGTAAGCAGAGTAGTTCACTAGCAGGCAGCCAGCAGAGGTGAGCTGACTTGCACTCTCAGCTCCTGGGAAGCAAACTGTTCCTCAACACCTCTGTCATTTTCTGCCAAATCAAACTTAAAATCTAGTAGTCAGAGCTCATTGCCAGGTACAACAACGTTGGAGTCTTATTGGAGTTTTTAGTTGCTCATTGTGGAAGAGCTGTAGACCTTACAGCCAAAGGTTTTACACATTTTCCCTAGAAACGCATTATTTCCATTTGACAACAGCAAACATTTCCAGATAAATGAAATGAGAAGCTAACTGACTTGGGTGAACAAGTCTGCACACATCCAGGGTGTTTTTTTTACTGTCTCCTTAGAGCCACAAACTTGGAAACTTTGGTTAATCTATTATATGTCAAATCTAGCTCAGTCCCCACATTCCTTACTATTTCTGCTTTTACATCTTTCATTTGCCCTAAAAAGACTCTGATCCGTGTGCTCTTATTAATTAAGAGGTTGATTTCTTTGTGGTTCAAAGGTTACATTCTGCCTGACTTACAACTCCTTGAAATACCACTGACTTTCATGGAATTGCATGATGTCCAGTTCAGGACAGAATTTAGACCTACTAATTCATTTCAATTGCAGAATGCTTTCAAGAAAAAATAAATTTACAGCAACAAATCCTGGGATCTCAGAAGGGAGAGTTCACTCCTTAATTCTTCTCTGTCAAACACAGAAGGTTTGGGCTTTTAGACACTGTCTACACTAGAAAATGTTATACCCATTTTCCAGCAATAGTGCACAACTGTATACAGAATCCCAGAATTTTCACCTCTGTGTCATGAACCCCTGATCAATGAACAGACCCTTGAACATGGATTTGGAGACCCCTGATTTTCAAATCATGTTCCCCTTGGTTCACACTAGACCTTTCCACATTCAAAGCTCAGGCAGTGTTCAGGAGGCAGAGGTGCAACTGTAAGTGCTTTATCCTGGAAGAGCTTAAATGTGGCAAGGGCCAACTGGTGCTCTACAGTAAACTAACTCCTATGGAACCATTTTACAGTTAAGTCCAAAGCACAACTTCACTGTAAGTGGAAGCGTCTTTACAAACTGTCACAGCTTGCATTCTGGAATGGATTTAAACAATTTGGAAATCTTTCACCTTAGTTCATCATAAATGGAATAGTACTGTTAGAGTTCACTGTAAATGGGTTCTATTATGGTAATTTTAGGTTTGAATCAGATGTAAAAATACTACTAATTCAAATATTAAAACATTTTGAGTAAATGTGAGTTAACTGCAGATATGGTTTTTAATAAAATGAGGGATTTCATCTACCCAGGAGGGGGTCAATTTACTCCCTTTTCAGTGAATTTAACTTGACTTTTTGACATATAAAAGTCCATAGCTTCTCTCTGTGTCAGAAACCACCTCTAGATTCTACAACTGAAGTAGACAACATTGACATAAATAGTTGCCTGCCCAAGACAAACTTCACAACAGAATAGTACCTGCCCAAGCTTAAACTAAATTATGCTGCAATACTAAATAGTAACCTGCCCAACAAAAGAATGAATCACTAGCTTCTCTCCAACAGAAAACATCAAATCAAAGATGAAGACCCACAAAGGTTCAAACTCAACACACAGCTCTGTTTAACAGTTACAGAAAGGAGCCAATGTCTATACTTCTGATGAAGCTTGTACTTCATGAGCCAGAATTTTAGCTGGTAAATAAGCATAGCTCCATTAACTTAATTATCTTCAATGGCGCTATTCTAATTTACACCACCTGAGGACCTGACCCACAGACTCTAACTTAGAAAGCAAGGCAGAAAAGCAGAACAGGAAATTTAAACCTGCCCACATTCTTGTGAAACCTCAACAAATATGTGACTCAAAGTTAATAAAATTGAAACCTGAAAAATCTGTTTGCCAGGTGTTACATTTCTTAAATTACAGCTGCAACTCCTCCAGCCCCGGTGTCCAACTCCTAAAGAAATGCACCATGAGAGTTGCTGCGGACATACTGTAAGAATGAACGCACAAATATATGTGGTGAATTATCTGGACAGCAAGGTTCATGATGTACTCATTTTAAAGTTAATTTGTGTCTGACTTTTTGGAGTGGGGGAGAAAAAGGGTTACTTTTAGTTAGAGATATTCAAAGAGGTCAGAATCCCACTCTAAGTAGTCAACCTTAAAAACAGAATAATGGAGGCAACATAACCAGGATGGTGACGTCCATTCCAGGTAACTGTAGTGGACCCAGTAGAAGGGTTGTATTGTAAAAGGCTAGCAAATTGCTCCGTCATCTCCCTTACACTCTAATCACTTCATTGCTGTCTCTCGTACATGGCATGGTGACAGCTACAATGAACATTCACCCTTTGATGTGTCAAGGTTTCAGTAGCATGTCAGAGAATGTCATCACATGTTATTGCCTGCAGGGAAAAATACTCCAAACGTGTTATTGGAACTCTTGTTGATCTCATTATCGTAAGTGGTGTGGTGCACACAGGCAGCTACAAGTGTAGACATAGCCTTAGTCACCTACATAAATGAAGCCAGTTCTTGATGGACAAATGTCCGCATGATAACAACTGCATCCTTTGCTGCATGTCACAGCAGAGAAAAAGGGTAACCATTACATGGTTGTGAAAACTGAACTTCACTCTCACTCAGAGAGTGATTGTTCTAGGTCAGATCTGGAAAACACACTAGTGGTTAAGAGTGGAGAAAGTTGTAACTGCTTAACTGTGCTGCACCTGTTCAGTGGATAAACAGATTTTAGTTTCTTAGGCTGACAATCTGCCACCTAGCACTAAAATATTAAAGAAATGTTGGATGTATTTATATCTTCAGAGAGAGGTTAAAATATCTCAGAGAGGTGCACTGGATAATGGACAACTCTTTCATCTGGTCAAGAATAAAAAGTAACAAGCAGCAGGATGAATCATTTAGTGACAATAATTTTAACAACTGAATATTTGGCTGAACAGAGCCGTCCGCAGTTTTTGCTTGGGAGAAAGTGTAACAGAAAAACTCACAGAACAAAGCGGCATTTCTTAGAACTACTCTCACTGCTCCAGAATCTGCCATGTAATTAAGACTTACTTTACACTTCCCAAAGAAAGGAGAATAGACATCTTTCTAGAGATGGTCACAGAAGAAAAACATGAAGGAGATCATTCAAACTCTAAAACTTGCTCTAAGGAACTACCACTATTATAATAAACGCTTGGAAAACTTTGGATAAGGCAAGATATATCCAAAATATACTGGACTCCACGCAAGTAGGAAGGATTGCTTGAATTTGTTGAACAGATTCAGGCACTGTTTTCTTCATAGGCCTTGAATGCATCCCTGTAAATAGAGGCAAATGAAAAAAATATACTTATGGTTTACATGTGATAAATGATATTGTAGTACAAAAATGTATATAAGTTAGAAGAGGCACCTACTGGGAGCTTGCCAAACTTTACAGGAAGGAGGAATTTATAATATGGTTCAATTGTCTAACATATTTTCAGTTTATAACAAATCTTCGTGGTATTATTTTAAATGATGAGTAGTTAACACAATCAACCTTGGGATTTAGCTTCTACCTGTAACACTGCAGGGAAATACTGATCATCTTATATAAGTAGTGTTGCGTCTTAGATGCTTTTTAAGATTCTGACCTGGTACAAAATGGTATCCATTTTGGATTTGACACCTTCTAGGAATCAATGAGCCTAAAGGTAAAAAGTTAGAGCCCATTCCAGCAGTCCCCTTGTGAGTACTGATGTAAATGGGACCATCAGTTATATCCATGCAGCACAATTTAATTACCTGGGGTTCCATAGGAATAAATAGAGGTTGGCTCTTTAAGAGAAGAAGTGAAGATGAATACCATATCCACTTAAAACATTAGAGGAAGTTTTAGATAGGCATGATTTAATTAGAATATGGCTAGGACACTAGCATTAATATTCTTACTCTTGTGAAAAGTCTCGAGACTCTTAAGTGACCATGAGTAGTCAAGATCTCTGCTTCATTCCTTGACAGCATTTCCAGTGCCCTATAACACCATTATGGGGCATTAGTTGACTCAAGGACACTAGTGAATGAATCAATGAATTAGCAACACTCTTTCTCTTCATTATGCTACCAACTGCCTTTCATATTTAGTTGGCTTCTTTTCCAATATGCCACAATTTCTCTTTTCAGAAATTGTTTTTCTCTAGTCTCTGCATTGCTTTCTCTAATCTGTAGTGAGGCCAAAATTTAGCAGCACTAAGGAATATTAGCAGAGAAAAAGTCGATTAAAAATAATTCCTAACCTGAATTGCTGTGGAATTAATTTTATACGAGTCAAATATTTGACGCATTTGTTCTAACTGAGAATTACTCATTCTTTCACATTTGCATATTCTCACTGATGTAACTAGGTAAGGCACTATCAGAGGAAACTTTTAGAAAAGATTTAAGAATAAGAAAAGAATAATCCTCATGTAGCACTCCTCTGTTTTTGCAATTCAGTCTTCACAAGATAGTCTCATAGTATCTTATTGTCAACATAATTCTTCTGAAAACTAAGACAAAACTTAATGGGCATTATCTAGACATTGTGATGTCTCCAGAAGTTCCCAAGGACTTGTGTGACTCTGGAAGTATCTGAGGAATGCTCTGACAGTACAAGAAGGGAAATGGGGATGAGGATTGGAAATAAGGGTTGGACCTCGGTTAACTATGGAAGAGAAAACCAACCTTAAGAAACCTACCAACCTTTGCATTAATCCCTGAATTTATGGAAGTACTAACAGTTCACTTCAGCTCACTTCAAAACAAGGGAGAAGGGAGGAAATCAGCACTGGCCACATGTAAAGAGCAAAATTAGTAAGGAAAATAATGTCATTTAAGGTTTCAAGAACATGTTACAAAACAATAGAGAATTTGCAGTGCTTAATTGGTGCCAGGGCTTGTCAGGGCTGAGTCTCAGCATCTCTAGTTCATAGCCACCACACTTCTGGGCTTGCTGCATCAGTTATGAATGTTAAAAAACAGTTTGAGCCCTGGCACTTCCTATTGTCAGGTGTTGGTTGCATGTGTGTTCTTTCGGTGTGATGTTCTGGCTCTGTGCAGATAGCTGATACAGCAGATCACAATTGGATTGCCCAATAAGACCCGTAATCTAGATTCAGTAGCAAAGGTGCCTGGCCAGGTTTATTGTAGACAAAGCACGGTCCTGGTATTCCACAGACTGTACAGAACCACTAACAAATATATGCTTGTTACAATGGACCAGCTCAATGGACAGCAGGATTTTCCACCCCCCCTCAGGCCAGCCAAAGACACTCCCTTTGAAACCTTCTTTTATACACTGTTACAAACAAGTTACATGTTGCCCTTCTGACATGGTTAGTTGCCATTCTCTGACGTGGGCTAATTATCACCCTTGTACATGTTGGTTCGATCAAAACATCTCTACCCATCCTACTGTCATTCTGACCTCACCTAAAAGAGGGGCAGCATGTTCCTGTTACCTTTGGGGAATGTGTTTGTACCATACCTAGTATCGGGGCGTTCTGGTACCACTTTTCTGGAATGTGCTTGTGTGTGTATCTTGTGCCTACCTAGCGATTCTTTAGGAAGGTGTGTGTTTGCAATACCAGCACTTTTCTGTGAACTAGCATGCAGGCTCACAGCCTGATTTCTGCTAACTTTGCTTTATAACATCAAGGCCCAACTACTTTAACTCGGGCCTCAGGCCTCATACCTGGCCTGTTATACTAGACTTCATGTCTCAGCCTCTCACTTTTTACTACACCTCTTTCATTACAAATTAAGCACTGACAATTTGGTTATAATGTCGCTCTCAGTGCACGGGAGGGGACATTCTGACCATTCTTTTTTGGAACTGAGAGCCTCCTCCAGTCCCCTGTCACTCTTCTTCCTAACAGACCTGTGGTCCTTCCTCCCTTGCCATTAAAACTACTTTCATGCCACTCACCCCTCCTTTTTCTTTCATATCTCTACATGCAGGGAGGTTCCAGACTTTTGTCTTTCATTAAAAAAAATTGTGGCACTAATTAGTATCAATCATGATCCTTCTGTGTTTATGCTATAAAGCTTGTTTTATTAGTGCTAAATGCCATAACAAAGTATGGTGCCATGCAGAAACAAATTATATATATATATATATTATTATTTTAACAGACTTTCTGGTATTTTGCAGCCAATGTTTATACCAGACATGCCAAAAAATGAGCTGGACTGTAAACTCTCAATATCAATTTCATCATTCTTTCACAGTGAGACAAACTGAGCTGTATGTTTCAAAGATATAAAGAAACTCTTTGGCTTTCTGATAAAATTTACTTAAAAAAATTCCATTTTTTGTATGACCGGTAGCTGGGCATTGATGGAAAGAGTGTAGTAGGCTCCAGAACTTTGAACAAGGCATCCCAAAAGGCTAATGAGTTGCAGGTTAACAAGGGATACCTAGAGGTCTGGAGATTTGCTATACCACATTTTCTTGTTAGTCATTGCTTCATTCACTACTGTTTCATTGGAAAGTTCGCACTTGCTTGACTACAGTTCTCTCACATATAAGGCCCATCAAGTAAGACCTATCTTCAGATTCTACTCTCTGCTAAGCAACGTGATGACAAAATATTTGCATTAACAAAATGGCCTGTGGACAATAAAAAATGTATTTTGAACTCTGCTACATAGATTTTGCCTTTCAGAACTGCCAATTTCACTGTAATAAGGTCAGAAAATTTGTGAATGTACAGGGAATTGGATTTCACAGTTTTAAAACTGGCTGGATTAAAAAGAAATGCTTTAAAAATTCTTTATCCAAAATATAAAACCTGATGAGACTTATGTCTATAAGATGTGGGCCTCTAATTACATCACTCATTTCTGGAACACACTCAGCAAGCATATGGAAATAATCGCTGTTACAGATCCCATCAGCCAAAAATGCACTCTTGCTCGGGAAAATTCTCAAGGCGAATGACAGATAAAATGCCAAGGAGCTAATCTATAACCTCCACAATTATCCTCTTTTCTGTAAAAAGCTGCCCAAACAACATACTAGTCTATGGCTTAAATAAAAGGACAAACCTTCCCTGAGATTTCAGACAAATTTCTCATGTCAAATCCCAGGAAAACCAACCAAATTCTTTAGATAAATGGGGTATCTTCATCTTCTTAAAATCCCAGTGCAAGCATTTTTAAAATGTATCCTTTGATTAACTGTTGGAAGACTGGCTTTCTGTCATGCTGTCTCTTTCTTCCTTACTAGATTCAAAAAGATCATCTGCTTCCATATTATTTCTTTAATGATTGATTATGCTTCTCCATTAATAGTTCTTTGATTACTTTAAAAATAATCTTCATCAGGGTATCAGTCAGTAATATACTACCAACATTTGATGTTGTGACAAACAGCATTGAGATACAGATAAACTTTCCATTTAGCCCTTATAAATGGGACCTGAATTAAGGTTTTTCTTTATTACATATTATAAATTAATTACTGTAATAAAAAGATATAAAATTGGACACTTAAGTTTTCTGTCCTTCATATAACAGCATCACACTTTACCATAACCATAGTATGAAAAAATTAAATTATTCAGAAGGAGTCTCATTCACACAAGAATGAAATTTTAAAATGACAAGTAAAATTTTACTTTCAGGGCACTCCACCATGCTCTGGAATAACTGCCTGTGGCACTTAGAATCACTTATTTTATTTAAACACATACATAAAATGATCTTCACTTACATTTTTAAAAATTAAAGGTGTTAACTTTTAGATCCAATGTCATCTGAGCAGAAATCAAAGAGAAACATAGGTAAAACAGCAGAAGGAATCAAGCTGCTAACGACAAAACTTTGAGAAAGTCAGATTTGAAACATTCCAATCTATTGGAATCTATCCAATCCTGACAATGAGAGAATGGCATTTTCAATGAAACAATGTATCTACCATCACGATTATGAAATTAACGAGGTTGTACTAATATCAACAAGAAAGACATTTGTCTTCCATAATTCCAGGCACATGGGGTATATTTTCTGTATACTAGCAGAGAGAGTGAAAGCTGGGACATCCTGAATAGCCCAAGAGGCAAATTCTCTCCCCCAAATAAAAAGCCTGAGGAAAACGGCTTTTGTTGCAGCAATTTGCTATAGAAATCAGGGAATGGAATCTTTTCCCAAGGTTACAAGTCAAAATGGGTGATTTTTAATTGTTGATCCATGACTTTGGGGACCTAATTGTCATGCCACTATCTTTATCCCAGAGTCTCCTTGGTGGTGTGTGGATAGAGCCACTGTCCCATGGCACTGCTCCCACAGTGCCCAGCCATTGCAGAATCTCTGCAACCTACTCCCCACTCACACCACTCCTAGACCATCATGATATGGGTTTTTTTGGGTTTTTTTTTTAAGCACCTCACCACATGGTGCAGCGGTACCACAGCAGTTCTGCTGCCTTTCAAGTCCTGGGATACCCATGTGGGAGGACTGGACTCATAGCCAAACTAAATCTCTCCTGAGACTACCTAAAACACTAACCAGAAGCAACAGAACTTTCCTTGAGTCTGTCAAAAGACTCCAAGGGTATCTCCAATGTGACAAACTCTGAATGACTCCTTATACGCTATAAAAATTAAAAATAACTCGCTATGCACACTGAAAGGGTTTAGGTCAGGGTAGGCCAATGACAGGTTTTGATAAAGAACAGCCACTGTTTTTTTATTAAAAAGCAATCTATGAAGAATTTTCCCTGCATATGCAAATTCTAACAAAATGAATTTATATATAATTTACCTCCTTCTCTATCCCACCTCTCCCATAGGTTTTATCTGGGCTTGGAAGGATTATATTTTTATTCAGTACAAATGACAAACATTGGCTTGGTCTATACTTACCTTCCGGATTTGGCGGCAGTCGACAGGAGATACACAAGTGATGGACAAATCTTGCGTATCTCCCATCGACTTCGCTGCGTCTGTTCCGTGCGCCATCCACACTGCACTGAGCCACCTACTGAGGTGGTTTTCCTCCGTCGATTTCTGGATCAACTGAGTGGGTCTACACAGTCAGTACAGACATAGCCATTGATTCCACCACAGACACACAAGCCAATGAAAAAATAATAATCAAAATGTACAAAATGTAGGCAAAGTAAGAGAAACACTGCTTGAAAACTCATTCATTTGATTTGAAGATAATTACTTTGTTTGTTTTGACATGTGATGTGAAGCTGACAATCTGTGTGTCAATGGTTATAAAGCTTTCACTTTTTGAATTTCAGCACCAACTGTCATTAAATTATTGTCTGACTCTTCCTCCCACATAATTTTCCACAAAAGATAAAATATAAGAAAAGCTTAAAAATAAACATTGTTTTAAATTTTTTTTTAGAATTTTGATGGATATTATTGAAGTCTGCAAAGACTAGTTTTACAGAGCTACAGTCCCAGTCCTGCATGCTGTTCCGTGTGGGCTCAGCAGCATTAGCGGATAGTTTTAACCTTAATCTTGAATAATCTTATTTTTCATTTTCTTTTATTCTGTGTCTGTCACTTATAACTATAAGGAACATAAGAACGGCCGTACTGGGTCAGACCAATGATCCGTCTAACTCAGCATTCTGTCTTCCAACAGTGGCCAATGCCAGGTGTTTCAGAGGGAATGAACAGAACAGGTAATCATCAAGTGAGCCATCCCGTCACTCATTCCCAGCTTCTGGTAAACAGAGGCTAGAGACACTTCAGTGAAACAGTGATAAAGGGGAAACACTGACCTCAAAACACACTGCTATTGAAGCACAAGGAGATAAATGTTAACTCTGCGCAGTGTATGAAAATAAAATAGGGGTTAAGAGACAATGTAAATCCATTACATTTTCCCTCTAAAAGTGAAACCATGGTTTAAAGGGACTTTTACTATTAAAATCCAGGAAAATCAACAACTGCTCTACACTGAAGAGGTTGCATATTGAGTGTAGGATGCCTATCAGAGACCCAGCAGCAGTACTGGCTTATAAAGAAAATGGATTTTCCAGTTCAGACAGCTTAAAAAGAAAATAGAATGATTTAGTCCTCCCTTCTTTCCCCCATGGGGAAAAAGAGCAAACACAAAGGTGCACACAAAAAGTACCATAAACAACGGCATAACCAACGTAGCTCCCAATAACATGGGGTACATTAGCTCACTCAGACCAAGACCAAGACCAAGACCTAGTCCTTCACTGGCTAGCTTTTTTTCCTGTGGTTTCTGAAGTTTTGTTTCTTTTAATCCTGTTTCCTGTGTCCCAGGTTCGCATTTGCTAACCTGCTGTACCTTTGCCTTCAGCATGGTTTGGCTAAGCTGGCTCTCCCAGCCATTAGAAATCTAGCAACAACCAACACTAGCTGTTACAAAGGGGCATGCGTTTGCCTATTTATTCTTTACCTAGTCTGGAATGAACAAATGCTGCAGACATTAATACAAAGAAAACAAATAACAGAAGAAAACCTTTCACACTACATTCATAGCCCAGCTGCTCAGACATAAATACCACTCAAAATACAAAAACCCAGAACAGGACAGATAAATGAATTTCAAAGGGAAAATAAGACAAGGCAAACAAACAACCAACCAACCAAACAGAGACACATGATCTTGTCATGATGCCTCATTAATTCAAAATCTGATGTGTACAAGATAGGTTCAAGAACACTGTATCAAATGGGTGCTACAGATCAGGACTAAAATGCTTTGGCAAATTAGACATTTCATGCACTATTTAATCAAGAAAGTAAATGCCACACTGTCATTCTGAATGATAGATTTGATTTAAGTCAATGTTATGAAATTTGAAATGAAACATTGGAACAGACATCTAGGTACGGTATTAAGTCTTATAAATAAAGAATATCCTCTTGTCCTTCCTCCACTATAGAGAACCTTGTTAGGAAGGTAAGAAGTTCTACCACTGTATAAAAGAGAGATACTATGCGAGACTCTTTTTTAAACTAAGCAAGCAGCATCACATGCGATATCTTTACTGAGGGCCAGAATCTGTCACACTTACTTACATTGAATGTAACCTTTTTTCTATCTTCGTGCCTGGCAAAGATAAAAAGCCACCCAACATCTCATGCACAAACCTGGGGTGAAATCTTGGCCCCACTGTAGTCAATGGAAGTTCTTCCATTGATTTCAATGGAGCCAGGATGTCACCGCAGGATTGTGCACTGATTATTCTTTCAGTTAGAATTATTGATAACCGACAATGCCCAATGAAGATTTAAAAGTGGCTAGTTCACCCTTTCTAATAAAGGACACATAATTCTCAGCATTATTGGCTATCAAACTGAATATACAGACCACTGAATTATGATTTGGGATATTCAGAACAGGCAAGCATATCAAGTTAAATATAGAAGTTGGCACCTTCGTGCAAAAGTACTCTCACACATTCACTCATTCAATTGCAAGCAGAGTTTATGCAATAAGAACAAAAAGACAAAAATCTACCAACTAGGCTGAGCCGCCATCCTTTCCATGTAATCCTTGGCCATGTTTAGGGCTTCGATATTCTCAGGGTAGAGCACACAGAACATTGCCAGGGCACCCAGATTGTTGCCATAAATTTCATTCCATCGAGCACTGAACTCCTTGGGATCCCAGGGAGGAAGATATTCCAGGGGACTGGACAGCATGGTCTGAACTGCCTCTGTCAGACGAGCTGCAATGTGCTGATGCGTAGTGGCAGCCTTGATCCGCAAATCCTCCACCTCTCCTTTCGAAAAGAAAAGCATGGGGTAGCTGTCGTAGTTGGCATTGACAAAAGGAATCACAGCGCTTGGATTCTCATCGGTGCTGGAAGCCAAAGCAAAGCAAATCACAGGTATGAAAAACACACTGGGAGCGCCCCGTGTGTGAGTCCTCATTGTGGCATCAGATCTCCAAGTCTCAATGGCTGCCAAACCATCTTTGAAATAGCCTAGACGTGACAAACAAGAGTGAAAAGGGGCCATTAGAAACAATTCATTAGACAACAATTGACATCACAACGCATTATATAAGAAATTTGACTCAGTCTGACATTATAAGAAAACATGTGTGCTGTACAGCTGGCTTTTAAATCGTTTTACATGGATACTTCAGACAAACCCCCTTCTGAGAAACTGATTTTAAAATCAGGGAAGCTGCATTTTTGGGAAGAAAGGCTCTTTCCTCAGATTCCGGAACGAGGAGGATGGTATAATACACAGATGGATACAAAGACTCAGAATAATGATGTTTGTGCCTAATAAAAAACATAATTGATTGTGCTAGTTAATGGGGGGGGGGGGAGGAAAAGAGAAGCAGAGATTAACAGCAGCCAAGAGTATGTGCTGCATTGGCTGATGTTACCAGCTGTGGAGTAAAGGTTTTGGAATGCTAGAGGTTTGCGCTGGGGTCATTTTGTACTGTGCACAAGGCCTCTGGTTCTGACACGTCTATGTTTAAAAAAGAAAAAAGCAAGCAACCAGCAGAGTTCTGGAAAAGCACATGAAATAATTGGCCTTAGGGTGTGTGGATTTTTTTCCTTATTATTTTAAAGGGCCTTGCATTTTGTATGTGAAGATTTACTACTAGTCACTAAAGAAGTTGAAAGCTGAACAAAAGCACGTTTTCCTAAATACACGATTGTCTTAAAATGTGTTTAAATGACAAATCTATACAGAGGTTAAATGTAAGTGTTTAAATATAGGTAGTTACTCTTTTAAAATGACTAACTCTCTAGCCCTGGGTCGCAGACAAAACAAGGTTAGGATCCCTTGAGGAAAGTCAGGGAATTCTTGGAATTCTTAAGAGGGGAAAGGTTATAGAAAGCAGACCCAGAAGAGACAGTTTTATGTAAATAGTGAACAGTAGTTTTCAATTATTAAAAAGAGATGTAGGCAGAGGGAAACCAGCAACCAAAATCAAAGATAAAATGATTTTGCCAAGGAAAACTTGGTTCACAGACTCAGAAAGAAAAATCTTAAGGGGTTAAAGTATAGTTGCCCCCAAATCTCCACCCAACCCCACATACACAGAGAGGCCAAGATTTTCAGAACTGAAGTTAGGCTGTTAGTCCATATTTAAGCACCAAGGCCCTGATTCAACAAGTAGTCACAATGTGACTACTTCTGTGCTTAAAAGTTACACATGTACCTAAGTGCTTTGTTGGACAGGGGCCCTAAAAAAGTGGGATCTGTTGGGCATTTTTAAAAAATCAGGTTGTGATTCAGATGTCCAAATATGAACTTAGGAGCCTAACTTCAGGCACCCAGTTTTTAAGTTTTGGCCATGCTGTGTGTCTTCTTTCATGTGTGCCACCAGGATAAAAATAACATAAGCATTCTAGTTCAGACATCAGTTCCCAGCACAATAATTTCTTAACACTGAGTGATGGGAGAAAACAATGAATAGAGCATTTATTAGTACTTTATTACATTGCATGAATAAGTTCTGTGTCTTTTAGACAAAAGAATTATGATAGAACAATTGTGTAGATTGCTGGGGACAATTTTTATTATTTTTAGTATCTCTCTCACTGACACAAGTTTATCTAGCTACCCTTAAAACTAATCGTATCAACCAGTTGTAAACAATGAAATCCTGCAATAAAATATTCTGACAGGAAGGAGTTAAGAACCAATCAAACCAGTACATCATGTTTCAACATGTTTCAAACATGATGTGGGTTTCCCAATAGTTCTGAAGGATTGTTTCCATAATAAAAGCCATAGCTTTCTAAAAGTCCTTTTAATCCTTTAGATCTGAAAAAAAAAAGATTAAACAAAAGATAAACCAGAAAGGATTTCTGAAGAACAGCTTCAATTCCTGATCCTAGAATAGAAGGGAAAACGATAAATGTTTTCTCCATGACCATACCTCACAAGAAATCTCCCTGCCCACAGAAGAAGCAAGAGACAGATGCTTCACTAGGCAAAATCTTCATTCCCTTTTCTGGTTTCAGTTCAGGAAAGTACTCTACACCACCAGTGGAACTTAAGCATTTCCTGAATCAGAGCCTCTCTGAACAAACAATACAGAAAATACAGGAGCATTTCCTGGGGTCTTTGCAAGGTAGATCACAACTTCCTAGTACACCACCATTCCACTGACATCCAATTACACAAGTGATGCATCAAATAAACAGGTCATGTATGAAAAGAAATATCTTCTTTTCTGCCCTTCATAAATTCCTCAAATATGGATCTGAAATATAAATGCTGAATGAACCTTTTTTCCCCACATACATTTACAGTAACCATCATATACAAGACTGACTGATCTGAAGATAGGCTGCTGTAGGAATAAACCTCATTTTTCACTATATTAAAAAAATCAAGATCTTGAAGAAAGTCAGCAGATATTAGTTAAAACAGTATTTCAAAATCATTCCTGTTTGTATTTCATATGTCCAGGAGTAAAATGATAAATGTTCATAAGGATATTTTTAAGCTGCAGAGAAGCCAACATACAGTATCTAAAACTAAAAAAGGCCCAAAATCACGTCCCCTTTTCCGTTAGTATCTATGGGTCCCGAACCAGCAGAAGTTATGTATGGGAGGAGGCAGATGACAAGGTGTTTATATTGCCTTCCTCTGAAGCTATTCTCTATGGATGCACCATCCACAGCAGTATGGAGAGAGTCAATAGGGTAGGACCCTGGCACGCCCACAGGAGCAGTGTCTCTGCGGATTCACTGTCCAAACTATGCTGCATACAAGTCAGCAGGGAGGAACACAATTACTTTACTTGGGCTCTACAACATGGGTAGAGGGCTGGACTATTTCTCACCAATCACCACAGAGGATCCCTGCCTAAAACTCACTGATTTGGGTTTTCTGAAGACAGGGAGGATTTTGGTCTAAGTGACTAAACAGTCAAAAGACAAGACAGAAACTTTGCATCTTAGCAGGGTTCCTCATTTGTGAATTCTTGGAAACCTTCATCTTTATAAAGAAACTACACCACTGAATATCAATAGTAATAATGGAAACACATACTTTAAGGATCATGGATATAGCAAGCGACCAGCTTGGCTTAACAGATTAATCTTCGGTGAGCTTAAACACAAAAAAGAAGCTTACAAGAAGTGGAAGCTAAGTCATATGACTAGGGAAGATTATAAAAATATTGCCTGAGCATGCCGAGTGATATCAGGAAGGCCAAAGCACAATTGTAGTTGCAGATAGCAAGGGACGTGAAGAGTAACAAGAAGGATTTCCAGAGGTAAATTAGCAACAAGAAGGTGATCAGGGAAAGTGTGGGCCCCTTACTGAATAGGGAAAGCAACCTAGTGATAGATGATGTGGAAAAAGCTGAAGTACTCAATGCCTTTTTTGGCCTAATCTCTTCACAGACAAGGTCAGTTCAAGGAATCCATTTTGAGGCATTTGAAAGAGAAGAAGGTGATCAGGAACAGTCAGCATGGATTCATCCAGGGCAAGTCATGCCTGACCAATCTGAATGTTTCTGTGATGAAATGACTGGCTCTGTGGATGTGGGGAAAACAGTGGACGTGACATCTTGACTTTGGCAAAGCGTTTGATATGGTCTCCCGCAGTATTCTTGCTAGCAAGTTAAAGAAGTATGGGTTAGATGGACAATAAGGTGGATAGAAAGCTGGCCAGATCATCAGGCTCAATGAGCAGTGATCAACAGCTTGATGTCTAATTGTAGCCGGTAATAAGCAGAGTGCCCCAAGGGTCAGTCCTAGGACCAGTTTTGTTCAACATTTTCATTAATGATCTGGAGGATAGCATGGATTGTACCCTCAGCAAGTTTGCAGATGATACTAAGCTGGGGAGAGTGGTAGATATGCTGGAGGAGAGGGATAGGATACACAGTGACCTAGACTAATTGGAGGGTTGGGCCAAAAGAAATTTGATGAGGTTCAACAAGGACAAGTGCAGAGTCCTGCACTTAGTAGAGAAGAATCCCATGCACAGCTACAGACTGGGGACTGACGAGCTAGGCAGCAGTTCTGCAGAAAAGGACCTGGGTGTTACAGCAGACAAGAAGCTGGATATGAGTCAGCAGTGTGCCCTGGTTGCCAAGAAGGCTAATGGCATATTGGGCTGCAATAGTAGGAGCGTTGCCAGCAGATCAAGGGAAGTGATTATTCCCCTCTATTCAGCACTGGTATGGCCTCATTTGGAGTGTTGTGTCCAGTTTTGGGCCCCCCACCACAGGAAGGATGTGGACAAATTGGAGAGAGTCCAGCGGAGGGAAACACAAATGAGTAGGAGCTGAAGTACATGATTTACAAGGAGAGGCTGAGGAAACTGGGCTTATTCAGTCTGCAGAAGAGTGTGCGGGGGGGGGGGGGATTTGATAGCAGCCTTCAACTACCCGGGGGGTGGGGTTCCAAAGAGGATGGAGCTAGGCTGTTCTCATTGGTGGCAGATGACAGAACGAGGAGCAATGATCTCAAGTTGCAGTGGGGAAGATAGGTCTAGGTTGGATATTAGGACAAAGCCTTTTCACTAGGAGAGTGGTGAAGCACTGGAAGGGGTTACCTAAGGAGGTGGTAGAATCTCCATCCTTAGAGGGTTTTAACGCCTTTCTTGACAAAGCCCTGGCTGGGAAGATTTAATTGGGGTTGGTCCTGCTTTGAGCAGGGGGTTGGACTAGATGACCTCCTGAGGTCTCTTCCAACCCTAATCTTCTATGATTCCACGATCATGAAACATGAAAAGCTGCAATAATAAACTCAAAGAAATAAATCTATAAATAATTATGAGAAGCTACAGATGATGAAGCCCTATACATACTGGGGCAGCCACGACAGACTGCAACTCACCTTCAGGAAGGTCAGACAGCAGTACAATCACTGTCCTCCCTCGAAGGTTCTGCCAGAGGAAGCAGCTTTCATTTTAGGCTCCAGCAGAGACTCTCTGGGAGATACTCTCCAGCTATTGGATAAAATTAGCACACTGGGTGTGGCTCATCTTTTAAGATATGCACACTTGCAATCTCTTATCTCCAGTTGTGGGTTGAGATTCCCAAAACAGGAACACAAGGTTAGACCAAAACTGGGGCCTGCTTCATTTCCCCTTTCACTTTGGAAGGAGGTGTGTGGCTACAGCACTTTAAAACCACTCATTATTTCCCATTTTTTGAAGTATTAATTCTTCTAATTCAGATGCAATATAGTCACTCATCTGGGAAGAAGTTATAATAATGAAAGATGGCATTATGAACAAAGAACAGGACAGGCAGTCGTGAGCTCTAAGTTTTATTCCTGTGTCGGCCACAGACCTTCTTTCATCATCAGACCTTCGGCAAATCACCTAATCACTCTGGTCATGATTCAGCAAAGCACTCAAGTCCATGCTGACCCAAATCCATCCTTGTTCAGCAAAGCACTAAAATGCATGGTTAAGTCTCAGTGAAATCAATGGGATGTAGGCAAGCACATGATCAGTTCATGCTTTGCTGAATAGGGATGGACTCAAGCCCTTGCTTGAGTGCTTTACTGAAGTGGGACTTAGGAACACAGTTAAAATGCACTTTGGATCATTCTAGATGAAAGAGTCAAGAACTTTCAGAATTTTCTCTCTCTGTCTAATGGGAATAATTTTGCCCCACTTCACATGGCTGTTTAGAGGCTGTCTCTCTCTTATCAGATGCACGGTTATGTAAGGCAAAGGCTAGAACATGGCCCCAAATAGTAACAATTATACAAATAAATGCATAAATGTTTTAGATTCACTACAACTGGATTAATTTATATAGTAAAATTCAATTGCTGGAGTAGAATTTATTTATTTTGAAAATTAACTTCTATAATGCTGAATAACCTTTAACAGGACAGTCAACTGATTTAAATTATTAGTGTATTACTCTCTAATGTATCTGTGTTTCTAAGATACCAAGCATTACAGAAATAAATCAGATTCTTTTGCAAACAAGTAGGAAATCTGATTATTTGGACTGCTGGGGTAATTCCAAATTTGTTCAGATTACTGGCAGTTCATACACTCAGTTATCAATGGTAACAGAATCAATACGCTGACATGCTGCCAGCTTGTTAGACAGAAAGATGAGGATACAGGGGAGCTAGATAATTGGAATCCTATCATACACTATTATTTAAATTAAGATTTCCCTTAATCTTGTCTCAAAATGTGAAACCACACAGCCGCCAAACGCAACTTGGAAGCTAAGCTTTAGGAAGCAACTCAACATTTTTGGGAAAGAATTTTCTTTGGCCGATTAGTTGGAAACTTGGCTGATACAGCCAAGTATAAAAAGAAGGGAAGTGTGCTACAAGCCTTTCTGGGCAAGAAAAAGGTTAATACCATTTTCTCAATAGTTTGAAAGGACAGTTTAATTGGATCGCCTCCAGAATACTTAACAGTGGTGTTTTTAAATCCACTTACACTTAGTCTATTCAAAGCTTCATCAACAAACAAAACACAAATTCAAGTTAGGAGATGTCTTTATCTTGGAAAAATAGCATAACAATCATACCGATGATGGCTGAAGAAAAGTTTTCAAGAGCTCATTCTGCCAGTAAAGGGAAACCTAAACTTTCCTGTGAATCGAAATCAGTGGATGGATGTTCAACTGTAGCCAAAATGTGTCAAAAAATTTGCTGGCACAATTTTTTGAGAAATATTGCTGTGTGCAAATTGTGAGACCTCCAAAAAAAGGTAGTTTGATACACTATGTAAGGTAAAACAAGAGGTACATTTTACTTCAGGTAGAAGTGCATGCAAAGAAAATTCCAGCACTGAGCTCCACAAGATGGAGGGGAAGGGGAGAAGTGGGCGTGGAAATCTGTAAGGCTTCCCTGCCTGTACATCACCTCAATTATGGTAAAACCCCTTTAAATAATATGGTCTTCTAGCTCTCTCAGTGAGTCTTTACAAAACAGAAAATATTTGGAGTGTCCTGGATCTTACTTTGGGGACACTACTAAACTTCAGTGGAAGTATGGCTGGCACAACAACTGCAGAATAAAGCTCTACGTGTCCAAAAGCAGAAGCTGCTGATGACCTTGCTAGCACCTTCAACTCCAGTGAGGCTCATTTCTTATATGAACAGATGTGCATGATGGATACCAAGAACTCAGAACAGGGATACAATTGAAAAAGTTCCAATTCCTGTCTTCTGCTGAGAGTATTAAAGGGAAACCCAAAATGTCCCATTTTGATGTACCTGAAAGCTACAAACTAATCTTTATGGATATGGATCTATTTATTGTAATATTATATATCTGTATCTATATATATATATCTATATATATATATATAGCCCCACCACCATAGTATCTGAAAGCCTCACAATCTTTTAATATATCGTTACCCCTTTTTTTGACCAAAGTGGCTACTCAAAGTTCAGGGCCTTAGGGATGTTTCAGATGGAAGCAGAAATTGATGATGGAGTCTAGTATTTTCTTTGAAGCAATCTTGTTTATTTCCAAGGAATGTCAAAGTTCTGCTTCTCTAAATGCAGGAGGAATCAAACATGGGATGGCTTCACTACTTACAGCCCCAAACCTCTTTAGTCAGCACAAGATCCAAAAGCTTGTTCTCTAGTGTCTAGCTTAAAGGCTTCTGTGTGGATTTCTTCAGGATGTCTCTATTGCTCACTGGTTTTGTGTTCTGCCTTACCTCTCTCTCCCACACCCATTACTCAAAACAGTACTCAGCAAAACCCTTTACCCACACAGTCCCAAACTCCTGGGCAGGTACACATAACCTTTTTGTCTTAGCTGGGAGCTTGCGATTAACTTACCCTCACAGTTACATTAATTGGGTGTGTGTACACACCCATCAGTCTCAACAAAGTTTTAACTCACCCCCTCACTAGTTTTAACCTAACTCATAACAGTATTTATCCTCACCACATTCTGTCACTTAGGGAAGTGCTATCATTTTACAGATGGGGACATGAAACACAGAGGTTAAGTGACTTGCCCAAGGCCACACAGGAAACCTGTGGCAGATTAGGGCATGCACTGGGGTCTCCCAAGTCCCTCTATTTTCCAAGTTTTTTCTCTTACACCAAACAGCTTCTATATTCCAAAAAAGACTATGTCCATAGAAGACCTCTGATCAAGACTGGTAACAATTTTAAATGAAGCTCTCTTCATCATAATGAAAAAAGGCAAGTTCTGTAAGAAAACGTGTCTTCTAAAAAGAGGCTCTTGAATTTCAGGTATTTTATTTTTGTCATTCTGTTCTTTAATTGTAATAAAAACATAATTTCTTGATACATTATTCATGGAGAAAGCTTCTATTACTCAAGTTAATATATCCCGTTAGTCTGCCCCCAGTCCTGTCTTGAATTATACTGTGATACTTCCCAAGAAATAACTTAAGCTGCAACTCATTAAAGCAACAATGTCAAAATACAGATTTTGAAAACACACACTTCCAGATAAACAGATAGAAGAGTTGTGCAAATTTTAGTGGAAAATTACCTAATACCAGTAACAGCTGTTTTCTTATGTTGGGCTGAACTGCACAGGGTATCTTGTTCCACTAAACAGGGATACATAAACATCCTTTTGCACCGGTGCTGATGCTGCCAATAAGGTAGTTACTTCTCAGAAGAGGTGGGAGGCTAGGTCACAGATCGAGAAAAAGAAATTTTCTGTAGGAATTTTCTTTTTTGGCAGTTGGCCCACATACTTCAAAAAATTACGCACATTTTTCTGTACATATATGTTGCAATTTAGTCTCATTGATGATAATGAAAATAACACGCTATATATTGACTGGAGAATTGACTGCCTGCCTAGGAAGCCCCCTCACTACTGTTGCTTTAAAAAAAGTGATTTAATACTGGTTTAAATATTTCAGCAATACAGATTTAAACATGGAAGAGCAACCAATCCACTTGATATGACATCAATGAAGTTTAAGAAGCAAATAATACAGTTAAAGAGAACTCTGGGGGTCTAATTCCTGGATATGGAAGTGCAGTTTTCACACGTGTGCATGTATCCCATGGCAAAATTAAGCAGGACACAGAGATAGCCAAGGAAAAGTACCACCTGATTCGATACAAATTATAACCTAACTGTCCAGACTCCCAATAGTTATACGTTTTAAACAGCAAGATATTTTCTGTTCCTTTCAGAACTTCAGGATGAAACAGTGATGCAGGAAATACAGATGTTCCAATACAGAATTTTTTTTTCATTCTCTCCCCTACTCCCATTTCAAGCTTGCAAACCCAGTGACCAAGCTTCAGTCCAGTGCCCAACAAGAGGATAAAATACTGGGAAGAGTGCAAAAACACCACTTCCTAATTCACAGTGACTCTAACATGGTTCACTATGAGCCATTATGTCACTTATTTTACTGCAGAGCCCACTGGGATGAAAAAATGTTAAACAGCAATTATATAAATGTTAACAAAATTTCAAAACTATTACAAATAGTGGGAAAAGTCCAGTTTGGGTATACGTTGATGATATTGCACTATGTGAAAATGCTAGGCAAAAGAAAAAACCCTCTCAAACAAATTATAATTGTAAATGTTTACTATGTGAGGTAAATGAATGCAGCAGGTTCACTAGGAATGTTTTTTATTTATTGTTCTGTAAGCAAATGAATTACAGCTTGAGAAAATAATGTGTACTGAAACACACAGTATGCAAACCCACAGCATTAAAACTGGCAAGCCAACTACAGGCCCAGCATGCTTCCTGGGCACTAAAATTCCAAAATTAGCAATCTATCATCATGTCATCCTAGAGTTTTCAGATATGCACAAGCATTCTGAATTTTGCTTTTAATTCATCTCCATAAATCTCAGCTATGGCTAATATGTTACCTAAAAAAAAGTTGGCTTTTTCATGATTTATATTCCACTAAGAGTTGTACATAGAAATAAAAGACAAACAGAGACAATATTTTTCATACTAAAGAAACAATACTTGGTATCTGTAATACTGAACAATTTCACTGGCTAATTAAGATTAGATTTATATATGACTTTAAGCTATTCACTGAACTCTGCATGTATTCAGAGCAGTATGCAGCCCTTCAGGAAATATCACCCTGTTAGAACTAAGGGTTGCAAAAATGTTGCCACATGCTACTGATAATACAGCTACTTCAAAGTACCTTAATCTATTTATTTTAGGCATTTTTATCTGCCTGTCTCCACTGTACATAGGCTGCTTGCAGTTATTTTTTCACTTCTTATAATTTGTCACTTTTACAATCATTTACATAAAGCAATAAAGGCAAAGTGTGCTCTATTAAAAAATGACTGCAAAGTTTGGTCAATTTCATAACAAGATTTACATTTTTGACACACCCACACAGAATCTCCACTGATTCTTTTTGCTAATTTAATATTTACTTAGCGTTGAAATTCTCCTTCAGCAACTTCTACTTGTGCTAACATTATTACCCTTAACTCCTTTTAGGCCCTTTTATCCCATGCTCCAGATCCATGGACTCCATAAGAAAGTCATTTTGGCTCCTAAAGGCACTCATTCCCAACTAGTGCAGACTTGTTTGTTTAAACATTTGCATTCATTGAATGAAACATCAGTGTCACCGTCAAAAGTGTAAAACCACATACACATAGAGAAAGATGTCCTGAAGTACACAGCCTTAGTACTTTTCACTTCAGATTCAACTGAAGTCACTTATTAAGGGACAGGTATGTAGTTCAGGATAGAAAACCTTATTTGTAAAAGCTTTCCAGAGAATTTAAGATTAATAAAAGAAGAAAATTCTAGAACTTATTTAGTCTTTCAGGTAGGATGGATCCAAAGTGTGTTTTAACTGTATTCTCAAGCCTTGATGATGTTCAAAGCCCTAATCCTGCAAACACATACTGATGCTATTTATTAACTAGGTGCCACAGTTCTGCATTAGGACCCTGTTGTGGTAGGTACTGTACAAACACATAGCAAAAATATAGTCTGAGTTCCAAAAAGCCTACTGTGTAAATTAAGCATCGGCATAATGTCACAGGTGAGCAATCTCACTGACCTTAATGGGACAACTCAGATGCATAAAACAAAGTACATGCACACCTGCACGATCGGAGCCCAAGGTTTCAATTCTGTGGGAAGCAGTGTACATTCTAAACATTAAATATTGTCTTGTGCAAGTACCGGGATGCAAACAGAGGAGGAAATTATTTGAGGTTACCAAGCAAGTACAGATCTGGCATAGACCAGCCTTGTAGAAGCACCAGGACGAGTACCACAAGTGTAGGAAGCAAAGTTGCAAAACATTCAAAGCATGTGTGTGAGGCACAAGGGACACAACGAGACAGAAGTCAGTCAATCATATACACATAAGAGATGAAAAAAGACCAATGAGATTAAGTAGTCCACCTCCATCAAAACAAAATTATTCCTAGTGCTTGGTTCTGTCTAATGAAGTGTTCCAGGTGATGAGCTTCCAGCACTGCCTTTGGGCGGCCATCCCATAGCATGAAAGATCTCAGTATTAGGAAGCTTTTCTGAACTCCCTCCAGTTTGTCAATATCTTCCCGTAAATGAGTTGCCCAGAACCAAACACAATGTTGCAAAGGTGGTCACAATATACACACAAAAATGGACTATTATCCTGCCTGCCCCATGATATATTGCCCCTGTGTATAGAGCCCAAGATTACACTGGTCTTGCTTGCTGTCATATCACATTGCTAGTTCATTTGTTGTTCACTGTTACCCCAAAGCATCTCTCACCATCTCTGCACTATGTTTCTCCCTCCTATCCACATTTGTATGAGGTAGATTTTTTCCATTCTAAATCTTATTTTCTGTCCAGCTTTCTAGTTTTTTGTGACTCTTTTGTATTTCTCTGTCCTCCCTGCTGTTCGAAACTTCTATTTATATGCAGAAAATCCTTCTTGCATTTTCACTGAAAGAAGCCTTATCTTTACACAAGGAGAAAGTGTCATTTTCCAATAAAATAATTTCTCACACACAGGTATTTAGCACAGCCACTTTTAACATCCTAGCCCTCAACGTATGCAACTGAATTACCATTTATTATAAAACTGCTAGATGTTAATGTCTTAGGCCTTAATCCTGGCTTAATTAGGCCTTAACCTGGTCGCATGGTTCTCAAAGCAGGATTGGGGCCCTACATCTCAGGATTTCCCAAATCACATGTGATTTTAGCTAAAATGTGATTCGCCACCATTATAAAAGTCAGATTCTGCAGCTTTAAAATGACATAACGTCTAAGATGAAGTTATAAGCAGATGCAGAAATATTCTACTTTAGCAGCTGTGACTAGATATTTGATTAGAAATCTTTTAACTGGTATAACATTTTAAATCAAATATACAAAATATTTATTAGTCTTAGATACATATTAAAAATTAAGTAGCAGCTCAGGCTGTTCAACTTTTAATATTTTAATGGCCTTTCTATAACTGGAACTGAAACAATTGTACCTAGTGGAAACAAAAGACAAAGATTTTTATACTCTTTGCCTACTGTATATAAAGCTAATACTGATTTCTATTACACATTTTTCTGAGTCCTGGCAGGAAAGAAAGACCAGCTAAAGGAAATTCCATTCCACTGGTAACACATATAATGGCCTAGTTGTTCTGGGGAGTTAATACTCAACTATGTGACCTACAACAATAGCAGATGGACATACGACATCATCACCTCTAAGCAGAGACCAGCTTCTGAACGCTTAGAAACATTATGAAATTCCAATTCCATACTGGAAGCCAGGCTATATGTTCTTAGACCAGGTATACATTAGGAGTACGTTGCCAGTATAGCAATGCTGGTGTGCTAAACAGGCAAGCTCCTAGCGTCGACTCAGCTTGTACCAGCAAAACAGAGTTTTGCCAGCATATCTTATGACACCCCATAACATCCCTACCAACACAAATAGGCCAGCAAAAGTTTGTAGTGGAGACCTGCCCTTAGCAAGTTTGAATTGACTGGAGGGAATGAGCTGTAGTTGTTAGACTATAAAAAATAAGAATAAAAAATCTTGGGCAGAAATCTTGGACCCATTAATGTCAATGAGAAAGGAGAGGAGTTATATAAATTAAGCAACAATGTTGACATAAGCCCAAATGGATATAAAGTGGCCGTCAACAAGTTTAGGCTTGAGATTAGATGAAAGTTTCTAACCATCAGACAAGTGAAATTCTAGAACAGCCTTCCCAGGGGACCAGTGGAGGCAAAACACATAACTGGTTTCAAGACTGAGCATAATAAATTTATGGAGGGGATGGGTATGATGAGACTGCCTACAACATGTAGCCAATCTGCGACTGCTAGCAGCAAATATCCCCAACCACTGGAGAAGAGACTCTAAATGGGGAGGGCTCCGAGTTAGTACACGGAATTTTTTCCCAGGTGTCTGGCTGGTGGATGTTGCCAAGATGCTCAGCCTCTAACTGACTGCCATATTAGGGGTCGGGAAGGAATTTTCCCCTGGGTCAGATTGTCAGAGACCCTGTACGTTTTCCACCTTCTTCTGAAGCATGGGTCACTTGCAGGCTTAAACTAGAGTAAATGGTAGATTCTCTCTACCCTGAAGTCTTTAAATCATGATTTTAAGACTTCCGTAAATCAGCCAGAGATTATGGATCTATTACAGGAGCGGATGGGTGAGGTTTTGTGGTCTGCAACATGGAGAAGTTCAAACAAGGTGATCACCCTCATTCCTCCTGGCCTTAAAATCTATGGGACTTCAGTGGAGCTACGATTTCACCCGTGTTATAGTCCTAGCTCTGCTATTGATTAATGCTCAGAAAAACATCTGAAACAAAAATCAGAACCATCCCAAATTAGTCTGGGTTACTTTTTAAGGAGTAGTTAAAAAGAAATAACTTAGGCCAGTGATTCCCAACCTTTTTGGCTCGAGGGCCACAAATATCATTTTTACAACCCTGAAGGGCACCAGTCTATCGACTCATAAAAAGGTATTGTCGTAGACACCATTAAGGAGTGCAAATCACTACATATTTAAAGGAAACATTATAATGCCGCTGTGCTCATGTTTACATTCACTATTTTATACCTACAAATCACTCACAGTACGTCACACGCTGACAAAACCCGAGTGTAGATGAGTGACTGTCACTGCATACTGAAGCACATGGCCTGGCAGCCAACTCATGGTGGGTGGGCTGCTAAGTGCAGGCCAAACTGGAAGGCACTGATTTTTAGAGTCCTGCCCCTCCTCAAGCATGGCAGGTCTTGGCTGCTGCACTAGCAGCACCCCTCCCCCACCTCCAATGCAGCCACATAGAAGGAGTTCAGCCAGGAGGCTGCCTCCTTGCTGATCTCCTGCCCCTCTGGCTGCAGCAGGGAAACTGCATGTGCCCTGTAGTCCTGTGCACTCCAACTGGGTCCCTAGGCAGTGGCTCCCTTCTGTAGCCAGGAGGATGATAAATCAGTGCTCCCCTTCCCTAGGGACTCAGGCAGAGCGCTTTGCTCTGTTGCTCTCCCATCCCCTTGACTGTAAGCAAGGAGCATGCACCAGTCTTGTAGCCCTGTGGCAACATGCTCCACTTGAGTCCTTAGGCAGTGGTTCCCTTCTGCAGCTGGCAAGGGCAAATTTGGTCACAGGCCATAGGTTGGGAACCACTGATTTAGACTAAGCCTGGCTACAAAATGCAGTTCGGTTCCAGAATACAGATTGGTACCAAGTTTGCAACACAATGCTGCTCTAACTTGGTTCTTGATATGGCTCTATTTATAATGTAGACAAGGCAATTTTTTTAAACAGGCTGGGACAAACTTGTTGGTGGGATGTTACTTAAAGGGATAAGAAAAGGTCTCCAGGATAGATCAGTCTATTCTCAGTAGACTTTTTTGTATTACCTAAACAAACCAACCAACCAAAGTGGTTTGGGAAAGGTGTTTGTTCTTTTCAGATCTTTTAAAAATAGTTTTATTGCTAGTAAAGTTTTGCTAAGTTTTATTGCCAGCTGACAGCAATGGGAATGAAAATCTTCTTTCTACTCAGTGCATGGATATATTGTGGATATCAACCGTGCAAACTTCGATATGCAATACTGGAAATGTTTCAACCTTGACCTAGAGGGATCACTTCTGTAATGGGAGGGAATAGTTCTGTTAATAATCCCATTCAATACTCGTTCTCTCTGCTGAGGTTGCCAATTAGGCCTTGTCTACACTAGAATGGACTTGCCTGCATAGCTAGATTAGCATACCTAATCCGCCTAGTAGAGATGCAGTTTATAGCAGCAAGAGTGATTTTGCCAATATAGCTTATATCAATTTTCTGAACGATGTAAGATATACTAGTAAAATGACTTTTTTGCCAGAATAACTGCTTTCACATTTGATTTTTGGTGGCATAGGTATGTCGTTTAGACTGTGATTCCACTCCACCCCCATACATTTCTGGCTGGCATAGCAATGCTGGCAAAGCTTTTAAGCGTAGACCAGGACTTAGTAATAAATAAGAACATTTGTCCACTAGAAACTGAAACCACCATGCTCAAGTCATCCAACAGCCATCCCACTGTGAGAATGGCCTAAACTGGATTTCTACTTTAAATACTGATGAAAGGCTTTCTATCCCATTATATTTCTCTTGAGTGCACAGAAGACTTCAACAGGTTTAGATATCTGGATAAGCTTTTTAAAAAGCACCAGGACTTTATGCTTAATAAATCAAAACTATACAGCCAGATAAGTAAGGAAGCTCTTATCTCACCTTTAATAGCAAGAATAATACACAAGACCACTAGGACTTAAAATTGTTGTTTTTTAAATTTAGTTCTAACAACTTTTGCACCAATAAAAAGTATTCCTTTAACATACCTTTGTTTTGTTGTCTATGGCAATTTATGGATGGAGTGTCTGCATTGGTTTGAGAGTTCCTTACCTTTACTGTTTTGTCCTAGAATCTTTATATTACTTAGCTCACAGAAAATGCATGTAAGCAATTACACACTTGTAAATGAATTCAAAGTTGAAATGAGATTTTGCACATCACTGTCCATCCAAGGATCGCCAAGCAATTATCAAACATTACAGTAACTAAACCTCACAACAACCTGTGAGGTGGAAAGTACATATATCCCTGTTTTTGGTGGAGAAAACAGAGGCCTGGAGAGATGAAATGACTTGCCCAAGGTCACCCAATAAGATTGTTTTAGAATCAAAATCTAAATATCGACTCCACGTCCCGTGTTTTAACTATTAGACTATGTTCCCTTAAAATATTTTGTTGTGTTGCAATATATATTGGCAACACGGTATGCTAAAGACAGACAATGAGCCACCTCTAACCTGGACTTTCTTTGTTTTTGCTGGATTGTGTCAAAAACCTTTAATATTACGGAAACAGAGACTGGCCCTTCTGAGGCAACCCCAAAACATGCTGTTATTGCATATATTTGAAAAACAGCTTATCAAATAGCTTCTACCTCAGCTTGACTATGCACTGAAATAATTACATTGTCTCGATGAACTCACATTGTTTTGCCATGGAAACATCTGTAGTGCTAGAAAAGTCAGGATTACAGTTATTTTGCTGCAGCATCATTTTGGAGCACCACAGACTGAGGCCTGTATTCAAGGCTAGTATCAATTTAGTACAGTATCCAATAGCTCTCCTGTTAAAAATATCCTACCATCATGGGAATGGGAGGATGAAACTGATGAGCTAATAACTGCGGTCCTTAAACATTTTTTATAACAAGCACAAATGGCAAGTCAGTAACCTCAGGCAAATCATTCTTTGTCTCCATGACTCAGTTTCCCTAGCTTCAAAACGAGGATGCTTACCTTTCACACAGACATCTCATGAGGCTTAACTCATTAGTGTTTGTAAAGGACTTGGAGGCTCTCGGTGCTACGGAAGAGCAAAAAACTAACATAGGTGGATCCAGAGTTTAAATTTTTTGTAGTACTTTCAGTCATTTTGTCCCCACATAGCCACCCAACATTTCTCTAAAACAGTCAAGTTCTGTGAGGTGCTGAATGCAGTGCTTAATTTGTAAGGAAGGGGATTCTGTGGTTCAAGTATTCGGTGCCGGGGCTCAAACAATTGTTTTTTACTTTCTTGACTTATGCAGCCAGCCCAGAGGTGTCGGGGCTATGAACTGCCAAGCCTAGAGGTGCTGGGCTCAGCCCTGCTAAGCCATGGCACAAATTAAGCACTGGCTGAATGCCTCGACTAGTACTGAGCTCCCATTGAGTAGACCAGTGGTTTTCAACCTGCGGTCCACAGGTGCGAAGGAGAAAAAGGCTGAAAGCCACTGGAGTAGGCCCCTGAGAGGATGCCGTGACCCCCAGGATCCGTTCCTCCATGGTTTTGCTGCACGCTGATTTAGACGGGTCCAGCAAAATGACTTTTCTACTTCAACTCTCCTGGCTTGATTCCCAAGGGGATGATGAGCCCCCATCAGAGGCGGTGGGAGCTCTGGTGGCCGCAGCGCCTCCCTGAATCCGAAAACCTCCAACTCTCTCTGGCTGCTGTGTCAATTGCCCTTAGGTTTCCTGCCCGGGAACATCCATCGCTGAGTGGGAGCTCTCTGGCGAGAAGAAAAAGTCCCCCGGGGCTCCTAACCGCCCAGATGCAAATCCTGGCTCCACGGGGCAGGCTCAGCTCCGTCTCCCCGAAACCCAGGAGGGCTGGGGGGCGGCCGGCCCCCCACACGTGCCTCTGCCCTGGACAGCGCGGACCGAAGGAGCGCGCACGGCTCCGGGCCAGGCCGGCAGCGCTCGGGGGAGGGCGATCGCGGCGACCCCCAACGCTCGCCCAAGCCCACCTCGCCCGCGGGCGCCGCTCGAGGCTCGGGAGCGCAGCGCCGGCTGCCTGCGCTTCTCCCGGGGCCACGGAGCCGAATCTGCCCCCGCCCCGCTGGAGCCCGGCCCCGGCCCCTCGCCTGGCCCCGGGCGCATCCTGTCCCCGCCTCCCGCAGCGGCAGCGCGCATCGCCCCGCTGCTCCGCGGGGCACCGGGGAAGGGACGGGGAGACCGGCCCGGCCCGCAGCCAGCGGAGCCGGGCTCCCGGAAAGTTTCCACTCCCCAGCCCGGCCGGGCGAGTTCCCGAGCTGGGGCGGGAGCCATCCCGCTCTCCCGGGCTTACCTCGCCCCGCGTCCCCTCAGCCCCTCTCCGGCCCCGGCGCGGCGGCAGGACCCGGCAGCCGGAGGGGGAGCCGCTCCGGACGCCCCCTGCTCATCGCATCCCCTGCGGCGCCCCGCCGGCCGGGAGGCGGCGCCTGGGGCCGGGCGGGCCAGGAGCGGCGCACGGAGCAGGGAGGGGCGCGCCGCGGTGCAGGCTCCGGGACGCCCGGGCTCCGCTAGAGGGAGGAACCCGCGACGTCACCAAACCGAGCGAGGAGGGAGGACGAGGAAGTGCCTGGGGAGCCCCCGAGCCCAGCCCCCGCGTGAGCCCGGCCACCCGCCCTCGCGGCTGGAGAGCAGAGCACGATCCCGCCCCGGCGGGGCAGTTCCCTTCCTCCCTCCTTCCCCGAGGTGCCCGGCGCACGCCGCGCTCAGGGCTACAGCAATTCAGGTCCTTGGGGCACCCGGCGTCCCGCTGCTTTTTGTACCCAATCCCCCCACGCAGAGAACAAAGCTAGCTGCTCCCACTGCTCTCCTCCCCCACACATCCACACACGCCGTCCCCCGGCGTCCCCCAGCCTAAACCTTGCAAATCCCAGGTGCAGCTCCCCAGGGATCCTCGAGTCAGCCGAATGTTGGCCCTAAGCAGCCTCCAAGTTCTAATGCCCAAATGGAGGGCAGAAGTCTAGGTGCTCCTACTGCACCAAAACGTTCTGGACCCTGGTGAAAAGTTCCAGAGGGGTGGCCCTGTTAGTCTCTATACAGCAAAAACAAAGAGAGTCCTGGAGCACCTTAAAGACTAACAAATTCCTGTGTGCATAAGCATTGGTGGGCAGCAACCCACGAAGGCTTATGCACACAGGAATTTGTTAGTCTTTAAGGTGCTCCAGGACTCTCTTTGTTTTTGGACCCTGGTGCATTCCCTGCACATGAACCCCACAAAAGCCCAGATCCAGCACATGGCTCCTACTGGATCAAACCTATTTTTGGCATTCCCAAATTCCATGGCACCAACAGCAAAGAAACATGGCCACTCCTACTACATACATCATGATGTTCCAGACCTTGCTCTGTCCTGGAACAAACAGAATGCCACAAAAACCTAGATTCAGCTCCCAGATTATAACAATTTGGGTTATTGCTGCCAAAACGTGAGCTGTCTACACTGTTTTGCTAATACTGAATTTCTTATCACTTGAATTTGATCAATGACACCTAACAAGATAGATGTTAAACTGCAAAGTTTAATACATTCATATTCAATACCCATCTCTAGCAATGTCACCAATACTGCATGAGTGCAGTAGAACATCTCATCCAAAACCAAGAATGACCTCCTTAAGCAAGCAAAGAAACAAACCAAGAGCCAACACAAACTGGGCATTTTAAAACAACTCATACTCGTTGTTTGCATGAATGACAAGTTATACAAGTGTTCCCCAAATACCGCAGAATTTCAAAGTTGAGACCACCAGAGCTATGAACTGACCGATCAACAACACGCCTCATTTGGAACCTGAAGTACACCATCAGGCAGCCACAGAGAGAAATGTCACAAAGCAAATACAGTACAGTACAGTGTTAAGTGTAAACTACTAAACAAATAAAGACAAAGCAGCATTTTTCTTCTGCATAGTAGTATTTCAAAGCTGTATTAAGTTAAAAGCTGTATTAAGTTAAGTTAAAAGTTGTAAACTTTTGAAAGAACCATAATGTTTCGTTCAGAGTTACGAACAACTTCCATTCACAAGGCGTTCATAACTCTGAGGTTCTACTGTATATGACTGAAAATGTTGAAACTGCCATTTTAGTTGAACCAGGTCTTGCTGCCACCATGTGTGTTAGGTACTGCACATACATAATACAATTGAGGATAAAATAAGAAATACTTTAAAACTGTTGTGTTTGCTTCTTTAATCTGTGTTTGGTTATAGATTCTCCAATGTTTCCTGGTCCTAGAGTGCTGAACAAAGATCAAATAATTTACTCTACATGCGAAAAGACTGTGTCCTGGCCACATTCTGGTAGGGTAACTGAATAAATACATTCTGTTTATCTACATTTTCCCAGAGGATATTCTTCTACAGAAGTCTACTCTGTGATGTTGCTTGAGGTAGAATGATTACTGAACTCTACCAGAGGTGGCTACATTTTAATGGTGGGTAAGTGACAGTGATCACTGCATACAGTCTGTAAAGTATTAGGATCCTGGCTATAGAAATGTAAAAATTGTAGTTTCTGAGACTGATTTTAATCAGGTTGTTCAGAGTGGGCAGTCTGATTTGCTGCTGTATTGAAAAGATTAGTTAATTTCTGGAAACAAACATTTTTTATTAGGTCTTGCAGGTCGGTTGGATTTCACAGCACTATTAGCATAATGAAGAGAGCAGCCAGTCGAGGGCTGCAGGCTCATGGGACGATGCCACAGACTGGAATGAATCCATGTCTACTTCCAGTGATGACAAGCCTAAAAGAACTCCTGTTACATTCATGCAAACACTAGATTTATTGCTATAGATGACACACCTATTTGGATGATGATGTGTCACAGTGCCGTCACATTACAACATGCTGCAAAATTTTAGTCCCATAACATAAACATGGGTGAGGAGGATGGTCCAATAGTTAGTCCTGTTCCACCACAGACTTCCTGTCTCCAGGGCTAAATCAAGGCCTCATTTTTAAAAGTATTTAAGCACTAAAAGATGCAGATAGGCACCTAGTGGGATTTTCAAAACACCAAGGCTCCTATCTCCCACTGATTGCAAACCTTATGCCACTGGGGAATTGCCCTTGTGCTGGGGGACGTACTGATTGTAAGTGGCTGGGCTTTTTTGAAAATCACACTAGATGCCTATCTCCATCTCTAGGTGTTCAAATACCTTTATAAATCTGAGTCTACGTGCCTAGGTCACTTTTGAAAATGGGACTTAGTTGTCTAAGTCAATTAGGCCTTGCAACACTGAGCAGATCAATGCCTATACACCTTTGGAAATCTAGGCCTTATTTTCTCTGTGCCTCAGTTCCCTATCTGTAAAATGGGGATAACAACACTGTCCAACCTCACAAGCTGTTGTGAGGGTAAATAAATACATTAAAGATTGTGAGATGCTCAGCTACTATCAGAATGGCAGGTCTTATAAATATCTAAGCTAGCGGTAGAAGGTTCCCTTTCTAAATGAATTTTAGGATTTCTGTTATTTTATTTTTTACATCCTGTAAACGTTGGCCACCTAGGCAAGAGGAGTACCCATCAGAAGAGTCCATTTCCTTCCTGTAATCAGATGTGGAATTTGATACCACTGTCTTTAATGTGCTGTCTCTCGACTTCTTGCCTGCAGAAATTTGTTAGTCTTTAAAGTGCTACAGGACTCTCATTGTGTTTCTTGAATCTTCCTTCTCCTCTTGCATCTCCTAACACCTTGGCTGGGGTGTGCTACTGCTTTGACTCCATCTGTTGAAATCCTCTTTCATGCTTTTATCTTCTAGAGATTGGACTATTTCCCTGTGCCAGCATTTCTAAAAGGTCCCAGTCTCCAGTATGTGAAAAAAGTTTATGTGAAAAAGCAGGCAGCAGCCAAGACACACAACCTCATTGCCCTTGTCCTTAAACAATTCTAGAGCTTCACATTCATTTTAGGATTGTGTTCAAAATGCTCTTTTTGATTTTAAAACCTTGTGTGGACCATAGACACGATTCTGGTCTCCTGTGGCCTCTCTCTGTACTGGCTCTGTGGGTGTTCAGAGGTCACAATGCCAATAGGTTCCCTAGCACAAGGGCAATTCCCCAGTGGCATAAGGTTTGCAGAAAGGCTGTATGGTGGGGACGGCGTGATTGAAAGCCTCCCTTTATTCACACCCTACCCACTACTGTAAAAATCTTTGTACAAAATATGCCTTGTGAAGTAACATTCGAAAACTAATAACTTGCTGGTCCAAAGGTGAAATGTATATAGCAACATTATATGTAAAGTTATGAAATCCTCCATACAATGTTCTTAGCATATGTTCAAAACCACACAGCCCTGCCTAGTCAAAAGTATCCTGAACAAAGAAATGTGCATTTATCTCAATTTACTTATGAGTCGTAAACAGTGTCATTGAGGCAGCAGGGAGATGGCAGGAGAAAACAAATACGCATTTGCTCAAACACAGGTGAGAAGAAAGAATTTAGCGCCTCCTTCATCACCAGACTCCATGTGCCCTTCTTTACTGTTTGAATAAACTTTGCTTTGAGGGATAATCCTCAGAAAAATCCACTTTAATGGTTAACTGGACTATAAAAGAAAGGGACAAAAAACTCTAAGATCTCTCTCTCCCACACAATGAACAAGACAAAGGAACCAGCCCTTTGACTTTGGGGGTGTGATCCTGACCTGAGAATTTGGTCGGCCATGTTGCTGGGATCCTCCGAAGGATTTTACCTTCCATCAAGTCTAGTTAGTTAAGGTTAGCTACTAGAAAGCATTTTATTTTTATTTCTCTTGGAACCATTTCTGACTCTAATATTTGCTATCTAACTTCACTTACAATCCTACCGTCTTTTGTCAATTAACTTGTTTTATTTTTAATCTAAACAAATCCAGTGTTTGTGTTTAAACTGAACTGTTTGGGTAACTCCAATTAAAGTAGCAAACTGCTGAATATTGACCCTTTACAGGGGAGGCGGACCTCTAGTATCTGAACTGCCAGGAGAGAGCGGGACAGTGCAGAACACACATTTTGGAGGGAAATTCAGGACTGGGAGTGCATTGGGGTCACCCTGCATATAGTAACCAAGACTGACGGAAGCCAGACTCGTGTGTTACTGCCAGGCCGCTGGGCTCAGAACTGCTGGACCAGCACTGTAGCTATTCTCAGCCAGTCAGGGTGCGACCTGCATGCTGGTAGGCGGTTAGTGGGTGGCCCAGGTTGGAAGCTACTACAACAAAGCATTGTGAGGCACCCAAGGTTGCAGGCAGACGATGCCACAATCCCTTACTGGTCTGGATTGCGCCCTGGAATGTGACAGAGGGGCAGTTGGGTGAAGGAGTAGCCAGAATGCCATTGCATTATTCTGGGCTGCTGGATGGCTAGTGAGCTGTTGAAGTAAGAACAAAATACAGAATCCTCTAGGACAACACTTTCCAAACATTTCCCTGCATGACCCCCATTTGCAGACGTGTTACCTCTTACCACAAACAGCATGGAAGTTGCCATTTAAAAACGGTGTCCTCCAAGCAGTGAGAGATCACACGCACTGTACGTGCAAGGTCACGCCACATGGAGGATTCCATTTTGCTTTACAAAATAGCATCCTCTGGACTGCATGACCTCATCCACTTACAGTGCGTGTGAGGTCATGCTGCATGGAGGGCACCATTTTGTAGAGCAAAAGAGCATCGTCCATTTGATGTGACCTTTGCATACAGTACATGTGAAGTCATGCTGTGCCGAGGAGGCCATTTTGTAAAATAGTGTCCTCTGCATGCTCGGGATTATTGTGACTTGCATCTGCTGATGAAGTGACCCCACATCGGGTCATGACCCACAGTTTGGGAACTGCTGCTTTAGGGCTACTCTTCACTGGGAGCCAGTCTGGTCTCCAGCTATCTCCAGGCCTGAAGAGAAACAAGTTGGCTCACCGCCACTTTCCTGCTTCCTGGAGCCAGGGGTTGCACCTCAGAGCACAGCTCAGAATCTCTCTCTAGTTTCCTTGGCTAGCACTGGCCTCTTCTCTGGGATGTGACCCAATCTTGTCACACTCAGTGCAGGTGCCCTCCTCCGGGTGGCTCCTTTCATCACTGACAGACTTCCTGTATCTCTCAGCATCGCCCATCTCTTCCTCTACTTTCAAATCTCACCAGAAAACATCATTATTTCTCTCCCCCTCTGGGACTGTTGTTCTACTTTACATTTGGAAAGGTTCTACTGAAATTTAATTCATTTTGGGATACTTTTTCCATAAATGATATTATGGAAAACAAAACTGTATTGCAAAATGACCTTTCAGGATGCAGTTGACTGCACTGTGAATTTAGGAGAGCTGCTCAATTTACATTTTGGATTGGATAACGTTGAATGGCTACTTATGCAGCCAATATCTCACAGAAAGTGTTTGAAAGCCATTCCGTATAGAAGCAGTTCTGCATATATGCCATGTTTCAACTCATTGTCTTTCCTTGCTCTTTAATGCAGGCAAAGTTAGTAGAAAAATAAAATACTTGGCATCTTTGTGAATAAGTGAGATGTACTTAGGAGGAGCAGCCATTTCTGAGTATTGTCAGTGTTTTAAGTTACATACATATATATGCCACTGGCATAGATACAAAAACATACAGTATTCTTTTTTAAAATGTAACCATCATAGAAAAGACCTGTTCAATGAGATAACACTCAAAATACGATCAAGAACACAAGGAAATTGATACAAGACAATATGGGGCAAAAGCAGGTAAAGGAGGTTCAGAAATCTCTGTAAAGACAAGGACCAAAGTTAGGCCTTGTGTAAGTAGATGCAACTCAGTTGACGTTAATGGAGCATATCAGACCTGGGATAAGTGGATCCCCGGAATTAAAATGTGATAAAATGCCGACTAGTCAGTTAATGAACTGCTGCTGCCTCATGCAAATATTTTTAGAGTTTTTGATTTAGAAACAATTCTGCAGCAGTGTGGGACTTTTCATATTTCTCATCCCCTTTTCTTTGTGATAAGAGGATATTTGCATGAAAAGAAGATTGATATTGAGTAAGAGTCTGCTATTTATTTCCCCATCACAGTCTATTCACCCTTAGGCACCCTCTTGTGGCCAGGCCTGGCATCACAGCTCTCTCACTAGGATAGCACCCTCTGTCAGTGGGCACAGGGGTGGTTTTTCTCAGGTAACTTGACCCTCTGGTCAGGTCACAGTCTTTACTCCATCTCTTCCGGAGTCCCAGTTATCCAACTTAAAGTCCAAACCAGTCTTCCAACAAAAACACAGAGCCACCCTCTCTGAGGCCCTCTTCAGCCACTCTTTGGTTCAGTCTGCTGTTCCTTTGCTGGGTTCAAATACCCTTGTGCAGGACTTGTACGCCTCCTCCTTGGGCCAGTCCCACTCTCCACTCTGCGTTACAGCCCTGGGCCCTGTACTACCCAGCTAGGTCTGATACTATACACATATTGATGATTTCCTTGGGCTACTTCCCCACTTCCTACCTTGCCTCTCCTTCTCCCAGTCTCTTCCCTAGTTACTCAAGGTCCCCTCCTGCCATCCCTGCCTGGAGAACTTTCCTCTATGCTCTCAGCTACTGAGCTGTGGAGATCATCTTCCCAGGGCTAGATAAGGCACCTTATGGTCAGAACACACTAACAGTGTGACACAAAGCAGCCATCCCATGCAGTAGGATCTAGCCTCTGGATATTCTTTAGTTGGTAGATTGCTAGGCACCTGGTGAAGTTTAGAAACACATACATGGAAATAAATAAGTACTATCTTACCTTTCTCCATTTTCTCTCTCTTCAAACTTTTCTCCAAGCCTAGCTTCCTGCTGCCCTATTCTGTGGTGGCCCAGGCAGCAGTACCGTTATCTGGAAGGGTAACACACTAGAAACCTTTCCTGATGGCTCTTCTTTTTGTGTAAATTGAGCCACTTCTTTTATGGTTCTCTCTTTTCCTTCCTTCTTGTTCGCATCTTTTCTCTCTGAGACGGTTTAAGATAAGGTCAGCAGGTAGGTAGGAAGTCAGATGTAGAGATAAACTGCATCTGATTTTTGGCGTGAAGAAGGAAACTGCAACGTCAGCAAGCTCAGCCACCGGCTGGGAAAAAAGCTTCTGAGGGCAGAGTGTCATGGAGGCTCTCTTGCCCATATTTGGACAGTCTCCAAACTGTGGGCAGCAGGAAAGCAATCATGTAGTGCATCATGCCCTCAGCAGAGCTGTTCAGCATAAAACACTAACAAGAATTCAAGCTATAGGAAAAGCGTGGATGAATCAGCTAATCTGCATCCTGCCTCAGTTCCTCAAAGGTCTATCAGCCCATGGTAAAGCCATCTGGATGCTTGCTAGAGGCTTCCTTCTCCTGTGCCCAACATAGTCCCCGTAGATGGTCAGGTCCTGGTGCTGTCTTGATCCACTAGATGTGTTCCCTTTTCAGGACCACATTGGTCACCAAGGTAATTACTTTTATATTACGGAGAACCAGGGCTACACTTAGCCTTAATTTGTCCCTTGTTTCCCTTTTTGACAGCTGTTGCAGCACTGAACTCTCTCATGCCTGCTCTCCTGTTTCTTGCTCCCTCCTTCTCTTGGAATGGTCCTGTACTTGAAACCTTGAAGTGCACCTTTTCTGCTTGCAAGCATCACTCTAGGGCTGCCAACTCACTCCATAGGGAGAACATTTCCTGCTTCAGCACAATGGCTTAGTGTATGGCTTCTCACACTAGCAGAACTTGATCTTACCTTTTTTTTTTTTTTTTAAATATGCCCTCAACCTTTCCCCCCAAAAACGTTGATGTCTTTAACTAGCTACACTAGCTTCCACGGGGAAACCGCCATCACACTCAGGCAAACTTTACAGGATAGGATTAATCAGTGCTCCCATTTAGCTGTCGCTTTCTCTTGTCCTGAATTTCCAAGATGTTTACAAAGTGAAAGCCTCACTGCCACATCTTGGACATTCAGATGTTCAAATACATCCCTTTTCACAGAACATGACAGTGGAAGCCACTTACCTCCTGGACGTATTTGACATGATGGAAGTTGAATGATCAGCTACAGAACTGCTGGTGGCTTCATGCAAATATTTGAGAGATGCCCACTTAGGAATTAATTATTCTTACATATGCTATATGTTCTGTATTCCTCTCTTTTATTTTATTTTATTTTTTATTCTGGAGGGATTTGTGAATGAAAAGTGGCTGTGTTCTAGCAATGTATTTGGGCTTGCTGTTTACTCTCCACATCAAGTCATAATCTTTTCACAGTGATAGCCTCACTATTTATTAGTGGTGTGGGGGTATGGTCCACAGAGTGCTAGGCACTTTCCAAGCACAGAGGGCTGTACAAGCAGGTGATCTGTAAAACGCAGGACAAAAGGTTGGGGGAAAATACACCAATGGGATCAGGATTGTGATAGGCACACATTGTCTTTATTTTAACCAGAATGTATACAAGCCACCCCCCCCCCCGCCCTCCAATGTTTGCTGACGTTGACCCTCAATCTTCAGCAATTTTTCAAATGGTTGCCCACTCCCCAAACCACGCTTCCGTTTCATTTTCACATCACCTACCCACTGGCACCCCACAAGTACCTCCTTGTCAGCAGTGGCAGGGGATGGAAGCTCCCTTCATCATTGCTGCAGTTGTGCTGGCCACTTATCCGGTTACAATATTCTTGGTGTGAGCTGCCCAATATCATATAAAGAGGGTTTATCATCTCCGTATTCTGTGATACAATGCCTCTTTCCACGTAGCTCAAAACTGCATTGGCATTTTTGCTGCTATCACATTTTTTGCTAGCATTAATCTGATTTGTCATCCACGATCACCTATGATCACTCATTTTTAATGCTCTTCATGGTTCTGCATGCTGCCTAAAGTTATGTTATAGTAAAGCTACAGTGAGTGGAAACTGCAGCTTTCAATTATAATTTTGAGACACAGCAAGAGAAGAGTTAGAATACACAGTCATGGCCGGTGCAGAGACTGGTGCATGAAACACTCGTATTCATAATAGCTGATGAAAGAAAGCTTTTCTTAGACTTTTAAAAGCACAGCTGAAAATTTTACTATAATTCTGTTAGGCATGCAGGGTGGGATTTTCTGAATTGCAATAGTGATTTAAGATAACATGTTCTATTGAAAGTCCATTTCTAAATCACCTAGATCTGTTTGAAAATCCCATCCATTGGCGCTTTGGGAATAGGCACCTAATTTTTCTCTCTCTGGCAAGGGTAAACTATTTCATGTCCTTGTATTTTAACTTATTAGGAGAAAAAAGTCAATGTCCCTCTTGTGCATAGAGATATTAGTGCTACCTCCAAAAAAATAAATACCTTTTCTGACTGTCTGACAGAATCTGCTCTGATCAGATGATGAATTATACAAGTTATATAGAATTCTATCTCCATTTGTGCCACTGCCATTTTGTGTGTTTCACCCTCTAATTTGAACAAGTGGACAGAAACCATAACATAGTTTTGAAGTGGCTTTCATCCCCACTACAAGTATTTTAAAAGCATGTCACAACCGTATTAGAGAAACCCATGCGTGAACTCTGCGAGAGTGAGCAGGAAGCAGATGGGGTCTCTGGGGAAGTTCTGATTATAACAGCTTTGTTATAGTGTTGACAGGGCTTCAGAGATTAGCTTTTATATGAACAATAACATCTGGCCAACACTGAATCCTCTGTGGTCTTGCGGTGCCTGTCAAAGAGATGCCACGGGTATCCACAATATCCTGAATTCATTTCCCTCAGACCTTTGACATAAACTCAAGCAAATGATCAGGCATGATGGCAGTACTGCTTGATTTAATACCTGGAGCTGTGCTGCAAAGGAATCCTTAGGCTGTGCTGTAAAGAAGTAATTACACCGTACAATGGCAAGCTCTTTACAATGGCAATACCATAGTCTGCCTAACTTCCTCGATTTCCTAGTATATTTGACTATCCTGTTTTTAATAACTATTCCTATTTTGACTGTTTATGCTAAATGAAAATAAAAGCAAGATTTCTTCGTGCATAAAAGGGCCATAAAATACAAACCTCTGTGTTGACATGGATTTCTCCTGTGGCTCGGTGAAGTCTCAGATCTGCCTTCAGAACTCAGAACTGCAGTTTATTACAGGCGTCTGGATGGCTCCTGGGATCGGTAACAGAATGTAGAGCCTCTGACTCCTATGTATGCAGGTCAAATCCAACTCAGGTTGGCACAGGATGTCCACATACAGTTCTGATGGGCAGTTGTCCACACATACCACTATAATTGATAGTCTACACACAGGGTAGATGGGCATTATTATCACAGACTTCCCTTCCTGGAAGTTATCCCCCTAGACAGAAGTGAGGTACACTGGCACGGCGTGAAGAGCAGCTTGCAGAGCTGCAGCTTGTCTCTAGCTCTGCTGTAGAAAAGAGGGGGCCTCAATGCCCCTGAATATCACTCTTCCAGCCTTCTGTCACTGCTAAAAAAATTCACAATTTGCCTGGGTTGGTTACACATTGTGATAGTTGAGGATAACATTTTTGCAGCTTTATTCCAACTCCCACCTCAATTTTTATCTCTTTTATGAGCACTGAAAAGGGAGCGGAGAAAGGTGGGAGCCACCTAGCTTTGGATATCCTAGTCTCGTCTCCTTTCAGTTCTTAATGTCAACTGAGTTAAAATGAAATTACAATCTTCCTCCAGATATGTGCACGACAAGTAGATTATCTGTTTAAAAAACTAAGGCATTTGATTTGCCAAGTGAGAGTAGCAGCACAGCTCTTTTACGACTAAAACCAAACCACTGTTCCTTCTGTAGAATTGAGTAAGCAGGTGGCTGCCTTTATACAAACTCTGCCAATAGATGCAATTTCCAAAGCACCACACTTAGGAGTACTTCTGCAAACAAAGGAGAACCGCAGCATCTTCATATCAAATCAATAGTTGCTGTGTTGTATTTTGTAGACTATTTCCTTTTTTGTTCAAGAAGTTAATTCCTTCTTTCTAAACAGTGTTACGAATGAAACTAATTAAACACAAAATACTGTAGAACATAGAAACTATGCACAGATGATGTATATTTACACTTGCTGCATTCCTCTCCTCAGCGCTGACAGTTCAATATTGATGTTCAGGCTGGAAAGTAGTTCGGCTCTAATGGCTGGTCTCTCTTTACTAATTCTGTTCTTTTAACTTCCTGTGTTTTGATACAATATGATTTGACAGATGAGTTAATCTGAAACCCATGAAACTTAAAGATGCAGCAACACTATTTAATTTACACATTATTGTTTGCAAAGCTAGTGCACATTATAATTAAGTGCTTTTCAAAGAAGGGTGTTACGTTGGAGGTAAAGTCATCTCTCCCTACTGGTGGTACACAGGGTTGATTACAAATTGGCTAAGAGTTTTGTGAAACTCAGGACATATAATTGCACTCCCAGGGTGGAAAGAAGCTTCAAGAAAAGGCCAGCTTTGGAAGCTCCTTTTTTTTTTTTTTTTGGATGGGTCAGTGGAAAGTTATCATAACCTGTGCCATTTTCAGGGTCCCTGAGATTAGAGCTCCTAGAAAGAAGAGCTAGGGTTTCTTTAGGACATTGCTTATAGAAGAAGTGCTGTTTCGCTATGGCAAATGAAGGATAATCACTATGAGTTGCTGCCATCTCATTAGCTGACGTTGGTGTTGACCAACGATTACGTGGTGTGTAAAGTGGCTGTACGCTGGGCGGATCCAGCTTGTGCCAGCACCAGAGATTTTTATTACAAAGAAGGAGTGACGTTGTATGGTGGAGGTGAAAAGGTTAATGGCTTTTTCTTCCCCTTCTCCCTGAATGCAATGGAGAGGTTGTAACCATCAGCCTGATTATGACTCACCTCCTAGCTTCCGTTTTTGAGCTGTCAGCCAGGAATATGTGTTTGGACTACGCAACATGTTCATCAAGAGATAGAAACCCGATTCCACTGGGACATGGACAGATCCTGGTCATGTGCTGTACTCCCGTGATATCACTGCCCATAGGCCAATTCCTAAGTATGAGAGATGGGCTGGGCAGAGGTGGTGGGCCAATTTTAACTTTGACTTGCATTGCTAAATTCTAGCTTTCTATACTTGCAATTGAGCATTTGGGCTACGGGCTCTGCTTCTGGAAACTCCCCTAGGAGTTGGTTTGGATGCTGCTGCTTTAGGGCATTTCTTCTCCCCCTCAAGTTACAGAGCAAACTCCGTTGCTGGGGCACTCAGGCGGGCTAAGGAGCTTTCAATTATCAAAGAACCTGTTGTGCCCAGGAATGGACCTGGGGGGTAATCCTAGGAGGAAGCCAACTAAAAATGTTCATCTGACTACATTTTACTGACTAGGGATTGGAAAGGCTTTCTCCAATAAAATGTTAGTTTCCAGAAACAAGTCTTAATTCAATAAGCAGCAATGATCGGGTTCCACTTATGAAGTGAAAACTGACTTTTCCTAGGTATTATTTTGCACTGGTGGCTGCTGGCCTTTGGTCACTGGCGCAGCCAGATATTTTGAGCACGGCAATTTCTGCCATGTTAGAGTTGTAGCATTTCAATCTACTTGCATTTTTAAATAAATGATTTCATCTTTCTTTTGTTGTTGCTAGGCTATCAAGTAACGTGAATTCAGAGAAAGTTGTTTGGAAATATATTCTCTTTATTTTAAAATTCAAACTGATATGGTTTATACCAAAACAGAGGCTGAAAGAAGTTTTATTTAGCAAAGTTGTGACTTTCATGTTTATAAAACCAGATGCTTTAATTTTAATGACTTATTACAATATAATCATCCTGGGGTCCTCCTGCAGATACTGAAGATAGAAATGGGGACACTGCATTTATGAACATTCTGTAGTATTCTTTCATACTGGATTCCACAGAAATTTAAAAGTTAAGGGTTTAAAAAAACCCTGAAATACAGGAGAAATTGTCCAAAATGTGACAGCTGATCCTTAATAAGACTCATCAAGCTGCTTAGCTCTCCACCAGTCCTCTTCTCCCCATCTCATGTACCACTCCTTCAAGAGTTCTTTTTTCTCCCATTGTCCTTTTCAAGGTTCCTCCCTGCTCAAACGCTTTCCTTCCATCCCCAGACCATCAGCCTTGAAGGCAGTATGGTCCTCTCTTTTTCCTCCATGTCACCATAACTGAAGCCATGCTCAACAGCAGCTCTCTGTAGTTTTGCCACTTATTTCGCTATTGTGTACATCTGCTCATCTCCAGGAGGAGGCAAGGGTGAAATGGGTGTTGACAGTCTCCCTCATCATTAGACACCACTGACTCTCCTTCTAAGCAAGTCCACATTTACACAGAGGTTTGTGTTTCTTAAGGTGAAGTCCACACTCAGACAGGTTGTTTGGAATCCGTCACATACTTTTTTCTACATGAGGAAATACTGCTTATCCATTGAGACACCAAGACCCAATGATTGTCTTCATGATTTCAACTCTATATGCTTAAAACCCAAGAGAAGGGACCACACAACAAAATTCAGATCACAACGTTAAAAGTTTGAGGCTGTTAGGATACTGGTTTGGCCCAGAACATTAGAAATCATTTGCAAAACCACTCTCTGGATCCAGATTTGGATTTCAAACACTCGCACAGTTCTGGGTCTGACATTTTAGCTCTTTAAGGTGCTACAGACTCTCGTTGTTTTTGCTGTGTACAGACTAACACGGCTACCCCTCTGGAACTTATGTCCATTAGGAGTATGAAAAAAGAAATTACACTCATGACCAGCGCAGTTATATTGGCAAAACCTCTCGTGTAAATGCAGTTATACCAGCGAAAATGTCCTATTGCTGAGGTGGCTTATTTCATTAGGGGAACTGGTATAATATATATTGGTATATATATATTTGAGATAATGGGAGTTAGGTGCCAACATGCATTTGAAAATCCCAGTAGGCACCTCTCTGCATCTTCAGATGCCTAAATACCTTTAAAAATCTACACTGCAATTAAAAACCCGTGGCTGGCCGATGCCAGCTGACTTGGGCTCGTGGTGCTTGCGCTAAGGGATTGTTTAACTGTGGTGTAGATGTTTGGGCTCAGGCTGGAGCCCAGGATCTGGGTCCCCGTGAGGTGAGCCCAAGGTAGCTGGCATGTGTCTAACAGCAGTGTAGACATACCCACAGTGACTTAGGAGACTCATTCTCATTGAAAGTTAATGGGATTTAGGCTAAGTGTGTAAGTCATTTTTGAAAATAAAACTTAGGCTCTTAAGTCATGTAGGCTTGTGAAACTGAGCACTGCAACACTGAAATACCTTTAAAAATTTGGACCTTAGTTTCTCCGTGCCTCAGTTCCCCATCTATAAAATGGGGATAATAGCACTGCCCTCCCTCTCAGAGGTGTTGAGACAATAAATGTATTACAGATTGTATGTACTGTATCTCTCAGATACTGCGATAATGGGGAGACTTGTATGTGAGACACGTTTATCTTTACCATTTTAACTGTTTGAAATTATAAACAGCATTTGGTAGTGTGTGTTCACATCCTATTTTTATGCCCTCCCTAATCACCTCTCTCAGGAATTGCTGTTGCAGTGGAGGTTGCTGTAGCCTTACCTAGGAAACATACACAGTGTCCTTCAAAATGACATGAATTTGGCATGTAATTTGGGATGAATTGGTTTCAATGCACTTCTGATACATAGCTTGGTAGGAAGATGTATAGATAAGTACTCACTGTTCCTCTGTCCCATTGTACTATAGTAAAACACAAGTCTGCATGTGAGTACATTTTTTTAATTCATCATTTGATTTTATGGAGCACTGCATGGTATTTTCACCAATTAGCATCTGATAGCAGTTAGTTAAGGATTACAAGGGTATGTAAGAAAAAGTGGAATATGATTTATTTTGTAGTCACTGGCTCACCATTTGATAGTAATGCCTTTGGAGGTTTTGGATAGTAACCAGCCATTTCTGAGCTATTTGAGGAAAATCGGGTAAATCTATAATCCAGCGGTAAATCTGAAAGAAAGAAAGATACCATGTTCTGATTAGTTACACAGCCCCTATCACATAAAAAAAAAAAGCCTGTAATGAATAGCAGTACATTTTCCCCATTTAATCCTTGAGCTGTGTTCTCATTGGTATTAGAACTGAATCAGACAGCATGACTTCATACTTGTTTGACATCTTTAGCCACCCCACATATTGGCATGAAGGAGTTCACTTAATTTTAGTTTGATATGGATAGCTTTGTTCCTTGACCACTGTGGTAATGTACCGTCACAAGAATGCCGAACATTATTTTAAAGCAAAACCCAATGGTTTTCGAATGCTTTTTCAGCATCTACCATTGAGGATCAATTATAAATTAACACGCCGAATCACCACTCCTTTTTTTTATTTCAACAATCTGATCACCATAAAGCTACCATTCCCAAACAAGCAAGCAGGAATTGTGAAGTCCATTGGTTTTTGTTTCAGAGCTATTGTTGTGGGATTCCCAAAACAGCACCCAAACTTAGTCAGGGTCGCACAGAGGCTTTGGGGGGCCCCAGGCAAAATCTTAAACTGAGGCCTTCCAAAAAAAAAAATCACATTGAGACAAAAGAGTTTAAGAAGAGAGGAGGGGATTGGGAATTTCAGAGGGCCCAGGCCTGTGGGGGGTCATTGCCCTCCCTGCAGAGATGTAGGACCTGGGAGAAATGGGAGGGTCAGAGAGGGCCCAAGCCTATGGGGTTTGGGGGATGCTGCCCTGTGGGCAGCTCGGAGACCGCTCCTGATTCCGCCTCTCCCTGAGCTCTGGCTCCACTGTTGGTGCGAGAAGTATCCCTGACCCTGATCCTACGTTCCATCATTTTGGGGACCCTCTCAAAGGGGGAACTCAGGGCAAATGGCCCATTTTTCTCCTTCTTCCCCCAGGTCTCTCCACTGGCAGCCTTGACCTTAGATCTTCTTTCAGTCTGATTTAACAAAAATTTAATTTGTTTCATGGCTCCTTAGGAAACTGGACTTATGACTGAGCAGGGGTTAATCTTCATTCTTACTCTACAAAGAATGTTGTATAAAGGAAAATCTCTCTCTAACTTGTAAAAGCTCTTCTGTGCATCCTCACTATTTAATCCTACTGCTAGCTAAGCCCCTCTGAGAGGTGTTCATATTTAATCAGAAACAGAAAAAGAAATAGGAAAGGGTACAAAGTCCACTTCTATTAACAAGAAAATGGTGATTTCCTACCATTCAAAATTAAAGATACCAGAGCTAAATTTTAGCTCTTCAGTATATTGGTTGGTAAGGAAAACAGTTAACAGTCAAGCTTCTCTCTGAACAGTTAAGTTACAAGGGTGACAAGTCTTATTTTGGAGTGTGGTGAGGAGGGAGGTGGAATTTTTTTTGTTGCCCAAGTTTTAGCTGGATCTGCTTCTGTGAAACACAAACACAAATTCTCAGCAGAAAAAAGGAAGTTCAGCTCTTCTCACAATCAACCTACAAGCAGACACAGAGGCAGCATTCAGATCTACATTTTAAGTTTATACTCAACTATGGCTAAAATTAACACATTAGGATTTTGATCCAATCTAGAAACTACTAATAAAATCATATATATCTAAGTATGGGTTACATTTTAGAAACTTAGTAGTACCCCACATTTTGAGAGTGTAAGACCAAACTCTGCCTTCACTGACAACCCGTGTACCCTTAATAAGTACCTAACAGAGAACACAAGACGGTCAGTGAAGGCAGACATTGATCTAATATGTGTAACACAGCTGCTATAACAACTGATGTCTAGAAAAGTAAACCTCTTATAAATATGTCACTGAAGAAAAATTAACTTTATAGATATCTTTATTGCACACCTACCACAAAATCTAGGTTCAGAATTATATCCCAGCGTTACAGTTAAACAACATAAATATGAGAAAACAATTATAGAAAATAATATTAAGAGAATTATAAAAGTAGCAGCAGAGGGAGAAAGAAATCAAGGCACACAGATAAATCAGAAAAGAAATATAGGTTTTAAGATAAGATTGAATGGTAATTAAACTATAGTACTAAGAACAGCTTTGTTGTTTTGGTGGAATAGTCATGATGAATTACATTGCATGGACATTGGCGCAAAATTCTTCAGTCAAGATTTTCTCCAGAAGGGGGAAAGTATTTATACTAACAGTAATTATTAAATTAATTTTGTACCTTTAATTATAAAGGAATGCTTTGTCAAGGATTAAATAATGAGGCCCAAATGTTGCCTGAATTTTGCAAGTGTACATGCCATGCCATCCCTACACACTGCCTGACTGGCTGCTGACACTGACAACAATCCTGCCTTTGGAAAGCAAAATTCTTACACATTTTGTCATCTTGTTGCTTGTAGGACCAGAGCAGTCAGAGTGGAGGATGTGAGTCATACAAATGTGCAGATGCAAACAAACCTGGTGCCCTATTGTTTGGGGGGTAAGTCCAAGGGGTGGGTGAGATTTTCTTCATATTCCAGTATTTATTTTAGACAGGATCATAGAGATGTTTTTATTTTTTCAGGCTCTGGTGTCTGGGCCCAATTCCAACTAAGGAATTTACGTGAATCATAGAAGATTAGGGTTGGAAGGGACCTCAGGAGGTCATATAGTCCAATCCCCTGCTCACACCAGGATCAACTCCAATTAAATCATCCTAGCAATGGCTTTGCCAAACCAGGCCTTAAAAACCTCTAAGTACGGTGATTCCATCACCTCTCTAGGTAATCCATTCCAGAAATTTTGTCTTTCTGCATTCTCCCTGTATATGGTAATCACTTCTTGCCCTAAACTGTTTGCTGTGCCATATATTTACTTTTTGTATTTATAATGAATCAGATAAAAAATTGTTCCTTCTGTCACCCAGGTTGTCCCTCTCTCTCTCTCTCTCTCTCACACACACACACACACAAAATCAATCAATCACTGAGGTACTCATTCACTGGGGTGTCCTTTTCTTCTGTTCCCTTTACTTCTGCACTCTTTAGTTACTCAAGTGTGTGTGTGTATATTTTAGTTTGCCTTCATTTTCATTCACCTGTTTTCCTTCTGGTTGTAAAACTACCCCTGTAACATGGCTTGATAACCTAAGATATGGCTTTCATGCTGGCTCTCAAATCATATCAGGCAGGGATGGGGGTGGGGGGAAATAAGGACAGGTGGAGGCAAAGTGAAGGGGTACTCTAGCTCAGTGTTTCTCAACCTTTTTGGTGCCACGGACTGGCAGTCTGCCTTCCTAAAGTGTTATGAACCTCGTAAGGCTTTCTGTATAATTTTAATGTTACATTTATGCATGTAACTCTATTGCCTTTTAGTTTTAGTGAAACATAAATACTGTTAAATAGAACCACACTCACTGGATTTAAAGTAAAAGAAAATATTTAAAAAAAGAGTTTAAACATGATGTGAGAATGTTCATCAGAAGTTCAGGGTAGATGTAATTTTCATTCGTAAATTCCCATGCCCATACATGTTTATAACAAATGCATAATAAAAACTATGCAAACAACAAACACATTCTGCATGAACCTCACTTTAAGTGTGAAAAATAAAAATAAACTTATTCACTCCCCTGAATCTTAATGGGATTTCTGTGCCTGCCGTGCAGACACGAGGCTTTCAGTCTGGGGATAACGGTTGGATAAAGAAACTCGGAGCGTCTTTCCAAAGCTCAGTCTGTTCTGGTATTTCATTTTAGTGGCAGTCATTGCTGAAAACCCACCTGCACAAAGTTAGATTGTATGGAATGACAGTAATGTTTTACTGCGAGTTTGCTGAGTTGTGGATATTCTTTACTGCCTTTAATCCAAAAAGCAGGGAAAGTCAGGTTTTGAAATTGTCATCTCAGTCCCTCATCACTTGACAACTCAAGCAACTTGTCCTCCAGTGATGGGAACAGGTAAGTCTCAGTCTCTGTAGATTAAGGGTCCCAGACCCACTGCATTCCTTTCCATGGATCAGAGTCGGTGGGAAAGTACTCTTCAAATTTCTGTAGTTGACTTTACGTGGAATGAAATGATTTCATGCAGTTTGGCGAGATCCATGTCTTTGCTGTCATTCAGATCCATGAATGCGAAAGACGGGAACATGTCATAGCAATCTTGCCCGACCCTTTCTTTCCAAACGTTTAGCTTCTTTTTAAAAGCTGTTATTTTATCTGCCATTTCAACTACACCGGATACGCTTCTCTGCATCGACAGATTTAGATGGCTGAAGTGATCAAATATGTTTGCCAGATATGCAAGCTTGCCGATCCACTGCAAATCTTTAAAGGGTTCTGCCAAATTAGACTTCTTTAGAGTCAGAAAAGCTTCCAATTGGTGTCACAGTTCGTACACTCAGTTCAGTACTTTACCATGGAACAACCATCGCACTTCAGCATGGAAAAGTAAGCGATGGTCGTCAGCCCCCATTTCTTCACAGATGGCAACAAAGATGCGTGAATTGAGTGCATTTGCTTTCTCATAATTCACAATTTTAATTACTGCACAGAGGACATCATTAAGTCCTGGACACATTTTTTTGGATGCCAGTTCCTCCCTGTCTATAATGCAGTGTGTTGCTCAAGCTTCTGATGCCATTTCTTTCACTCTGGCCACTATACCGGAGTGTCGGCCTGTCATTGATGCTGCTCTGTCACTGCAAATTCCAATGCAACGGTACCACTCAAGTCCATGCCCCATGATGTAATCATTTAAAACATGAAAGATTTCAGCACCAGTTGTATTTTGCTTCAGTTCTTCACAATGAAGTAGCTCTTTGTGAAATTCCCCTTCATAGACATAGCGCACATGAACAAGAAGAACCACAGCAATGGATATGTCAGTCGACTCACGCAACTGAGTTGCAAACCAGCCTGAGGCTTTCACTCTGTCAGTGAGCTGAGATTCAATATTTTGTGCAATGTCAGTGATTCTACGTGCGACAATATCATTTGACAAAGGAATCCTGCTGACTTTTTTGGCGGCAGCGTCACCCAGGACTTCACAACAGGCATCTATTACTGAAGGCATTATTAATTCTTCCCCTATTGTAAATGGTGATTTGCATTTTGCTATTCTCAGGGCCAACAGATATGATGCTTTTAACATACCTTCATTAGTTGTGGTTGTAGCCTGCAATAGTTTCTGTTGAGACTCACTTCATTACGCTTTCCTTGGAAAAATTCCACCAGTTTTTCTTTTGTGTTCGGGTGTTTGGTTTCAGGATGACAAATCAATTTTGATGGTTTCATGGCATCATTGCTCAAAATCACACCACACACAACACACTGAGGTTTTGGACACTCTTCATCCCCGCAAGGAATAAAGCCATATTTGATATATGCACTGTCATACTGTTAACAGCTGAGCGTTTTTTGTCTTTTCAGTTGTTGTTTCATCCCTTCCACAACTTTCCACAGCACATTCCTCATCCCTGTTACGTTTACCCAAACATTTACTAGTTCCACAAAAACTATCTAAAATGGCCGGACATTATGTGCAAATCAAAAATAAGCTCACTTTGCTGACATTACTCTCACCTGTCACCACTGATACATTGCACACCGACATCATGTTTTATAAGACATGGAACAGAGTTAATGGATCCGATTGTGAGCTTGATTAGAGTTTTTATTATGACTGGCCAGTGGAATTATGTGAAATATCGATTCACTCACATTCTTTCAGATTAATCACACAGGATTTTTTTCCCCGATTCTTAAAAATGTATCAAAATGTCTGATATAATGAAACATTTCACAGACTGGCAAAGGAAGTTGCCAAGGACCGGTGCACCGGTCCGCAGACTGGCAGTTAAGAAACACTGCTCTCACTGACTGAAAGTCAAAAGAAAGAGAAGGCGCACATCATCATGGCTGCCACCGCCTACTTGTCCTGGGATCCTGACCCTTCTTTGTTATAATCCTGAGAGATGTCCTGAACAGACTGGGCCAGAAAAAGAAACCCAGATGACACTGCCATCTCAACTGGCTTTGGCTAAATCCTGAACATCACCTGGGATGTGAGACTTTGTTTCCCTGCCACGTGTCATTTTTCTTCTTCACCTTATTTCTTCTCTTTCCTTTCCCTCTCCTTTTTGTCTTCTAAAAGAGTCTGGATTACCCTGCCAAGACTGCATATTTTGCAACACAGCTGTAAGCCTGAAATCAGAAAGACAGCTAAATACAATGACCTAAATAGACTGATGCTCGTACAAGTTTGCCAGAGTTTGGAGTGATTGGTAAGACCGTGTGCTGTGCCTGTGTTTTTCCAGGCTGCAAGTGAAAGTCAACACCAGAATCAGAAACTGCATAGTCTATCTTTGCTGTTCTTTTCTTTCCCCTTTTTGGGTGTGTGTTTCTTCTTGTCTTTTAGGAAACAGGATTGGACTTGAACAGCAGCAACGACAGCTCCAGCCTATCTCAACTAACTTCTTCTTTTTTCCCCAAAAGGACAGTTATTACCCTCTTTAATACTATCAAAGAGACTGTCAAATACAGAGGGGGAGATTCCTCCTAAAAACTCACTCCAGCCACCGGGGGAGGGAGCAAGGAACGTTGTTAAAATGGAAGCCTGAGACCATGTCTACATTGCCATTTTTGTTTGTATAACTTATGTTGCTCAGGGGTGTGAAAAAACACCCTCCCAAGCAATGTAAGTTACACCAGCAGAAGTGCCAGTGTGGACAGCACTATGCTATTTAGCTGAGGTTAGTCCTGCTTGGAGCAGGGGGTTGGACTAGATGACCTGAGGTCCCTTCCAACTCTAATATTCTATGATTCTATGTTGGCGGGAGAGCTTCTTCCACTGACATAGTTACCGCTGCTCACGGAGGTAGTTTTATTATGCTGATGAGACAATAACTGGGTTAACACTTTGACGCTTGAGGCCCATATATTCCATCTAAATTAATACAACAGGCCTTCCCCCAGGATACTCTGCCAGCAGCTCCTGTCACCTACACTAATGGGGCTCCAGCGTAATGGCCCTTCCCAACCACAAGGAGCCAGTACTACTCAAGACCAAAGCCTGCCTCAGGTAACCAGGTCCCAAAACCAGATAACTTCAGGCAAGGACACAAACTGAGAAAACCAGAGAGAATGAAAATGAAGGCAAACAATGACACACACTGTAGTGTAAATATAGTAGAGGAGTAAAGGAGAGGGAAGGAGAAAGGCAACTAATATGAATGAATTCCATAGTGACTGGTTTATTGTCCGAGTAACTGTGGACTGTCAGGGATATACATTTTCCCACTTCCTTTGAGGCAACAAATCTCTAGAGCCAGCCCTGAGAACAGCTGAAGGACAGATGGGTTCATTTTCTAGTCTGCTGATGGCCCAGATTAAATTACTGCCTTTTGGCTCTACTTTTTACAGCTTCCAAAATAACAAAAAAGTGAAAAACAATAAGCAGGCATTTCTCAGTATCTTTATAATCTGCAAGAAATAAAGGATTATAGAGCATTTTTGACATGTTTACCCTTTGCTTCTTACCTCCTTCACTGACTGTTAGCTTTGGATCTCTCCTAAGAGTGAAATTGACAAGGAGCAACATTAATGTGACCTGAGTGTGGGGGGGATTGTTTATGGTAGGAAAGAAATTTACCAGAAGGCTGAAGCTGATAACTTTGTTGATATTTGTTGATAAATTAGTCTTTAAACTGGAAACAAACACTGAACACAAACCTCTTCTAAAGGCAACAAGATGTATAAAAGCTTGCAACAATGCCACACCATAGATGCCAAACTCAAAACAATTTATTTTGTGAAAAGGCTAGATGTTAAGAGTAGAGCTGTTTACCTACTGCTCACAAACATTGAACCAGCTTCTCAAATGAGGTCGCCTACATGACAATCAAGGAAATTTGCTCATGCACCCGTTGCATATCTGAAATTTGTTTTTGTGGATGAAAAGGAACATTTGCTTGAACTAAGCATCAACATATACTGACACCCAGAATAACCTATTCTGAACATTCAAATACTATTTTGCACATTCATGCAAATGTAGGCTTTGCAGGGGCAACAGATGGAAAGTGAATTTTTAGAGGTGAAAATAAGGGACCCACAATTGAAAACATAGCCCTTAGCGTTAATGAAAGTTATACGATACATAAATGGGATATTCTCATTACCTCATGCATCAAAACATCACTTTAGATATATCAAAAATAGGAGAAAACTTGCAGTTCTATCCTTGCCACCTCTTCCTCTCCCTCCCACCAATTATGCAATACTTTAGTATTTCCTTGCTTGGGTAAATTATACATTTTTTAAAAGGGCCTGGATCAAACGCTTTACAACATGAAATCTACTTTTTATCTAAGGAATGGATTTTTCCACAGCATGGGAGTGAATCTTTCTACATATTGCCCTGCCAACATGTCTGTCCTGATATATATAGAGACACACACACAGCTTTTAAAATCTTTTTTTCATGAATCAGTCTTCTCCATTTCCTGTTACCATCTGCTTTCCTCTGAACTCTCCCCCCAACTTAGGTTTGGTCTGCATTTACCACAGCGATTTGGCAGCAATCGACGGGAGTTACTCAAAGTACGCAAAGACCTTGCATAACTCCTGTCGACTTCCGTGCTTCTCTTCTGCATGCCATCTTCACTGCACTGCACTGACAGGAGCCGCGTTCCCGTCGATGCAGCGCTACGCCACTTGAAGAGGTGGTTTTAGTACGTTGACTACTGGACCGACTGAGCGGGTCTTCACTGATTGCTCAGTCGATCCAGATAAGTCGATCTGACAGTGGCAACTTTGCTGCCATCAGCGTAGACATAGCCTTAATAAATATCTTTCTTGTAACATGTATCCAAAGCCAAATGAGGCATTCCAAGTATTGTAATACCAGGAACATACTGAGAGAGGTTATTATTATATCACCCTGTACCATGACACCATGTGTTCATGTGCAAAGCCCAAAATTTCAAGACCTTTTTGTAGCCCTATCATACTGCAAACTGGTTCATTACCATCCATATTTCCCTGAACATTTTTCTCCCCCTGAGTATATATATTGCAGGCTATTTTCTGAATATTTGAATTAGTTGCCATTTTTTTCAATTAAAGCTCATCTGGTAACTTTTTGTTAATGTTTCAAATTTTTCTGTCCCTTTGAATCAAGTCCGTTTCCTGACTAGTGTTTGCAACTCTTCAGCTTGGCATCATTTAAGAATTTCATCAGTGTGCCATTTATTCACCTTATTAATTAAGACATTGAAGAAGACCAAAGCTAGCACCAATCCTTGCGGTATCTCAGGGGACAGCTCCCACAATGAAGTTCATCAATACCCTCTCTTACGTCCCAGTCCAATTTTACCAAAATTAATGGAAGTGCTGCCATTTACTCCAAAAGAAATTGGATCAAGCCTTTAGTTTCCCATCCACATGCTACTACTGGTACTAGAGCAACTGCAACTTATTTTTAAATAAGATTTCACAGGACAAAGTACAAAATAATTTACTGCAGTCTAAATCTATTATATCTACTGAGTTTCTTTGTTCAATGAATTTTGTATTTCTATATGAAAAAAGCCACGTTCCTCTCTTCCTTTGCCTATTTTGTACCCTTATAGATGCCAAATATGTTTTCATATCCTGCCAGGCTTGTCTGATGAGATGCTCATTATTCACGTTTCCATTATCCTCTAAATATTTACTGATTTTTCTCAGATTATTTGTTCCATTATTTTACGAGGGGCAAAAGTAAGACATAAGGGACAGTAACAGCCAAGGTGACTTAATTCTTATATTTACTTATTGTTAACAGCAGCACTGTTTTTGCTTTATAGAAGTGAGATACAGGAAATCTGGCTTCTATTTCTGACTGCCACCTATCCACTTGCTGGATGGCACTGGGAAAATCACGTCCCTCTCCCTCAGTTTCCTCATGAGGTTAATGGTCAGTAAGAAGTAGATCCTGCAGGGACTAATTTTTGTCTTTTTGGCTCAGATTGGCCAAAGGATGCCAATTAGTGCCAACGGTGGTGGTGTTTTTACAATGTGAACTAGGAACTGGACTACAATTTGCTTTCATTTTATTGTTTAACCACAGGAGGTTTGAGGTAATGAACTCCTCTTTGATTTCACTGTGTTCGTTTAATTGAGGAAAGTGGATAAATTTCTGGGAAAACCAACAAAAGATATCTTATCATGACTTTATGTCTCTCTTCTTTATGCCCAAATCAGCTGTGTTAAGTGCAAAGTGCAGGTGAACTGTGAAGAACACTGCTTACTCTGTAAGTCACTTTAGAAACCTGATCATTACAATGTACCAACTAAATATGTTTTGGAAGCATTCAGACATTTAAGGTCAAATTGATAACCTAGTCTGACTGCCTGAATGACACAGCCCACAGAACCTCACTCAGTCATTTCTGCATTCCCATACGTAGTTTACTTGGAGAACATGGAATATTAGTAATGGTGCTGCAAATGCCAGGGTAATGACGACGTTTTGAATGATGCCACTGTAAGTGCAATTCCGCTTACTAAAACAGACAGGTTTGTTACAGCGCCTACGCTCTACTGCTAACATATTTTAGATGATGCCAACAGATGCCACATTTATTAAGATATTGATAGTGATTTCTGAATCCTTACCTGTCACTGTGTGCTGGTACATCTCATAAAACTGCTAGATCAGAGTCACAGGCTGTGTATTAAAAAAAATGCTTGTAGTTGCAGCTACACAACTACAGAGAAAGGACGAGTATCATTCTGAGTGATTAGGAAAAGATTCAAATAAATGCATAAAAGACAATTATAACCTAGGCCTGGTTTACACTGTGAAGGTAGGTTGACGGAATAAGACTTCTGTCAAACACAATGTATGCGTCTTCGCTGTCTGGTCAGTTCCGTTGACTTAAATCTTGGGAAAATTCGACTTAATAAAACCACCTCTGCAAGTGACGTAGAGATGAAATCGAATTGTTTGGGTCGAATGAGTGGCAATGTAAACGGAGTGCAGCATGATTTGATGTAATTGGGCCCCATGAATTATCCCACAATGCTCTGCTGTGATCACTCTGCACATTTGCACTCTGCTGCACTGTGGCCATGTACACAGAAAACAGCTCCTCCCCTTAAGCCTTGTGAAATTTTGAATTCCCATTTCCTGTTTTGTCAGCAAGGAGAGAGCTTGCCATCGGAACTGATCATGTCAACTGCACACCCCAAATGCACTCCAGCCTGGAGTCGACCTATGGAAGATGGCGCAAATTTGCAGTACCCACTCCATACAATCAGGTTTTTTTTCCACTGCCATGGGAGGTTTTTGGGGTATGTAAACCGCAAGTTACCAGACAGCACGTGACTGCGATGGTTCTTAGGGGTCACGAGACAGGTGCCCACATACGGTTTTGGCTGGGGGAATTTCTCTACCCCCCCACACCTTCTGTACCACCTTTTCAAAAACCAAATTTTGGGAGAGTCAGGTGGGGTGCAACAATCCTGCTGTTTAGGGAACTATGGACTTATGCAGCATGCACTATGGGGATTTCCCTGAAATGGATGCACCAGCCCCTTATTTACCATGGCTGGAACGGCACTACGACCCCTGCAATAGATACAGATTGATATGTGGCTCTGCCGTTCCCTTGGGAATTTAAAGGGGAGTTAATTTTACATTGTAACATTGCTTTTCATCTGTGGGGCTACCTAACAATGGATACCTTGTGTTTTGCTTGCCTTTCAATGGACAGCACAGCCTTTAGCTAATCATCTACTACTATCACTGACCACATGTTGCAGATTAGAATGCAAAAAAGCCCACTCAGGATAACATGTTCACCGAGATAATGAACACCTCTGCAGCTGCTAACACAGAGCTAAGAACCTGGAGGATTTCATTATTGGAGAAAATGAACACAGATAATAGTGAACAAGAAAGTGGCCCAAGAACGTGAACATGAAACGCAGGACGAGATGCTGCACATAATGAGGGATCAATCAGACATGTTGAGCTTTAAGAAAAGCAGCAGCAGTATAGACTCTCTCTGCAGCCCCTGCAAAACTCTCAACTCATGCACTCTTTCCTAGCCCCCATCCCCAAGCGATCTAGGAGGAGGTTGAGCAGGGTGCAGTATGTGCGCTACTCCACGCTGGGTGAGGGAAGCAGAAAGAGATGCCAGCCTCTTTAAGAAATGGGAATGTGTTGTTTGCTGTTTGCACAGTGAAACTTTGCTCTTTGTTCCTTCACAGCCCCATTACAATGCATGCAAAATGTTGAAATAACTTCCTTTCCCTCCACTTTTAACGATAAACAATAAAAATTTACTGCTTTAAAGATTATTACTCTTTCTTTATTGAGATCACAGGGATTAGTACTGGAGAGAGATGGGGGCTAGCACACTGCTGTGCGGCTGAGGAACAGGTGGGGGTTGGGAAGGGAAGACAGAACACAGATTTTTCAGAAACATTATGTCTCACTGAAAAATCAATTTTTCAAGGCTTCCCTGAGATATAGCGCTCCATGATTGGCTCTCAGCATTGCACTGCTATCTGGCTGCTCTAAATTGGCAGCCAGCCTATCTGCCTCCACGACTCAAGTCAATGGGAACTTCTCCTCCTTTGTCTCACAGACATTATGGAATGCACAGCATGCAGAGATAACTGCTGGGATGTTTTTTTCACTGAGGTCTAGCCTAGTGAGTAAACTGCGCCAGCGTGCCTTTAAACGTCCAGATGCACATTTCATGACCATTCTGCACTTGCTGAGCCTATTACTGAACCTCTCCTTTTCGCTGTCCAGGTGACCTTGGCTTCATCAGCCAACGGAGCAATGAATACGCAGGGTCTCCAAGGATCACTATTAGCATTTCAACATCTCCAGTATTTATTTTTTGGTCAGGGAAGAAAGTACGTTTGCATCATTTTGAACAAACCTGAGTTCCTAAAGATGCGCATGTCATGCATCTTTCCAGACCACCCACATCGATGTTGGTGAAGTGTCGCTTGTGTTCCACAAGGACCTGCAACACCATTGAGAAGTATCCCTTTTGATTAATGTACTCTGTGGCTATGGGGTCCAGTGCTAGGATAGGGATATATGTGCCATCTATCGTCCCTCCCCCCCCCGCAAAGTTTGCGAACCTCATTGTGGAAAACCATTCCCTATGTCCTGCACTTTTCCCAAAGTCATTACCCTTCTTAGCAGAAATTTGTTAATGGCCCGGCAAACTTGCATTACAGCAGCTCCCATGGTGGATTTACTGACTCCAAATTGATTCCCAACTGACTGGTAGCAGTCTGGCATTGCTAGCTTCCACAGAACGATGGCCACTTGCTTCTCCACTGTCAGAGCCAGTCTCAAGTGAGTGTTCCTGCGTTTCAGGGCTGGGGACAGCTCTGCACGACATTCCAAGAAAGTGGCCTTTTGCATATGAAAGTTCTGCAGCCACTGCTCATCATTCCACACCTTCATAATGATGCAATCCCACCAGTCAGTGCTTGTTTCCCGGGACCAGATCTCCACTGACGACAGATGGTGCGTGACAGCCAGGAGCAAACGGGAATTGTTTCATTCTATGGCTTGTAGCAGGGCATCTTGAGTAACATCACAATTTTCCACACTGCGGCGCCTCAATCACCCTTGAAAATACTCCAGGATAAAACGTGAACTGTTTATGAGGCTCACAACGACATTGCAGAGCTGAGCGGGCTCCATGTCTCTCTGGCAATGGCGTGCGCATGGCAGAGACTGAAAGGTTTAGAAAAATGGCATGAAAAAGCATTAGTCTTTGTTTGGGACAAGAAGGGAGGAGTAGAGAGGATGTTGCATCATGGGAGGTTGACAACCTTCCCAAAAGCCTCTGTGGCTAGTTGCACTGTGGAATAGCTACCCACGGTGCACTACTTTGAATGTCAGCCAAGCGTGGCTAGCGGGGATGCAATCCCCCAACGCAACGAGCATGGTGTGATCACGCTCCTGCAACTTCTAAAATACGGCAGGTGAAGGTCAATTTAAAAAATCAACTTCACTCCGTGGTGTAGACATACCCCTAATTTAGACACAAGGCCTTCTTGGGTAAACTTAAGTATTAAGTCTAAACCTTTTCTGAGGTTTCCTCGGAACAGCCTGGTATATTAAACAAATATAATCTTAAATAAGCTCTCCAAATAGGAAAGTATTTTTCCAATAAAAAACACAGTCCCAGACAAAAACAGATGACTTCTGAAGTATGTGAAGGGAAGTTATGAATCATTTTGCACTATTGACCCATACAGGCAAAGAAAACATTTTTTAACCCTAATACCACAGCAGCATTCCTCGTACAGAACGGGAAGCACTGCAGAAAACAGAACTCCCTTCCTCCTCCCTTTCCTGAGGTCAATGCCATTCCAGTCAATAGGGCAAACAAAACTGTTACAACATTAAGTAGTCAACAGCAGGGAGAATTTGTAACTAAATCCAAAAACACATCCTCCAGATTATTATACAAAAATCCCCATCAACTATAGCTCATGTACCCTGTAGCTATGCATTTTATCTTGGAAAACTAAAAATCCCATCATTCTAACAGACATGAAATTATCACAGGAAAAGTCACCCAGCAAGGCCTTCGAAAAGTTATTCAAAATGTTGAAAAGTCCTGGAAACCATATACCTACACCGTAGGGTTTTATATCCAGCTGAGATTATGATGCAGATAGGAACAAATCCTCAGATGATGTAAATTGTCATAGTTCTAAAGGAGCTGCCCCATATAGTGCCACCTTGGCTTAGATTTAACAGTTGTTGAAGAAAAATATGGAAAATATTCAAATTTTTAAATAAAAATGAGTTTGAAGATAAAAGCAGTAAACAGCATTACTGAGGTAAGAACTCACATGCATAGCTGAACTGTCATTGCAGAATAAGGGAACTCTCAAATGATCTCCTGGTAACTGTATTCAGTGTTGATGTAGATGTGTAGATCCAGGATGAGGGAGAGACATGTTGGGTGAGGCACCAACAAAAGCTGGTCCAGTAAAAGATATTACCTCACCACCCTTCTCTCTCTATTGGGTGTTGTCTTTCTGGACAGGCCTTTTCAAACACCAAACTTCTTCACTTCCCCAAATTAGGGGAGCTACTTCTGTTTCATAACATTCAAAACAGAGCATGTCACATGCACTCAAAGAGCTGTAGCATTCCAGTGGCAAAAAGCAAAATCAGAAGTGGATTTATCAGATCTCAATTCTTTTCATCAGTGGGTTCCAGTGCTCAGTTTCCTAAACAGGGAATCAGATATCTGCTCTGTTAAACCAAAGCTCCTGAAACACTGAAGTCAATAAGAGTGAAACATTCTTTCTACCAGCTATCAGTGCTTATATTAAATCACCATTATACTGAAAAGTAAAAATGGAGGGAGGGATAGGATAAAGGTGGAGCACATCAGGTTTCTTAATTAAGGGAAAACATGTCAGATGCAAACAAAGTATTTTCTGATTTCTTAATGAATCAACATACAAAGAACTTGAAGAAAAACCTGGTTTTGGCACCCTCTTCAAAGTGATATGCAGACCAGAAAATATCACTGTGGATTTTAATAATCACTGTGTAAATATTGTGGTATAGCAAGGACAGAGGGCAGTAGGAAAGTTCTCCTATTTGAATCCGGGGTAGGTGGGTGGGTGCGAGCCCACCCACCGCTAAAGGCTCCCCCCACAGCCTAGGGGAAGAGCCACTGGACCCGGGTCCAACTGATTATGGGGGACAACAAATGATAAAACAGGAAAGGGCATGGGGGTCACAGGGTCAAACGTAGAAAACCAGAAGGGGACACTGAGCAGAGAACCCTGGACAGCGCCCACTGTTCCTTGAAGGTGTCCAGGGAGCCAGCGGACGCCGCCCAGAGGAACTCTACCTGGAGACGTGAATTGATGACGGAACGGAAATAGACCCCACAGTCGCAGAGAGCGCCTCCCTGCCAACCTCCTCTCCCTGGTCTTGTAGATGGCTAGTTTGACCAGGGCTAAGAGGACGTTGACGAGGAGGTCCCGCGACTTCGTGGGGCCACGGATGGGGTGTGAATAGATGAACAAGTGAGCGGAAAAGTGCAGCCAGAACCTCAGCAAGAGGTTCTGGAGGAGCCGGAAGAGGGGATGCAGCCTGGCGCGCTCCAGATATACGTGCGCTAGGGTCTCCCTCATGCCGCAGAAGGGGCAGGTGTCGGGGTGGGAGGTGAACCGCGCCAGGTACGCACCTGTGCTCATGGCTCCGTGAAGGAGCCGCCAACTGATGTCCCCGGCAGGCCGTGGGGTCAAGGTGGAATACAGGCTGGCCCACCGGGGGTCCTCGCCCTCCAAGGGTGGCAGTAGGTCCCGCCACTTCATGTCCGGGCGGGACACGAGGGCGAGGAAATGAAGGGTGTGGAGCACGAGCGTGTACAGATGGTTCCTTGGCGCGGTCTGGAAGGGGACCGGCTGCAAATCAAGCATCCGGCTTGGGGCGTGAGGATAGGGGCGCCGAGGGGGTTCGATGGTAAGCACCGGAGGGCTGGGGCTGGGGGGGGGGCGGGGAGCACCCTCTTGCAAGACCTGCCTGAGGTATATCAAAGAAGTAGGGGGTAAGGCTGCCTTCACCTCCTGGAGTATGCGTCGGGCCGGCGCACGAGGGTCCATCCAGTCCCCCCGGGCGTAGTCCAGGAGGTCTCCGACCCTGGTGACTCCTGCCAGGACCACCCTTCGTCGCACCGAGGGGGTCTCCGCCACCTGCACACTCAGCTGGGGGTTGTGTAGCAGGGGCTCCGTGAGGAGATCCTCCCCTTCGGTGACCGCAAGGGGCCTGGAGGCCGAGACGACCCTCCAGGTCCGGAGGAGGTCCTGGTAGAAGACCGGCAGCTTGGAGAGGTCTCGCGGAAGACCTCTCGGGTGGAGAAAAAAGAGCTGCCGGTCGTATCGGAGCCCTCGGAAGCGGCAGAGGAAGACGTGCGCCAAGTGACTCCACACCGGACTACCTGCACCATAGAGGAGTCTCTGCAGGGCCTGGAGGAGGAAGGTATGGCCCTGCCCGCTGATGCAGCACAGGCCCTGCCCGCGGATGCAGCACAGGCCCTGCCCGCCCTCCTCCAGAGGGGGAGACAGAATCCCTGCAGAGACCCAGTGCAGTCCTGGCCAAAAGAACTCCAGAACTGTCTTCTGGAGGTAGGCCAGGAAACTCGGGGTCGGGACCAGGGTGTTGAGCCGGTGCCAGAGCATGGACAGGACGAGCTGGTTGATCACCAGTGCCCTCCCCCGGAGGGAGAGGCACTGGAGCAGTCCTGTCCATCTCCGCAGCCGCTCAGACACCCTGCCCTCCAAATCTTGCCAGTTCTCTGCCGGGGAGGGATAGGTGGCGGAGAAGTAAACGCCCAGATAGAGCAGTGGACCCGCACTCCACCGGATGGCTTGAAGCGCGGGTGGGAGGGAGCTCGCCTGCCACCCAGCACCTACCGTCAGGCAGAGCTCTTGGCCCAGTTGACCCGGGCGGAGGAGGCTGCCAAGCAGACGGTCAGGCAGTCCTCCAGCCGCACCAGGTTGCCCGGGTCCTGGACCACGAGGAGCACGTAATCAGCGTACGCTGACAAGACCAGCTTCAGCTCTGGCTCACGGACCACCAACCCCGTCAACCTCCGGTGGAGGAGACAGAGGAAGGGCTCCATGGCCAGAGCATACAGCTGGCCTGACAGTGGACAGCCCTGACGTACTCCTCGCCCGAAGCTGACCGGTTCGGTCAGGGTCCAGTTGAGCTTGACCAGGTACTCTGCTGAAGCATACAGCACCTGGAGAAAACCCACGAAACGGGGTCCGAAGCCGAACGCCTGCAGGGTGCCCAGGAGATACCCGTGGTCCATCCTGTCGAACGCCTTCTCCTGGTCCAGGGACAGGAGGGCGAACGACAGGCCATGCCTACACCCAAGTTCCAAGAGGTCCCGGACCAGATACAAGTTGTTAAAGATGCTACGGCCCGGGACTGTGTAGGTCTGGTCGGGATGGACCATGTCCTGCAGCACGGACCCTAACCGCAGTGAGACGGCCTTGGCCACAATTTTATAGTCCGTGCTGAGGAGCGAGACGGGACGCCAGTTCTGAAGGTCGCAGAGGTCCCCCTTTTTTGGTAGCAGGGCGAGCACAGCCCGCCTGCAGGACAGGGGGAGAGCTCCGCTGGCCTCAGAATCGGCCCAGACGGTGACGAAGTCCGGGCCAAGGACGTCCCAAAACAGGCGGGAGAACTCCACGGTCAGCCCGTTCATGCCTGGGGATTTATTGGTGGGCATGAGGCGGAGGGCTTCCGAGAACTCGGCCAGAGTGAGAGGTTTCTCCAGCCGGCCTCGGTTGCCCGCGCTGACCGTGGGAAGTTCGTTCCAGAGCACCCTACAGGCGGCGACGTCAGTCGGATCCGGGGAGAAAAGGTCAGCGTAGAAGGCCCTGGCCCTTGCACGCATCTCCACCGGATCTGTGAGGGTGGTGCCGTCAGCAGCCAGGAGGCAGATGACATGCTTCCGGGCCCCCCTCCTTTTCTCCAGGGCGTGGAAGAAGCGGGAGCCGCGATCCATCTCCCGAAGGAGATGGATGCGGGATCGGACGAAGGCACGCCGAGCCTGGAGGTCTTCGAGGGCTCGGAGCTCCTCCCGCTTCTCCCGGCACGCTCCGCAGAGGGACGGATCCTCGGGGCTGGTGGCTAGACGCCTCTCCAGCGCTAAACCTCCCACTCCAACTGCTCTATCCCCGCATCCCGCCGCCGGCTGGCCCCCCGAGTGTAGTCACGGCAGAAGAGCCTAGTGCACACCTTCCCCACATCCCACCAGCGCCGCGCCGAGGGAAAGGCGCCTCTCTGTCCCCGCCAGGCCAACCAGAACTCCCGGAAGGACGCCACGAAGCCCACATCCTCCAGCAGACCGTTGTTAAAATGCCAGTAGGCCGGCCCCGGCCTCTCTGCAATGAGAGAGGCCGTCACGGTCACCATGTGGTGATCCGAGAACGGGGCCGGCCGGACGCTGGAGGAGTGGGCCCGCGCAAGATGGTGACGAGAGATATAGATGCGGTCCAACCGGGAGTGGCGCGACCGATCTTCCCCCATCCGGACATAGGTGAAGGTGACGGCGTCATCCGGGTGGTGGTCGCGCCAGACGTCCACCAGGGAGTGATGGTTGATAATTCCCCGGAGGATGTCCGCGGCGGCCTGACACTGCTCAGTCCTCGTGCGGTCCCGCTCCTCGAGGGTGGTGTTGAAATCCCCACCCAGGACCAGGCATTCGTGAGGATCTAAAGTGCCAAGGAAGGTAGCCGCCTGCTGGAAGAAACGCACCCACTCCGGACCTGCGGTCGGGGCATAGATGTTGACGAGGCTCAGTGCCAGCCCCTTCACGCGGACCCGAAGATGCAGCAGGCAGCCCAGCACAACCTCGGTGACCCCAGCACCTCGGGCTGCAGGACAGGGGAGAACAGGGTGGCCACTCCACCCGCATGGGCGGAGAGATGACTAAGGTGCACCCCGTCTCCCCACTCCAGCCGCCAGCTGGCCTCGGCGGCTGGGTCCGTATGGGTCTTCTGCAGGAACGCTAGAGCATACCCCCCCTCCCGAAGGAAGGAGAGCACCTGGTTCCTGTGGAGACCCGTCCTGCAGCCCCTTGTATTTAAGGTGACGATGGTGACAGGCATTACGAGGGCTGGGGGGGATCCTCACGGGCAGGGGCGCCAGCGACCTTTGTCGGGCTCTGCAGTAGTCCATGGCCGGTGCCGTAGGCCATGAGGGCGTCACGGAAGCTGCGGGCCCGCTGGTAGGCCACGGCATCCTGCCGCCCGGTCCCCTTCCCTCCTTCATAGTGGCCCTCACGGCCCGGAGGACGCGGTGGAAGTCCCCCCAGCGCTGCAGAGCAAGCCTCACTCGGTTCCGGGCACCACGTGTGTCCCGGAGAAAGACACGGATCTCTTCGCGCAGCGCCTCGGGGGGTTCGATCTCTGGCTCGGCCTCCGCAGCTGCTTTGTGGACCACTGGGATGGGGGCTAAGGGTGGTGGTGGCGGTGGCAGAGGGAAGACAGCAGCCCCCAGTGAGCTGGGAGTGCTGAACACAAAGGCTGCCTCCTGGGAGCTCTTCATAGGGAAGGAGACAACACCAGGGGCAGCAGATGAACAGGCAGTGGGGGGGGAAGAGGTAGGCACAGAGAGGAGTATGGGGGTTGAGGAAAGGTAGGGAATAGGAATTGGGTAGGAGAAGGGTCAGGGCAAGGAGCGGGAGAGGGTTCAGGGTTAGAATTGGGGATGAATCCAACAGCCACAGCGGCCGGGCAGGCGGGGTGCATAGGCTCTTGGTTGGGGGCAGGAGCTAAGGAGGTGGGCACGGGGTGGGTGGTCTCCACGGTGGTGTCCTGTGGGGATGCAGTGCCCATGGCTCCAGGCCCTTGTGAGGGGACATCCTCTGGGGAGGATGGGAAGGGGCTGGTCCACAAGAAGGGTTGGGGCACCTAGTGGCTTGGGGCTCAGCCATTTGGCCTCGGCCGACTCTTCAGTGGCTGGGGCGGTGATGGTGGGTTCCCCTTCTCCCGTGTGGTGGGTAGAAGGGTTGAGGGGGGTTGCGGTGGTGGGAGCAGGTGTGGCAACTGAGAACGGGGGAGAGGGTAGAGGCCACTCAAAATTGCCCTGGTCTAAGCCCTCCTTGCAGGGGGCTGGGTCATCCTCCGGGCAGGCCAGGGTCAGTCCTAGGGTGTCAATCTCCTCCATTAGGGACGGGAGGTCTCCCCCCGCTGCCCCGAGATCTTCCCCGGCACTTGCGGGGGGTCTGGATGGCAGTGGGGCTAGGCGGGTTCTGGACAGGGATTCCTCCAGGAGGGACTCCAGGAGGGCGATGGTACAGCCCACATCTGCCGCCACGGCTTCCTCTGCCGGTGCACCCCGCTGGGCTCTAGCAAGGGGGCGCGGCCGTAGGCCCGACCTCAGCAGCCCCTCCCCTGGCTTTGTAGGGGCTTGCGCCCCCCTCGGCTGCAGGTGAGAGGGGGCGCTGGGCTCCGGCTTTTACGCTTCCTGCGCCTACCCCGCACGAGCTCCCAGCCTCCTGAGGTGGAGGACTGGGCAGCGGGGGCAGGGTCAGGGGGCAAGAGTACAGGGGTTGGGGCTTCGGAAAGAGGGGGTAGGACAGCAGGGGAGGGAGAAGCTTCCCCCTGGGGCATGCCCCCTCCGATGCCCGACAGTGCCGGCCCCGGCTCCTTCCCCTCCGCAGGCCCCGCTGGACTGCTCCGGGCATCAGCGGGGCCCATCAGCTCGCAGGTGATTCTTGCTGACGGAGGGGGGTTGGCCACAGGGACCGGACGGCTGGGGGGGGCACCATTGCTGGTCTGACTGGTGTGCCCCTGGGTCTCGGGGGTCCCGGGCTTCCCTCCATGCCGGGCCAGGGGGCAGTCCCTCCGAACGTGCCCGGGGGCAGTCCCTCCGAACGTGCCCCGCCGCCCGGCAGAGGTAGCACCGGGCCTCCCCCATAGCATAATAGACCTGGTACTGGGCCCCTTGATGGGGCACCAGGAATGACCCCTCGAGCGCCTCCCCGCCACGCGCCACCGCGGGCAGTAGCTGCAGCTGCACCTGCCGGCGGAACGAGAGGACGTGGCGGAGGGCGGGGTCCTTGCAGCCGAGGGGAAGCGGGCTGATGGTGGAGAGGGGCTTCCCCAGGGTGGCGAGGAAAGGCAGAAGGGCGGCATTGGGGAGGAAGGGCGGGACGGAGGAAAAGACCACCCGTACGCCCAGGTCCTCCAGGGGCTCCACTGGGACGTGGACGCCCCCCAGCCCCAGGCCCGTCTCCACTGCCTTCTGGGCGGCGGCCTCCGACACCAGAAAGAAGACCACCTTGCCATACATTCTGGAGGCCGCCACCATGGCCGTGGACCCCACCACCCACGCCATCGCCCGCACATAGGTTTCCACGTGGGGCGAGGCAGGCACCAGAAGGCACCGGACCCCATGCCTCCTGATAAGGGTGGGGAAGGGGCCCCGGCCACCTGGGATGGTGCTGGAGGCAGTGGTCAGGGCAGGTGACTTGGCAGCGGCAGGCGGGGAGCCCGCGGCCACCTGGGCGTACGCTCTGGGGGCGCCGCCACCCCCAGAGCTGGTGGAAGGGACAGCGGGAGAGGATAGAGGGGGAGGAGGAGGGGCCCTTGCCGCAGGAGGCGCTGCTTTCTTGTCAGGAGATTATTAAAATGTATACCCATCCAGGCAAAAGTGCAAACTTTTAATCAGCCAGGACAGGATGCCTTCAGCATCTGAAGCATGCTCGGGGAGTCCAGCCTGAACATGACACCATGTTTTAGTTTGGATGTCCCCTTTATGACATGTAATGCAAGAGACAAAACATGGATATAGCTTAGGGACGGGAGATGGAAATGAGACAGACAGCTAATCAGAGTGCCCCATCCATCACATGTAGCTTCTGCTTTTCTCTCCAAAGATGTGCTGGGGGGGGGGGGGGGGGGGGGGGGGCGGGAAGGTAGAATGGCCAAGAAGCAGGCTAGTGAAACAGGAACATTTTCTCTCACGCTTTCCATCTCCTCTGTAACTCAAATTCTGTGCAAATGAGGTTTAGTTAAAGCTGCTTTAGGCATTAACTCCTTCTCCACCTTCTGAGATGTGCTTCAGAAGGTTTATAAAATGAATTGTTGGCCTGGAAGCCTTGACAATATGAAAGAAAGTCTGCCTGATGAGGGAGGGTTTGCATGAGGGTTTCCAATTAATGCCAAGTCCACATGGCCAATAAAATCCTTGATAAAATTTCATATTAAAAATATAGGGGGCCCTCACCCCCTAAATGTTCATTACATCCCTTTTTTCAACAAGCTCTACTTTGTATATAGTTTTGAAAAGACTGACTGCATACAGTACAAATCAGCAGTCACTGTATGACTCAGATTTTTGTTAATTTCTTTCGCATATCTCCTGTGAACAAGGTAGGCTAAAGTGCAGGGTTCCCCAGGACTAGGAAGTAGGTCATTTCCTTGCAGTGTCATGGACACAGCTTCAGGAGCTATGTACACTATTACTACAAGAAAAAAATACTGGGTTAGAGGAACATGCTGAAGCCAGAGGACGTTCCAGCACTATCATGGGCAATAAGAAGGAACTGGGGGTAGGGGCTGGCAGCACCCCTTCTACTGGTGCATATGCGCATGACCCCAAAGGGCACTGGAGCTGGCCCTGTGGGTCCCACTGAGGGAAAAATCTCTGGCACCGCTGCATGTGTCGCACACACACTGGACATGAAACGGACATGATCAAGCACTCGAAGAAGAGGCATCTTTCCTCATTTTTTTCTTTCATTTAGAAGCTCCTGACCCATATGCATGTTGGATATGCACTCATATGCATATTTAGCAAATCCAGTACTTTCCATTCCATTATCCTCAGGAATCACCTGGAGTTGTCACATCCAAGATTACGGTCATCCCAAGCAAGCCAAAGTAATTCCTCCCAAAATACCTCTGCGACCAGAAGCACTAGCAGCCATCTCTGAGCTCTTGTGTGACTATAGCGCTGGCCAATATTTGGGCTTCTCTATCACAATGGCCATTTTGGAGAACTGCAGAACTGGAGGACTGCAGTCCCCCAGCAAATTCTCATGTGCACAAAGAAGTAAAGAGTGCCCACTGGTGCATAGTTCTCCTGAGTTGTTTTTAAGTTACAGATATTACTATTATCAAAATGCTGCGCTAAAGTGCTGTCTGTCTAACAGGCCATAGTTTCCCCCTACACTGAGCCCCACGTCTTCACTGCATGGTGATCATACGGCAAACAATCATTATGCACTACAGCTATATGGGAGCACATCCCAAGATTCAGAGTGCCCCAACTCAATGTGTTGCTCTATGCTCACATTCACAGGGTGCTGTGGGGCTGTTTGATTGCTCCCTCTGAGGACTATAGTGGTAGCTTAATGGAAGAGAACATTTCAGTAAATTTCTTGTTTGGGGCATATAGGAAATATCACTCAAAAGAAGAACTGAAATTAACTAAAACAGAATAAAATGACTCAAAAGAAAATGATAAAATAATAGCATTCTCTTAATGAGTGGGTCTCCACTGCCCGTTCAGTTGATCCTGTGGAATTGATCCTGAAGTGCTGACACAGCCCCAGCAGTGTAGACATGCCCTGAGAAGTCAGGAGAAGGTTTGTGCTGGAGTCTGTTTTGAGTCATCCTGTTAATGTAGGAGAGGTGGCTTGGGCATCCACCCACAGTATGTGCATGTTCTCTGATAGGACAGGACAATGGCTTAGCCATTCCCAGAAACATTTTAGGATACTGGGAAAAACAATTCTTCAAATCTGGTTAGAGGCATATTTCCAATATCCACCATCCTACAGCTGTAGGATCCAGTCAGGACCCAATTACAGCCTGAAAATGAAATTACACTGCCTGAGTTGAAGGATAACTTGAAAGTGGAAATGACAAAGTGGTCCCCCCTCCTTAATGAGTTGCCCATGTGTTCATCTCTTTCATCATTTAGCGGTGCTTTGACATCTCACAGTGCAGAAGAAAGATTACAGGAACATTTCTGTCAGGCACTGGTGAGGAAGTAATCTCTAGGGTTATGTATGATTTGACACCACCTCCAGGGGCACAAGTCAATACATCTATCTGGGGCCAAAAGGGTTTAATAAATCATAATCCAAGCAAAAGGAAACCTACTGTTTATATTCAAAGAATACCACCAAACAGCTCAACAATTTTCTTTGATAAGGTGACCCAAAGACTCTTTACAAACCAGATTTAATCTACATCTGCTTTTATCAAAAAGCAGTTTATCGTGGTTTTCAGCATTAGTTTGCAGCTGAAGAAATGAATTTATTTTCTTTTAGATAGTAATCTGTAGTGTTGGCACTCTTTATATGTCTCAAATCAAGACTATACTTCGCTTCCTGCTAATTCAAAACAGCTCTACAACACAACTTATGTTTTTCAGTTCAGATGCATGCAAACGATGCTTCAGAACAAGAAGCAAGAACATCCTCTCTGCAGCAATTTCTCTTTGGTGCCAATTTATCCATTTTTAGGGATTCCTCTCCCCTAAACATTAGACATTTTAAATGATCCTGTTCACTAAGCATATCATGCAATTACTTTAAAAATGCATTTCTTCCCTCAGTGCTTCTATTACAAAAAATAATCTTTCAGGATTTTCTATGGCAACTACCACTGACCTAAAGATCTAAATTAGCACAAAATTTTCTTAAAGTTAGGTCCAAGTCTATACTGTAGAGAAGCATTCTGCCTTTGTAGTTGGAGAATAAAAAAATACACATCTGAACCTCACGAACCTGCACTAATGAGTGGGATA
>ML675604.1:48800675-48848749 GCA_007922155.1 Mesoclemmys tuberculata
GGATACACCTCAGATTAATGGATTCTGCCAATTAATGAGTAATTTATTTATCTAAGTATTTATAGGGCCCTCAGCATTGTAGTATAGGAACAAGTGCAGACTGGAAAGACTCCTAGTAATTTCAATGGACCTTAAGTGAAGAAATTTAATTGAAAATAATAGGACTAATGCCTCATAATAGGCACTTTGTTTATTTATTTATTTGACAACTGTAGTTTAGTCTTAATAATTTATGATAAATGTCAGAGTATACCGGTTAATATATTGTAGCACATCTGGTAAAACTAATGACTTCGTAGCAATATGAGATTTCTCTAGAGTACTCAGCTATTAAATATTTGTTGAAGAAGGGATGTGAGATGGTTATGTTTTGGTGCAAGATATAGACTGTACAGATGTATGATGTGCAGTCTAGAATAGTTCTACTGTACCAGGCACAGCTGTCTTCAGTTTTCTGTTGCGCCTATAATTTGCAACTCTAAGTAGAAACATGAGCTTCTCTGATATGGTTCAGTGGCAATTTTATCATTACATTTATACAAGCAGAGTGGCCTCCCTGGCCCCCTTTCATAGTTCGGGAGACAGATTACAGAACATACATCCTTAGGCTTCTTTAAAGAGATGGCTTTGACAAATTACACCACCAACTGGGATCTTGTTCTTCCATCAGTTAATTGCAATAATAAGGCATGAAGGCATATTTATGCACTTACATGGGCACAGCATGACTGGATTTTAGATGGTTTGCTAGATTTCTAAACATATGCATTGTCCTCCTAAATCAAAATGAGAATGGCTTTGAAATATATGCATGAATATAAAATGTTTGCATTTTAAAAGAACAGCTATCACACCTCTAAAATGTAAAATAAAGGTTATACCTAGAAAACATCTAGATTTTCCACTAATGCTTCTTTAATACACACCTGTTTTAAAGATTCAAGGTGGCTCATCCTCTTGTTCCTTGTCTGTAACATTACTCCCAACCTCAAGCGTTCAAAAGTTATGAGACAGGGCCTGAAATCTTGAGATTGGCTTAAATTCTGGGATTTTTAAAAAATTAATTCATTTTGAGGTTTTTTTTTTAATTGCCTTCTGGGTTTTAGGCCTTTAATGTTCAAGATTTTCAAGCTTTTCTCTGCAACGATGAGAGCTAGAAATTTAAAAAATGAATGAGCAAGAGAAAGAGAGAGAATTCAAAGCCTGTCACAATCACAGGATTATAGGAGCTGGAGCTAAAAGAAAAACACCAAATATGGGCAGATTCACAAGGAAATCATGACAGTTTTTAACACTGCTGTAGACATTAGGACCAAGAAAAATATTAGACTCCTGGTCAAATTAAAAACTGTGGCATTGGCAAGACTAATGGTTTGGCATTTAGTGGGTTTCTGAAATAAGAAAATACTTAGCTTGAAAGTAATATATTGTTTAGACCTGACATCCATTGTTGATGGAACAGCTAAACTAAACAGGACATCTATATTTTAAAATAGATAACGGGTAACATGATCAAAAGTCAATATCAGAAAGTAAGCATGAGACCCCCTCAGACCACACAAGATGTCAGAGCCATATTCTCTAAGTGGCTCAAACAGCCACTGAAAAAGGAGTGATATTTTACACACCCTGGTTATGCAAAACCTCGGTTATGCAAACCCTCTAATCTATATGTGCAAACTGGCATGAAAAACTGTATGCATGATTTTGGAGGCTGCTTTTGAAAACATGTCCTGCACCGTTTTTATTTGGAGAACATAAAAAGAAACAGAGAGACCAATATTGAGGAAATACAGAAAGGCAGAGCATTGAAAGAAGGTTGGCCTTCTGGTTAAGGGACTGAATGACGAGTCAGGATATCTGGCTCCTATTCTTTTCCTAGCGTCTCACTTTGTGTGTGATCATGGGCAAGTTACAACCTCTGTGTGGTTCAGTTTCCACATTTTCAAAATATTTCTCTACATACTAGGGAAAGCTAGTGAGAATTAGCTCACTGAAAGTGACTTGAGACCCTTTGATCTGTGCTGCCATATAAATGGAAAATATTATTATTGAGCTCATTTCCCCTTTACTTTATCAAAGGCTCTCCTGTTTAGCTAAGACTTTCTTAAAGCTGCTTAAAACTCAAGGTATCTTAAGATAAAACTTATTTGGCCTTTCACAGTTGTATTTCAGTTTAATTGAAAATTGAAGTAGATACACTGGGCTCACCACATAATGTGATATTTTTGTCCTCTGGGCAATTCTTAATAAAGTGTTCTTTGTTTTACAATTAAGGAACAATAAAAACAAGTGCCCTGTTTTAAGAAGCAATGATCTTATCTAAGCTCCAAAGGCAGAGAGTATTTTCTTCTTTAACAAAAAGTAAGCCAGATTATTGTTGAAAAGAATGCGATGTCCATACTATTATCTGCTGTTATTTTCAGACAGATGATTGGAGGAGCAACCAAAGATGCTCCACATTGAAACTACTACAAATTGCAGGAGACAAAATGGGAAAAAAAAAGTTAACTTAATTAAAGTTAACATCTTGAAAAGCTACTGTGAAAATAAGGGAAGAGTTGAAGGGAGAGGAGATGAGGATGGGTGGTAGCTGAATCTGGAAGGAAATGTTTTAATTAAAATTTTATTTATACACAATACTAATACCTAGTAATTATACAACACTACACACCTTCAAAGCCATTTACAATGATTAATTCTTTCTTTCAATACCTTATGAAGTGGATAAATCTGAATTATTATTCCTACTTCACGGATGGGGAAAGAGAGATTAAATGCTGAGGTAGTCAGTGGGTATGTCTACACGGATAAAAAGCCCATGGCACCAAGTCTCAGGGCCCAGGTCAGCTGACTTGGGCTTGTGAGGCTCTGGAGTGGGGCTATAAAATTGCAGTGCAGATGTTCAGGCTTGGGTTGGAGGCTGGACTCTGAGACCTTCTCCCCTTGTGGGGTTTTAGGGTATGTTTATATTGCAGTTGAACACCTGTGGCTGTCTTGCAAGTCCAAGTAACCTGCTATGAGCCTGCTGCTTGCATGGAGCCAAGTCTTGCAAGGCCAAGTCAGCTGGTATGGGCCCACTGCAGGTTTTTAACTGCAGTGTAGACATGCGCTTAGAGCCTAGGCTCCAACCTGAGTCCAAGTGCCTACACTGCAATTTTACAGCTCAGGTGCCGGAGCCCCATGATCCCAAGACTGCTGACCTGGGCCATGCCACAGGTCTTTTATTGTGGTGTAGACGTACCCAGTATCACAGCCAAGCTTAGAATTTAGAATTTCTGTCCCTGTTCTGGAACTCGTACCATGTTTCTGTCAGAGATATGGAGCTTTTAAATGAAAGTGAGGATAGTGACGAGAAAAGAACAATGTTTTTCATTTAGATGGAAAGATAGCTACATAAGAGCTAGGTATTATTATTAGTAGTAAGTGATGATAGAGATGAAGCCAAACTCTTTCTGAAGGAGACATAATGACATGATCACTGAAAAGTGCCACCAGACTAGTTTCTTCAGCAAAGTACTCATTTTACCTATTAAAACATACAACAACCAGCTTTATATTTTGATTGTATGGGATAAAGCAAAAGTTGTCACAGAAGCACCTACTTTAAAAGTCCTTTGATAAATGGCTATTTTGATGTAGCTATTTTCCTGAGTATCGAACCATTTACCTTTATATGTGTAAAATCTTTAGGTATAACTCTTAAAAGGCACAGTAGAGCTGGTCAAAAACTAAAATCCTATTTTGGGGAGAAAAGTTGAAATTTCAAAGTTGCTCGTTTCAAAGTTTTCAAAACCGAGCCATGTCTTGTTTTCAATTTTTCATGTTTTTCCAAATTTTAAAAATTAATAATGATAAAAAAGACTACAGAATATTTTCACTTACAAAAAAGTTAATACAGATAACATTTGCAATAGTATTTTTAATAGAAATGTTGAACCCCAAAAACGTTTGTGATAAAATGTAGAATTTTAACAATCCTGACAATTTTTGATTGAAAATGTTGTTTTGGTAAGAAAAAGGCAATTTTTAAAGGAAAAAAATTGTTTAAGAAGTATCAACAAATTCTACTATAACATCGTCCCTGGTCTGGATATAATACTCAAGAGTATTTTAAAAACTTGTACACAAGTTTGTGGCACAGTTGGTCTACCCTATCCTGGCCAGATGTGGTGCTGCAGGACCCTTACCTCAGTTTCTCCAAGTGCTTTGGCCTACCCTGGCTGCAAGTGTGTCCTGGCCCTCCAACCAGACCACTCTGCAAAGTCCTGCCCCTTCCATACAAGCAAAATCCTTTATCAAAATCCAAACAAATGTGAGAACAACTGAATCTTCGGCCCCACCAGGCCTCCTCTTCCTCACAGGCACAGCTCAGCCTTCATTAACTTTCCCCATGCCTCAGTACTTGCTCTTGTGCCTCAAACAACCCCAAGCTGTCCCACTCTTCCCCTCACATAGGAGTTGAGGTAGGCTGCAGCTCATCAGGGTACCTGCCTTCTGTCAGGCTTCCAGCTCACCCTGTCTGCTCTTCTCCTCTTTCTGCTTCTCAGCCTTCCCCTCAGGCTCCTTCTCAGTGAGAAGACACTCCCCATCTCCTCTTTTCTAGGTCTCCTGACTCCAGCTAAGCTCACCCTGCTCTTTATGGAAATCCCCAACTCTCCCCCAGCTGGGTCTGATATCTCCGCTGAGCCATGTGATCCCCAGCCGATTAGGATCAGCTGGCGAGTGACAGAGGGCTGCTGCTCTGTCACAGGCTGAACCCTTAAAGGCTCGCTAGCATGTGACAGTCACTCTTGGATTTTCATGAACATTTCTGTCAGATCTTTGCTTTTAAACGAGAAGGTCCTTCAGGCAGGGCCTATGTATTTGTGACTTGGCAGGGCCCAGGATGCTGCTGGCATTTAGAATACCTGATGGGAAAAAGCACATCAACCAGATCACATCAGACCAGCACATCAAGCTCTCACAGCTGGCTGTGAAATGTCATCTAAGTAGTTATTCCAAAACAAATGCAGCAAAGCCAGAATCTACCATCTCTGCCAAAAAGTCAAAGCTGGGCCAGCCAAGACAGACAAGACGTATACAACTTGTCCTAATGTCAGTCAGACAAGGTATGCCAGCGCGATCAGGACCTCCCTGACATCAAATAATGAATGGACCTCTTAAAAACTTTTTCTTTCAAGCAATGTATAAAGTTCTACTTATCCTCTACTATAAAGAGCAACGTGCACAGTTATAAGTTTACAAATGTTGGCTCTAACCTGTCCCATAGCTCATGTACACGGGTTACAACTTTGCCACCAGAGTCCCATCACTCCCCCAAGATTTATCACACAGAGGGAACGTTCCATGAGGCAGAATCCTTCCCCTTGGCCATGATCAACACACCACAGAGACCCTCTGAAGTGCTGAGAATCCACAGCTGGTGAAGGAATAGGAGAGGAAGAGTCCGGGTGCAATGCACTGCCTTCTAAGGCCTGCAAAGCAGCCTTAACCTTTGTGCTGTCCCCCACCATCCTAGAAATTTCCTTTCTAGGGAGTCCAAACACTTTGCCAGCCCAGGAAACAGAGTTATGTTTTCAGGGAATTGGAGAGGGGGAAGTAGCCCCAAAACAGGGCTGACCTCCTGCACATTTCCCCTGGACCCATGGCTTCCAAAGGCTGAAATGCTGTCACAGGGTTTGCAAACTCTACCCACCATAATGAATCAGGGAAAACTCTGAGGGGAACTTCATGGAGGTTTCCTTTCCCCTAGTTCTTTCCACAGATGAAGGTACTTTGGCTGCATACCTTTAGAATGACAAAACCTTTGCAAGCAGCAATGGATATATAACTAGTTACGTTTAGACTAATTGTATTGCGATAGCCTTATAATGTAGCTGCATTCTCAGAATATAGTGGTATAGAACAGAACTATTCAGTAGCATCGTTAGCTGATTCCTAAATGTTATCAGCCTTTGCTAGTGTGAGTAGTAATTCAGTCTATGTGCTGGCAAATGGTTGTAGAATTACATTTGTTTGGCAACTCTAGAATTCTCTTTCAGAAAGACTGTTTATTCTTTTGTTTTATGCATGAAATAGACTCAACACTGAACCAAAAGGCTGGTAAATGTTACACTTTGGAATTAATCATGGCATTCACTCAGTGACCTATGTATTCCTTTAAGATACAAAGAGTTAAGTGTATTCAGCATGGAAATAGGATGGGTTAGACTAAGATTGGTAATGGAAACAGAGTCCTTCTTCACTACTGGTATGTCATCAACCTTTTGAATCCAGCCCAAGCAAAATCCTGTGAGGAAAATTAGGCAAAAACCAAGATACATCAGAAACCCCGTAGTAAATTTCCAGCTTCATTGTCAAACCAAAGAATCAGAAAGTGTCTGAATATTTAAAAGTACCCATGAAAACCAAACTAGTCCAGCTTACAGCTATTATGAGAATAAGCCTCAAAATAATTAATGGTGACTGGTTGTTTACTGTTGAATGTTATCAAAAGAATTTGTTTTAATGAGCTTTGAAATAGTTTCTCTCTCAAGGTAATATCTATAATGTGAAAGCACTACTTCTGGACACTTTATACATTCAGTAATAAGAAGTTTTCCTTACCTGCAATTGCCTCAATACTTGGAATTCCAATACTGCTATAAGCACTAATACATTTGCAAGACCATGTGCTAGTTAAGATTTCCTCTCCAGTCTCCAATCCTGGGATGCTGTCCACAAAGAAAGAGCCCCACTGTTTAGATACAGAATAAGGAGCTTTTGGGTGATGTCCCTGAAAGAAATAGAAAACCCAACATAAATTCAATCATTGTAATTAGTCAGTACTGTATCTTCCGTCTCCATTTAGCCCACAAACATTATTTTAAGAAGTCCTGAAGCTATCCACTTATTCCCTAATAAAACTATTATTTCTGACAAACAACCTGACTGAGAAAGTAAACTGTGAAACAACACCAAAACCACCTCCAAAGTTTTGGGTTTTGCTCTTTACTGGCCTTGGATAACGTATAAGGTCTACACACTGTTTTCTTCAATTTGTTTTTCCATCTAAGGTATTATGAATTCACTTCCCTCTCTTTACTGGAGGACCTGAGTCATCATGATGCATAAGGCTATATAACCTGAGCTGCAGTTCTCCCTGCCTTCACTTTAAGAGAGAGTGTATACTGATGTAGGATGAAGTAACCGTAGGGAAAATATTTCCTTGACTGTCTAAGATTCAGCATCTTTCCCTCTCTCAGCTGAGGGGAGAGGGAGAGCTGTGGTTCATATTGCTGCCTCATGAGACATTACTATTCAAGTCCTCTAGCAGAGTGAAGATCTGATATTTCATATACATACGTCTTAAAGTCTGTATTAAAGAAGCAGTGATGGACAAAGCATTTTTTCCCCTGATTTTATTGTTGCTTGGCAGCTCATTTTCAGAGATGCTATATACTATCCAAAGCACTCAGAAAAAGCTCCAGGAGGCCTTTGTAAAAAGATAAGCAAAATTGCAAACCACACTACAGAAAAATCTGCAAAAGCCATTTGTGCACAAAGTATGTCAGACCATCACAGCACAGAGCAGCAGACATTCCTCCATACGCCTCCAGATTTGTGAACTTTTGCACCTAGTTTTCCACTCAACTGCTTTCTTACGTTGGAATAACTGTTGATCACGATAGGGGTCACGTCAGATACATTTATGTCATGACCCCTGTTAATCTCCCATTGCAGTAAGCGTGGGAGAGAAGAAATCTGTCTATATGTACTGAGACCACAACAGAAGACAGACTCAGGATTTATCTAAACTGCCATTAGACACCCGCGGCTCGCCTGTGCCCATTGACACAGACTCAGGCTGTGAAGCTGTTTAATTGCACTGTAGACATTTGGGCTCTGGCTACAGCCCAAACTCTGGGACCTCCCACTTCACAAGGTCCTTGAGCCTGGACTCCAGCCTGAGCCAGAATGTCTACACCACAATTAAACAGCCTTGCAACCTGAGCCCTGCGAGCCAGTCAGCTGCCACAGCCAGTCGTGGTTGTCTAATTGCAGTATAGATAGAGACCTGCAATCTTTGACCAAGATAAATCTATTGATTCAACAGCTTGAACTGACTCAGCAAACCAGGATAATTTTTTAGAACTTCTTGATGCTACTTTCTCTAAGTGCATCTATTTTGCAGGGGGAAAAAAATATTAGTTTGATTGGCATGGTCAGATCTAGATATTTATTTCTGTCCATTGCTGAGAACAGGCTGAAATAGCTAATGACTTCAGATTTCAAGTACAGCAAGTCATCCAGGAGCTGAGCTCATCATTTGTTCACTCATTAAGACAACTTTTTTTGGTTTGCTTTGTACACAAATAGTACCTTTCCAAGAAAATCCCAAATCTTTAAGGGCAATTTAAAGTTCAATTTAGATTATCTATCAAAATAAAATTCAATTTACAGCTGGCGAAGAGCTGCAAAAAGCACATAAGGGCTGTACCAACTGTCCGGCCGATTGATCAAAAAAGCATGTTGGCCCACGTATGCTTTTGTATACAGGTCAGGCCCCTGCTTATTGGCAGAGGAAAAAGTTCATGCTCTTGTCCCTGTGGATCTTTATGCTAGAATCACTAAGCAATTTAAATTGCAATCTGAGAAAATGCACTGACATTTTTCAAGTGAGAGAACTGCTCCATATTGAAGCTGAAATTCCTCACTTGTACTGCTATGTAGGCAGAAAACAAGGTTTGGGGTTACAGCCCAAACTTTTTAACAAGACAAAAAAACAAACAAAATAAAAATTGTTAACTATAATGGTTGCCTTCATGCCACGTATTAGGGGGCTTTCTGTCCACATATTTGATCATTTTCCTGTTGGGGTAATCTCCAACTGTAAAAAATGCTTTGATTGTAAAACCAAACTGTGATGGGGTGTACCAGCCCCACCCTGGCCTAGAGAGGGTTAAGGACTCCCTGGAAGTTGAAGAGGCCATGCCCTTCTGCCTTTGCTGGGCATACTCACCGTGGAAGGGGGATATAAAAGGCAGTAACCCAGCTCAGGCAGGGTGGACTGCTGACTGGAAAGGAAGTGGAAGTGGACTGCTGACTGGAAAGGAAAAGGGTGGCCCCAGGAACTTTGACCGCCCTGCCACTTCATCCCAGAAGAGAACCTAGCGAGGTAGACATCAACCCATGGCTTTTTCCCTACCTTCCCAGCATACATGACCTGACGCCCGTGATGGGGCGTACCAGCCCCACAACACAAACTTTGATCTCAAATTTGAGAACTCCCAACCTTTGGCCTTCAGTTGTATCCCTATAAAAAAAAATACCAGGGTTATGCTGTGAGAATGCTCAAGAAGCTCTCAACATCGGTCTCAAATGCCTGATTACCCGAATTCCATATCTGACTAGGAAGAGACTCAGCCTGCAGTTAAGGAAAAGTCAACACTGTTGGGACCACGTTACTGAAACCACATGAAGGTGCCCTGGCTAAGGATTCAGACTGCACCCTCCTGAAGTTTCTATTAGCCAATAATCACAAAGCTTTACAAATTCTTCGTGCTTGTGAAGTGTGCCAGGCTAACAATCCTGGAAAGAGAAATAATCTAGCCATAGAACGGGAAAGCAAGAGTGAGACAAGTTTCCACTTCTCCACATCACCCGTGTACCTTAGCAAATCTCACTGAGAGTTACCACCAATGGGGGGTGAGATTAGTTAAATCTCCATGCTTCAGTCTTTCAGTTGGGACTACGAACAAGCATTTTCATTGCTTGGTAGTGAAGACATGGTAATAATTTTTGTGATAGACACACCTGCACACCCACAACAAGAGTGATGACAACTATGCCTGTCAAACCAACCAGACCACAGAGCAGCAAATGGGATGAGGTGCCTGCAATGCCTAATTACTATTCTCTTCATCCACAGGCTACGTGTTAAATACTGGAGTCATCCTTCACACTTCATTTCTCTGTGGTCCAGTGTGACTAGAAAAAAAAAAAGTCAGCTCTCTCTCCAGAGATCAGCCCTGAGATTTGCAAAGTTACATATCTTTCCTGTAAATCGCACAACAAGCACAACGAGAATATCTGAAAGCTACATCTTGAGTGAACAAAAATTCCTTAAATAAAAACAAAGTATTAATTTAAATTAAGCTGATTTTAAAAAAGGGACTTTTGTTGCAAAACCATTAATCTCTTTTCATTGTTAAAACAAACAAAAAGTCAACCAACTCTGGTAGGTTGTGTCAGGCCCCCACATGAATGCAACAGGGAGGAAGGCCCAAGAGCCGCCAACATGGCTGTGTCCGTTGCAGAGACGGGACACAATATCAATCCCTGTGCTCTTCTGAACACAAGAAATCACAATGCCTGTACCTCTTCAACACAAGGACTACGCCTTGCTAGCACCCACTAGCACCAGTACCTGGCAACGGCGCTAGCCAGCCATGCTCAGCAGTGTATGCTGCACACCTTTACAGAATGTAAACACTGGGTTTGCTCCCCCTGTAAGCCAGCAAACTCTGGAAGGCTTTGCGCCTTCCTAAGTACAGTGCCTTCCAGTACGAGACGGGGCCGTGATTAAGTCACAATTGAACTTAAATGAATCTGGGACACCCTTAATAAATAATACCCCACATATGGTTTAAAAAAATTGGATGAAAAAACTCAACGTTCGAATGCACCAATATTCTGGTCTGCTGCAGCCCCACACATAGCCTCATTATATAGGCAGTCCCAGTATGATTATGACTAATGTGTGTGGTTATTGTGGATGGACCATCTCCCAGCCAAAGGATTCAGTGTAAAAAGACTTGGCCTGCATGCCTTATTCTTAGGTCCCCTGCCCAGGAATATTTCCTCTCAGCAGTCTTACATGCTTGGGGGAAGCTAGGAATTTTTTTACTCCACACACTCCCAGGAAAAAGTATAAGTTTCCTGGCTGAGAAACCCAGAACCACGTGCCATAACCTTCAAAGCACCATGTCTATACCCTTCATAACTTGGCTAACGGTTTGCAGTCCTGTCATTCATTACCATCAGATATTCTTCATGAAAACAGGATTTTTCATACTTCAGGAAAACACTCACCTCTTTATCCCCCACGAAAAAAAAGGGTTTAGGAAAGACTGACAGTGAAGAGATGCCACATTAGCAATTTATACACACCCCATTTATTGCAGATAAATTAACATCAGAAGAATTTTTGCGGCAGTAAAAAGATTCACTCGTTCACTTTTGCTTTTAAATACATTTATAAACAACTGACAGGAACATAGATGTTATTTATGTCAGTTCAGGCAGCAAAATATCCCACAGCCTCTAAGAATCAGTGTCTAGCCTTCAAAGCCATAAGGCCAGTAACAGCCTGTCTCAAATCCTAAGAAGCAGCAGCAGATTTACTTGGCCATGGTGTAGCATGGTGGCATGTAGAATGTATTTCCCTCTAGGACCATCTGTTGTAAGTCTTCTTCCTTTGGCAAGAGTCAGTATGGGAAGTTTTAAGGCTTCGTAAGATTCTCTAAATTACATCTTTCAACCTCACTCATGGTCAGCCTTGCGCTCAACTTCCTTCCACCTCACTCTTATAAACCTACTATAAAAATGTACTTTCTTCTGCACGTTGACCATGACCCCACCATTGCTGTTTACTTGCTCCCAACTGGTGCAATATTGCAACTTTCCAGGATTGTCTAAGACTTTCCTCATTTCTGACCAAATCAAACCAGTGGATGCTAATAATACATCAGACCTTTTGACACTGAAAACGGTTTTGTTTCCTCTCCTCAGCTGTTTTTAACGGCCATGTTTCTGCTCTATATCACAGGACTGGGATTAGTACCCAGGGGCATACACAAGTGGGGGCAAGCAGGGGCATGGGCCCCCCAAACAATTGGTGGGGGCACAGAGCTACTCTGGCCCCGGGGCTGCGGCAGGGAGAGCAAACTCCAGAGGCCCCACGGCTACGGAGGAGGAACAGAACATGCCCCTCCAAAAGTGGTCATATTTAAATTCCTGCGCACGCCTGCCAGTACTGCATCAAACACTGGTATCATAGCGTCACACAGACATCCTGCCAGCCCAGCAGCTGCCTTTGAAGATGCTGAAATGTCAGTGATTCAAGTCCAACCTGATGTGTGACTTCTTTGCTTTAAAACCTCCTGAGGACAACTGGTTGCCCAGAGAGATAGAACTATTCACCTGTTCAATGTCATTGCCACCTACATGCACAGCAGCAGGTCATTCGTTTCTGTTTTATAAGAGGCAGCTGCAGTTTTTATTTTATCACCACTGATCGTAAGCCCCACAGAGTCTGTCGGGGATCAGGTCATAGATGGTCCGGCTTACTGGTTGGAGCACGAGTCCGTCCTAGTGGTCGGAGTCCAAAGGCCAGAGCCCAAGGTCAAAGCAGAGTCAGAGCAGGTGATCGGAGCTGCAGGCCAGAACCGAAGTCAGACACCAAATGCCAGAGTGAAGGGTTGAGACAGAATCAGAGCTAGGAATCAGAACCAAGGGAGACAGCCCGATTACTGGAGTCAGGGAAGGCAGGAGCAGGGCTGGGATAGGATGGGAACATGTCTGGTGCAGGGCAAGCTCTGCGTTGCAGCAGCGGAGGAGCAATGCAGGAGCAGACTTGGAGTGAGGGGAGCAGAGGGAGGCAGAGAGTCCGTGGGCACATGTGTTGAGCAGCCAGCGAGCTACTGCTGCTGCTGGGCTTAAGAACCAGCCTGCTAGCTTCCTCAGCCAATCAGGCAGGGGGAGGGGGAGGGGGAGGGGAGAGTCCATCAGGCAGCCTGGCCGACTCATTGTCATTAGGCTATCAAGAGATGCAGAAAGCACAGCTGCAAGGCCCTAGTTTTTCTCTGCTCTTCCAGCATTTTCTGTAGTTGGTCAGTAATCTCTCCAAGTAAGGCAATAGCACCCACGTACTTGAGATCTTCTAAAGACGAATCTTTAAATTTCCCACTCCCTTCTTTGGCCTCAATCAGCTTTGTCATCAGATAGTCTTTTACAGCATTAAATAATGTTGGTGAGAGAACGCATCCCTGGCATTCTGCTGCTTTTACTGAAAACAAGTCTAATACAACCAGGGTACAGTAGTCAGTCCTGACGCAGCCCAGATTGGCACAGCAATATCCACAGTGCTGGTTCCTGCACTGAGCCAAAAACAGCTATAAAGTCTATAACTGCTGTTTTAACTTCCTTTTGTTAGTCTAGTTTACCAATAACATTCCACAGAGCACATATAGCGTGGTTTGTATGGAAACCACAATGGCTGTCTCTCATCTCTGGGTTGGGACAGTATTTCAGTCAGTTCAGTACAATGTTTGTAAACACCTTCCCTGGGACTGACAGCAGAGTTATTCCTCTATTATTTGAGCAAGCTGATCATTCTTTTTGGACAAAAAGGATGATACAGCCCCTTTTCTACTCTTCTGGGAGGTGACCAGTTTCTCAAGCTGTTAAGGCAACTTGAAAAAAACTAGTGAACTAAATCTGGGCATCCACTCGTATTGTCAAGACCAGCTGCTTTATCATTCTGCAACTGTTAGCCGGCAAACATTACTTACTCTAATATTACCACCTTGTTTTCAGTTGGGTTTATTTTTGGACTAAGTTGTAGTTTACATCTTGGAGGGGATTTATTCATTAATTCACAGGAATGCTCACGCCAATGGTCAAATAGTGCATCAATATCCTGACAGAATTTCCAATTTTCCAAGAATTCTGACAGGCCCTCTTCACTGCTTATTCAAGCCTTTTCTTTTTTCCTAAAGTCTCCAAAAGCTTCCTGAATGCTCACTGTCACCTTTACCTTTATTAACTGCAGTTACAAAGTAGAGCTCTTGCTACCATTTATCTATTAAAATGAAAAGAGTAAATGGAGAGTCCTTTGGTTAGATTCTCCCCTGAGCCAAGTTCTGCTGGGAATCAGGAAGCTGATTACAGAAGCCAAAGCTACTCGAGCCCTGGCCTTGAGCTGAAGCAGCCTTAGGTCCGCTCAAACTTATATCAGCTCTGTATGGTCCCTAAGGAATCATATGTCAGCCAAAAATGGGTGAATGGAGTTCTTCTCTGCTCTGCCCTCCTCCTCTCAAAACATGTCCCCTCTACTGGGGGTGAGTGCAGTGCAGGAACTAACTGTACCCACTGCACTTCAGCTGACAGTGCCTCACTGTGGGGGAAATTCTCATCTGGCCAGTTATAGCGGCTTTGCATCAACTGAGTAGTGCAAAGGAGAAGATAGCAGAACTGATTCTGGCCATACAGATGTCTTTAGCCCATGATGAATATGGTCACAAGTCTGAGTAACATGAATGACCTGAATGGGAACCAATTCTAGAAGATGGATGTAACATTAACTTCTCAATCTGTAAATGGTAGATTGGCAAATAAAAAAGTAAGGGAGCAGAGTTGTAATTTTGCTTTGTCAGCTTAGTAAAGAGTTAAAGAAAGCAGATATAAACACTCGAAAAGGAGAATGGGAATGATGGAAAAATCAAACTGAAAAGCAAACATTTAGAAAAGCAAAATCTATCAGTGCCTTGTTTACACACCATGATTACATCTGTTAGTAGCATCATTTCCCAGCGGTGTCAATTTTTTGGTTAACAAATATAGTATCCATGTTTATGCCACCTCACTGTCTTTTACCCATCATAGGGCCTGATCCCCCTAACACTTAATACTGAGCATATAGTTACGACTGTGAATAGTCCCATTTTTCTCAAAGTACTTCACTTAGTACAGTGCAAGGGGCCAGATTCTTAGCTGGTGTAAAGTGTCAAAGTACCACTTACTTCAGTGGAGTTCTGACAGTTTACACCAGCTGAGAGGGCTAAGTGTCTGTAGCATCAGGCCCATAATGTGTAAGTCTAAGGACATCAGTAGGATACTACAATCCTTGATTAAGCCTTAGAGTACCTTTAATAGGCTTGATTGTCCAGACACTTAATCTCAAATAAAGTGCTTACTAAAGGCATGTGGATGTGCTCTTACTGAGGGTAGGGATAATAGTACAGGAGGCAGGCCCAAGGCCTCACGAGAAGGCCAGACCACTAAGATCAGCAGTGAGATCTGGGCCTAGAAAACACCAAAGATGATAGGAAAAGTCCACCATATTGTGTAAATGTCAGGTGACCACTATAACTAGATATTTCTAAAATAAAATTCCTATTCAGTCCAATACATTAGCTATGCAATAATATAATAATAGTTTTCACCCAAGGACATCATATTGCTCCACAGACATAAATATATTAAGCTTCATAACATCCCAGCCACGTGGTTACTATAAATATTATATTTATTTCAAAGATGGGTAAACAGGTAGAGAGAGGTTAAGTGATTTTTTTCAAGGTCATTCAAGGGAATGTTGGGAGTAAAATCACAGGACTTGACTTCCAACCCCAACTAACTATTAGACAAACTCTCTGTAAAATAAGCATTTCCAGGGTCCTGCTCACTGCTGGTGTCTATGATGTCTGTCAGTAATTTCCTAATTTTTATTAATTGTGTTCCTATAGTTAGAGTTTTTACACACAGAGTAATTGCTGTGTGTTCATTTCCTTCAAAATTCTGGAACAGATTCCATGTGCTGTAACTGACTGAGGAGCTGCATAGTTTGCTGCTGACCTGCTCATCTGGTTATGACTCACACAGTTAGAAAAAACCCTACAACTCTTACCACAACTTTACAATGGCATGAATCTGGTTTCCATGAAGAATTTAGTTACGAGCATAAAGACAAAAATAACTAATAAAAATGGAAGTTATTAGCTGCTGAGGTTGAGAACAACAGATAATTTTTGTTTAATTTTCTCACTCTTTTAATGATGAAACATTATATACAACTGGGAAAAAAAGAGTACTCATTAAATTTGTCTTTTCTTTGTGAAGGATACACTTGCAGCTGGTGTTTTCCCTAGAATTTCAATAGGAACCAGCCTTTTCCATCAGGGTATGATGGATCAGAAAAGGAGAAGACAGAAAGAGGAAAGAATGGGAAATAAAAAACCCATAATTTGCAACGTCTCTATAAAGAATATAAGGGGAGTGAATCAAGATGAAAAGAAGACGTAACATTAAAACTATAATTTCCTTAATCATATGAAGCCTGATCCTGGAAGGCACTGAGTACCTGCAAAAGAGATGCTGAAGACAACAGAGATCTTCTGTAAACTACTTTGATCCAAAAACATATTAGTCATTTGGGAAAAAAAAAAAAAGAAAAACAGGCCAGAGAATAAGTTTTTGTTCTCATTCTCTAAGGAAGAGGCTTTGTAAATTCCTTGTATTAACTTCCTGGTCCTTTAAAGAAGCCATGATATCTTAGTCCAAAATCTCTGATTTAGAAAAAGGACTGTCCCTCAGCTATACAGACTTGATATAAACATCCTAATAATTGGGGAAAGTCACCAAGTTTATTTAAACTGGAGGTAAGAACACTTACATTTTGTAATGATTATTAGTGCTTAGCCACAGGGTATACACATTCTGTTATGTGTTTATGCAGCATGTAGCACATTGTGGGGACTATCCCAATTTGTTGTTGTTGTTGTTGTTAATAATAATAAGCCACCATTTATTTGTACCAAATTTTCACACCAACTGAATTCATGTGAAAGCTTTGAATCAGCTTTTCTTCCCATTTCACACTAAGGTTAATAGGAGAGGTTGATTAGGACAATTAACCCTCCCCTCACCTTTGCAGGAGTCTGAGTGGAATCATTTTGAACCAGTCCTGTTAAGTTAATGTTGCACAGTCAATTACAGAGCTATGGAAGTGACCTGTTCTTCAGACCCCTGTGAACAGCCCAGTAATACAATAACATCACTGACCTTCCATGGGCCCCCTCAGGTCAGATTCTTTTAATCAACACAATTCATTTTGCCTTTTCTTACTTGCTGTCACTGGCATATAAGTGGATATAAGTTGAACACAGGATCTGTGTGGCAGAGATGGCATTTGACACTGCTTCACCAATCCTTAGCAAAACATCAAACCTGAACTAAATGTCTCAGTTTTCTGCTTGACAACTGCAACTACACAAAGTGTGCTTCTGCTGAAGAACAAACCAGATGTTAGGTCTGATGCCTTTTATCCAGTGCAACTAAATAAGCCAGTAACCATACAATTCTTGAAAACTTATTTGCGTACTAGAAGTTTTTCCTATGCTATAGTTCTTAGGAACTTACAGGAAGAGAAACTGTAAAAAAAAGTGTTGGCTTTTTATTTTAATGACGTGAACATATAATCTCTGATTCATCACAATTACGTATTTAACACACTTGAGAAGACTTAGCTGAATCACTACAAATTTCAGTATACCAAGCAGTTACTGTCTGACTTGGTGGTGAACAAAAAAGAGCTGGAAATATTAGTTTTAAACTCTAGTGTAATCAGAGTTTCAACTTAGGAGACAGATGGAATTTGTGCAGTACAGTGTGTAGATTTTTTTAAGCTTTAATCCATATTTTTCTAATAAACAAATAAACAAACCAAACTGTACAAAGAGCCATTACTTTTTTCTTTTTCCTCTTTTTACTAAGTAATGTATTCCTCTTGCTATAAGACTCTTTCCTGCCCCTCTGTAACACAAAAAAGAATCTGAACTTTAATGACTTGTTTTACTTATTCACTGACTCGGACATCCTTCTTTGAACTCAGTTTAGAAAGCACTGTAGTTCAGAGACATATCTTTGATATTTATAATAAGAGGGCGGAGTGCAGAAACAATCCTTATTTCTATTTCTAAATTAATTTTTAATAGCAAGAAATACTTCTCCCTCCAAAAGAGAAACAAAACATTATTTAGCCTCAGTCAGAAGGGTATTACTGATGTATTTAGAAATGCAGCAAAGGAAGAAAAAGGTAACTTACCTTGTACCTGTTGTTCTTCAAGGTGTGTTGCTCATGTCCGTTCCATTATACATGTGTGCACACCTCTGTGCATGGTTTCTGGAACCTTTTTCCCCTTAGGAGACTGTGTAGGGCCGGCTTAGGTGGCCCCTGGAGCCCCACACACATGCCATGGCATATAAGGTGCTGCCGGCCCTACGCAACCTCACTCCCTTCTTTCCGCCAACTCTGGCTTCGGGGACAGGAAGTGGGTCATGGAATGTACCTGAACAACACATCTCAAAGTTAATAGCAATTACAAGGTAAGTAACCTCCTTTTCCTCTTCAAACGCGCGCTCATGTCCATTCCATTATAGATGACTCACAAGCATTACCTCGAAGGTTGGCTGGAGTTACAGATGAGCTGCCTGCTGCACTGCTCAGCCAAAGCCTGCGTCTTCCCACGCCTGCTGGACGGTAGCGTAGTGGGATGTGAAGGTATGCACTGATGACCAGGTGGCAGCTTTGCAATTGTCCTGCATGGGCACTCTCTCTGGGAAGGCCGTAGACGAGGCTTGAGCTCTGGTTGAGTGTGCTGTGACGGTTCCCCAAAGCGGCACCATCGCCTGCTCATAGCAGAACATGATGCAGGAAGTTATCCATGAGGGGATGCCCTGGGTGGAGACAGATGAGCCTTTCATTCGGTCGGCTATTGAGACGAAGAGCTGCATTGATCTCTGGAATGGTCTCGTGGGCTTAATATAGAATGCCAGGGCCCGTCTTACATATAGCGAGTGCCACCTTCTCTCCTCCTCCGAACTGTGTGGCTTGGGGAAAAATATCTTGGTTATAATGAAATTGGGAAACCACCTTGGGCAGAAAGGCCGTGTGCAGCCTCAACTGAACTTTATCTTTGTAGAATACAGCGTAGAGGGGCTCCGAGGTCAGCACCCAAATCTTGGAGACCCTCCTAGCTAAGGTAATGGCCACCAGGAAGGCTACCTTCCAAGAAAGCAGGAGCAGAGGGCATGAAGCCATGGGTGCAAAAGGGAGCACCATAAGTTGTGAGAGGACCAGGTTGAGATCCCAGGGAGGGGAACAAAGCTGACCTATTAAAGGGGAAGTCCTGGATGGACTGTTGGACCTCCTGAGACAGCCCTGAGGATTGAAGCCACGAGCACCTGCTTATGCTGATGGTAGAGGCTATGGCTCTGCCCACCAAATCAGCCACATCCGAGGACACCTGGAGTGCTGCTCTAGCCACCGTGGTACCCTCTTCCACAATGGTGTTAAAGTCCATTGTCTGGTTCTGGGGCAGAGCAACCCCCAAGCACTTCAGTGAGCCCCTGAGGTTAAAATCTACCTGGCAATCTTAAGCTGTAGACTTGCTGTTGAATAAATCTCTCTCTCGAACAGATTTAGCTTTTTATTTTTCCTATTTTTCGGTGTAGAACGGGGCTGCCACTGTCCCTCTGGTTGGCTGCATCTACCACCAGAATCCCAGGAGAGGGCTGGGTAAACAGGTACTCAAACTCCCTGACCAGAACATAATATTTTTTCTCAGCCCATTTAGATGTCGGGGCAACCAATGAAGGGGTCTGCCACAATGCCTTCACTATTTTCAGAACCCCTTCATGCACAGGGAGGGCTATCCAAGCTGCGTCGGCCACTGCCAGGATACTGAACAAACTGTTCAACGCCTTTTAGCTCCTCCACCTTCAGCCCTAAGTTGGAGGCCACTCTTTTGAGCATCTCCTGGTATGCCCTTAAATCATCCAGGGGCGCTGAGCAACCCTAGGAGATGGCTTCATCTGGGGAGAAGGATTGGAGGTGCCACCTCCCACTGCGCCCCCCTTCCTGACGATAAGAGGTCCCTACAAAAGTCCCTTCCAATGGGTCTGAATCGTCCTCCGAGGGCGAATGATGGCCCGTCTCTGGCACCGGTGGTATAGAGTGCACACCCAAGGACTTGATGGACTGAGATCCTGGCCCCACCAGAAATCCAGAGGGTCCCCATTACGGCCATTGGGGAGGCCACTGTCCTTGAAGCCATCTGGGGGCTATTTGCACTGGGGACTCTGGCATCTGCTGCTGATGGTGCCCTGCCTGGTGACTGCCCCACTGGGAAGACATTGAGGCACTATCCGTAGAGCACTGTGGGGCTGTCTGAGAGGCTCCCACTGTGCGGTACCGAGCTGGGCAGGGGGAAGGGAGGAGGAGTGATGTCCCGATCCGCAGGTATTCCGCCACTCTCGAGAGCACCCTCTCAACATTGATGATGTTGACGACGACAAGATCTGGCATTGGCGCTGCGCCCGGTGGTGTGTGCGCAATCACGCTCTGACAAACTGGAACGTCTGGAGTGCTCTCTAGGTACTGAAGACTTGCAGTGCTGCTTGCCTCTCGGTGCTGAGTCAGTCTCTGGCGCCCAGGTTTGGTGCCGCCTCAGTGCGGGCGAACTCTTTGGTGCCAGACAGTGCAAACGGTGTCGAGTTCCATCTGGGGAACAGTGCCCTGCGGGCGACCCCAACCAGCCGCCTCCTGGGGTGAACTTCTCCCAGGTGCCAGAGATCGTGACCAGTGTTGGGAGGGCAACTTTGTTCCCTGCATCAACATGGGGCGCTCTAGGGGGACTTCTTCTAGGACTTCGCTCTAGGCGACTTCTAGGGGAGTGGCGCTGTGCTGACTGCTTTATGCTAGGCAATCGGCTTGACAGAGATCTTCCTTCCTGCATCGGGAATCTCCTGAGCTACTCAGGGGGTCCCAGGACAGGCTTCTCCTGCGACATCAGCCCCTTCTCTCTTGGTGGAGGTTGGGGTGGGGGTGGCGCGGGCAAGGCCAGCAAGGCTCTTGCCGCCTGAAAGGCCTCCAGTGTCAAAGGCGCCAGCAGGTGCAGAGGGGACCCCAGTCCCAGGAATCGGGGGTGACGCTCTGGTTGGAGACGCTGGCTCCGGCAAGCGGTTCTCTGCAGTCCAGCTTCGGTGCTTGATCCCACCTGCTTAGACGGAGCAGGGTAGTGCCTGTGCTCCAAGCACTGCTTCCACCTCCTTTTCTGTACTGAAGATGCAGCCTGGTGCCGAAGCACGGCCAGTACTGACGGTGCACCGATGCCATGCTTGGTACTGAGGCGGAGCGGATTGACTCGGAGGCCGGTCGAAGCGCTGCCTCCATGAACAAGGCTTTCAGGTGTATTTCTCTGTCTTTCTGAGTCTGAGGCCTGAAAGCCTTGCAGATTTTGCACTTCTCTTTATGATGGGTTTCCCCCAGGTACTTCAGCCAGCTATTGTGGGTCACATCAGGAAAGCCTTCCTGCAGGAGGCACACGGTTTGAAGCATGGTGACTGTGGCATACCCCGCTTCCGGCAAAGTCCCAGCCGTGCCTACCCTAAGTGCCTAACTGCCACTATTAACAGTATTGAACCTATCCACCTAATTAACACAAAGAACAAACAAGTACATTGAAAACAAGGGGAACTTAGCACTTGCGATGCAAGCAAAGGCAGTTCCAGCAACCGTCACAGGGGGAAAGAAGGAACTAAGGGGGCATAGGGCTGGCAGCACCTCATATACCGTGGCATGTGCATGGGGCTTGAGGGGGTGCCGAAGCTGGCCCTACAATGTCTGCTAAGGGGAAAAAACTTCCGGTAACTGTGGACAGAGGTGTGAAGACACCTATAATGGAATGGACATGAGCAAGCACTCAAAGAACATTCAAAATGGAACAGGTTGAACATTTTTGCACAGAAAGATTTTTCATTAAAAATGGCGTTTCAAAAAGGAAACCGATTATGAAAAACCATTGACATTCTTAATATTTTTGGAGGGTTTTGGGTTTTTTTGCAAAATTTTCTGTGAAATTCATTAAAAAATTGGAATTGTTATTGAAATGTTTTGTTTAGTAAAAAGTGGGTTTCAGGCAGGTAAACTACTCATACAAAAACTATTTAGATGAAAATGGTGATTAAAATATCCACTTCCCCTCCCTTCAAAATGAGAACATTTCATTATTTAACTGTGAAATGGAAACAATTTTAAAATTTCACAAGTTTTTGTGAAACTATTTCCCTGTTTTCTGACTAGCTCTAATTCCAAATATCCGAGCTCAAGATGGAAAAACCCTTGCCTTCCCATACTAGAGATTATAACATGAAAAGCCACACAGTTCTAACCTCATCAGTACCTAAAGAGGACGTAAGAGAATATTAGAACAGTAGAGTGTCTACACTGAAGCTTGGAGCATGCCTCCTACCCCAGACAGGGGACAGAGACAAAGTAGCTCTTCTCAAGCCACTGAGAACAGCCATGTGACATTGTGGTACAGGCAGTGGCACAGGCTCCCGACCCAAGTAAAGACTTGGGGGTTGGGTGGGGTTGCATTTGGGTGGCTAGCCTGTGCAGCCATCTGTGCTGCTGCAACAACCACTCTGCTATGTGTAGTGTGCTAGCTTGTGCGGAGCTGGAGTATGTCTGTCTGCTCAGGCTAGGAGGCACACTCCTAGTTGCACTGCAGGACTGGATTGTACCTGTGTTGAGGAAGGATAGGTATGCAGAGGAGCCTCGCTGCAGCAGACCTCCTGCTGTTCCATGGGGATGTATGCTGCAGGTACAGCCAGGGCCCTAACATGGGGTGGAAAAAGGGTACACTTTACTGGGGCCCAGAGGCCCTGGGGGACCAGCTCAGGCTGCAACCCCCATTAATATGAGGAAAAAAATTATCATGGCTCATGAGATTGTACGTATGGGATGAGGGATTGTGGTATGTGTGTGGGAGGGGCCCATGTTACAAGTTTGTACTGGGCCCGAAAAAATTATGCTTGAGCCCTGGATGCAGCTCTGCCACCCTTTAAACAGGTTTGGCATGCTCTTTCCTTTCTTCCCTGGAGCTCTGCTGATCAGTGGAAAGAAGAAAGGGGCCATAGCCCAATCCCCCCCGCATCTCTTCGAATGAGTTTCAGGATGTCAGTGGTGCTAGCATGGATCAATGTCCCTTCTTCCCAGGTGCATTTAACTTCAGTGGTTTTTTATTATTTATTTAAGGCACTTGTCAGAGGGGACGTAGTTGACCAACCTCACAGGTGCTTCCCTTTGTGCATAGGAGAGATCAGCAGACTGTGAGCATCCACAGTGGAATCCACCTGAATCTGTTTCAGATGGCTAGCTTCCACTGCAAGAGCTGAAGGTAAGCAGGTTGAGAGGTTTGGCTCATGGGATGCAGGGAAGGCTCATGTGAATGAAAATTGAAAGGCCATGTTTCTTGACCAAGAAAAAAGAGACATGCTTTTCTTCCGAACCAAAGTTTAGCTCGCTTAGTATCAGGAAACAGGAGTCTGTAGGACACTAGTGCTGCCACATGCACAGAAAAAACATGGTTACTTACCAGTAACTGTTGTTCTTCGAGATGTGTTGCTCATATCCATTCCACTTAGGTGTGTGTGCGCCCTCATGCACGGCCCTCGGAGAACTTTTTCCCTAGCATCCCCCTGTAGGGGCCGGCCTCGGCGCCATCTGGAGTGCCGCCCTCATGCGGCAGTATATAGGGCGCTGCCGGCCCCTCCCCTCCTCAGTCCCTTCTTTCTGCCGACTCCGACAGCAGGGACGGAGAGTGGGTGTGGAATGGATCTGAGCAACACATCTCGAAGAACAACAGTTACTGGTAAGTAACCATGTTTTCTCCTTCGAGTGATTGCTCAGATGCATTCCACTTAGGTGATTAGCGAGCCATACCTGGAGGCGGGTAGGAGTCAACGGCGAGCTGCCCTCAGCACGGCTCTGCCCACTCGTGCGTCCTCCCTCGACTGCTGGACGACAGCGTAGTGCACAGCAAAGGTGTGCACCGAAGACCAGGTGGCAGCCCTGCAGATGTCATCCAGGGGGACCTGTTCCAGGAAGGCCGCCGACGCAGCCTGGGCCCTCGTCAAGTGTGCCGTCACTACTCCGGGAAGCTGGACGCCTGCACGCTCGTAACAGAATCGCATGCAGGCGGTGATCCACTTGACGATACACTGGGTGGAGACCAGGGATCCCTTCATCCTGTCCGCCACCGCGACGAAGAGCTGCGCGGTCTTCCGGAACGGCCTCGTCTTCTCGAGGTAGAACGCCAGCGCCCTCCTTACGTCCAGGGTGTGTAGTCTCCTCTCGTCCTCGGACCCATGCGGTTTAGGAAAAAACACAGGGAGGGAAATGTCTTGGTTACAATGGAATTGGGAGACTACCTTAGGCAGGAATGCTGGGTGAGGCCTCAGCTGTACCTTATCCCAGAAGAACACGGTATCAGAGGGCTCCGAGGTCAAAGCTCTTAGCTCAGAAACCCTCCTAGCCGAGGTAATGGCCACTAGGAAAGCCACCTTCCAGGACAGGATCAGCAAGGGGCAGGTGGCCAAGGGCTCAAAGGGGGGGCCCGTCAGTCTAGCGAGGACCAGGTTGAGATCCCACGGAGGCACTGGGTCACGGACCTGCGGGTAAAGCCTCTCAACCCCCTTGAGGAACCTCACTGACATGGAGTGGGAGAATAGGGACCGCCCCCCCATCGGCTGACGGAAAGCCGAGATGGCCGCTAGGTGCACCCTGAGGGAGGCTAGCGCTAGACCTTGCAGCCTAAACTGCAGCAGGTATTCGAGGACAGCTTGCACGGGGGACGTACCGGGGGTTACGCCCCGCGACTCCGCCCAGCAGGTGAACCTCCTCCATTTGGCCCTGTAGGCGATCTATGTGGAGGGCTTCCAGCTTCCCAGCAGCACGCGCTGGACCTGCTCCGAGCAGGTTCTCTCCTCCTCCGTCAGCCAGAGAGCCTCCAGGCCATCAGGTGCAGGGATTCCAGGCTGGGATGCAGCAAGCGACCGTGGTCCTGGGAGAGCAGGTCCGGCCTCCTCGGGAGCTCGATCGGTGGGGCGACAGAGAGGTCCTGCAGCAGGCTGAACCAGTACTGCCTAGGCCATGCTGGGGCAATTAGTATGATGTCCGCTCTGTCCCTCTTGATTTTCAAGAGGACCCTGGGCAAGAGCGGGATGGGGGGGGAACGCGTACATGAGGGTCCCCATCCATTTGATGAGAAACGCGTCAGAAAGGGAGCCCGGCTCACGACCCCGGAGCGAGGAAAACCTCGGGCACTTCCTGTTCCAGGATGACGCGAACAGGTCCAGTTGGGGAACACCCCACTCGTGGAAAATCCTGGCCGCTACCTCTGGATGCAACGACCAGTCGTGTTGGGGTAGAAACGACCTGCTGAGGCGTTCCTGACCCCCGGGAGGTGAGAGGTGGTTAAACAGAAATCGTACCTCACCGCTAAGTCCCAAAGATGAAGCGCCTCCTGGCACAGAGCCGAGGAGCACGCTCCCCCCTGCTTGTTGATGTAGAACATTGCTGTGGTATTGTCCGTCAGCACCTGTACCATTTTCCCCAATAAAGAATGGCGGAACACTCTGCATGCCAGTATGACTGCCCTCAGTTCTTTCACACTGATGTGGAGGGCAGTCTCCTCCTGAGACCAGCGTCCCTGTGTGCTCAGACCACCGGTGATGTGAGCCCCCCACCCGAGGTCCGAAGCGTCCGTGATCAGGGTGACCGAGGGAGTCAGGGCCCTGAACAGAACCCCTTCCAACACTGTCCCGGGGTCCAACCACCAGTTCAGTGAGCCCAGCACCACGGGGGGGGGGGGAGGGCACCGTAACCACTCTGTCCAGAGAGTGCCTGCTGGGCACATACACCGTGGCCAACCAACCCTGGAGGGGCCTGAGCCTGAGGCTGGCCAACTTCACCACATAGGTGCACGAGGCCATGTGGCCCAACAGCTGAAGGCACTGCCTGGCTGTTGTCGTGGGGCACCTCTGAAGTTGTGATATAATCCCTGCCATGGCCTCGAACTTCGAGCGTGGGAGGGAGGCTTTGGCCTGCACCAAGTCTAGGGATGCCCCTGTGAACTCTACGCACTGTACCAGTGACAGCGTTGACTTCTGCTCGTTGATGAGCAGCCCCAGAGCATGGCAAGTGGCCTGGACGAAGGAGACCATCTGCGACTTGGTCTTGCCCCTTATCAACCAGTCATCCAGGTAGGGGAATATCTGGACCCCCTTGCGCCTCAGAAATGTTGCCACTACCGCCATACACTTGGTGAACACTCTGGGGGAGGAAGACAGGCCAAAGGGCAAGGCCGTGAACAGGTAGTGGGCACCAGCTACCATAAACCTGAGATACCGCCTGTGGGCGGGAAGGATGGAGACGTGGAAATACGCATCCTTCAGGTCGAGGGCGGCAAACCAATCCCCTGGATTCAGGATGGGAATGATGGACGCTAGGGACACCATGCGAAACTTTAGTTTCCTTATGAACCTGTTTAACCTGAGCAGGTCCAGTATAGGCCTGAGACCTCCCTTGGCTTTGGGGACGAGGAAGTACCTCGAGTAGAACCCCTTCCCCACCTCGAGCGGTGGAACCGCTTCTATGGCTCCCTTGAGTAGGAGGGAGCGGACCTCCTGAAGGAGTAATTGCTCGTGAGAGGGGTCCCTGAAGAGGGACGGGGGGGAGGTGAGTGAGGGGGGAAGCCACAAGTTGGAGGGCATAACCCCAGCGCACGGTGTCGAGGACCCAGCGGCCCAAGGTGATGGCCCGCCACAGGCCAAGGTAGGGCCTTAGCCTGTCCTGAAAAGGCGGGGGGGAATCCAGGGAACAGGAGACGGTACCACCCTCGAGCGCACCGTCAAAAGTTGCGCTTCCCTTTGGAGCCCTGGGAGGGTCCTCTCTGGGAAGACGTGGACAACGTGGGACGGTCGCGCCGTCCAGAACCGCTATTCCTATCCCTACCCCTCGTGGGGGGGAAAGGCCTAGGCGGTGGCCTAGGTTGCTGCCGCTGCCGCTGTAGCGGCTGCTGGCGAGTTTGTAACCTCGCTGCCTGTGGGGTATAGAGACCCAAAGAGCGAAGCGTTGCCCTTGAATCCTTCAGGGCGTGCAGCTTGTCATCCGTCCTCTCCGAGAAGAGGGCGGCTCCATCGAATGGCAGGTCCTGGATGAAGTGCTGCACCTCCTGGGACAGATCCGTGGATTGCAACCACGCTGCACGCCGCATGGCAACGGCGGAGGCCATCACCCTGCTGGCCGTGTCTGCAGCATCAGAGGCAGTCGGAAGGGCTGCGCTGGCTACAGTCACTCCTTCCTCCAGGACTGTGGCGAAGTCCACAGCCTGGTCCTGGGGCACGGACTCTGCGAACCCTCGCAGGGAATCCCACAAGTTCAAACTGTACCTGCCCAAGAGGGCCTGGTGGTTCGCCATCCTGAATTGGAGCGCCCCCGTGGAGTAGACCTTTCTGCCGAAGAGGTCTAGTCTTCTACCCTCCTTGTTCTTGGGGGAGGCGCTCTGAGCCCCTTGCCGATCTCTCTGGTTGGCAGCGTCCACAACCAGAGTACCTGGGGCAGGGTGCATGTACAAGTACTCGTGTCCTTTGGCTGGCACGTAGTACTTCTTCTCGGCGCCCTTAGACGCAGGGGCGACTGAGGACGGGGTCTGCCAAACGGCCTTAGCCTGGCGCAGGACCCTCTCATGAACGGGGAGGGCTACCCTGGACGGTCCTTGTGTCCCCACAAGCCCGAAGAGGGGGTCCACCTCTTCCTTCAGAACCTTGACTTCCAGGCCAAGGTTTGAGGCCACCCATTTCAGGAGCTCCTGGTGAGCCCTGAAATCAATAAGAGGGGCCCCCCTGGTCCCTGACGGCCGCCTCGTCCGGCAACGAAGAAGAGGACAGGTGGCGGGGTCCAGTAGAGGGGCCCTCCCTGGGGTCGTCGTCCTCCTCTGAGGAGGAGTGGTCTCCCTCCTGCACCGAAGGGGCTTGTTGAGGGGCTAACTGAGTAACAGAGTCAGGGGCTGACAATGTTCCCTGCCCCATCTGGGCCACCCACAGACTCCAAAATGGCCACTGCCAAGGGGGTTGGGCCCAGCCAGATGGCGGTACTGGTGCCGATGGCAGTGCTGGTGCCGGTGGCGGTGCAAGTACATGTACCTCCTCCTGGCGCCGGGTCCGGGATCCCGAGCCAGGAGATCGGTGCCGGCAGTGATGCCGGGAAGAGCCGCTCCAGGACCTGCTGCCCGACGATCCCGAGGAGCGACGTCGTCTGCGGTGCCAATGGTGGGGCGACGCTGATGAAGACGATGACCGGTGCCAAGAGAGGGACAACTTGCGATGCCTCTTCCCGGATACTGGCAAACGGTGTCGAGAATGCCGTCTCAGTGCCAGGCTGGAACTCGACGCCGATGATGAGCGGTGCCACCTGGAAGATCTCGAGCGGTGCCGTGACGCCTCATCCAATGACGAAGAGGGAGAGGAGCTGTCGAGCTCGACTCTCCGGCATCGAGTGGTGGGAGGCTGATCCTTCGGTGCCAGGCATGCCCACCCTTCGGGGACACCCAGCGCGGGCTTGCCCCAGGACACAGGCCCTGACTCTCTCAGCCGAGAGAGGGCCGGAGGCGTGGGCAGGGCCAGCAAGGCTCGAGCCGCTTCGAATGCCTCCGGTGTGGAAGGGTCCTGTACAGGGGGTCCCCCACTCCCAGGAGTTGGGGGAGGTTCCCTGATCGGTGTTGGTGCCGGTGCCGGAGCAGGCGGCACATCGGAGAGCCGAAGCACCTCCGGGCTCGACCCTGGCTGCTCCTGCGGTGCGGGGGAGCGTTCCAAGCGCGGACGGCGCTTCTTCTTCTTCGGCACCGGGGACGTTCAGTGCTGAGACGCCTGTGGTACCGGTGGAACGCTCTGCACTGAGAAAACGCTCGGTGCCAAGGGAGTCCACGTCGGCTTGAACGCCGGACGCAAGGCGGACTCCATAAGGATGGCCTTAAGCTTTATCTCCCTCACCTTCTGGGTGCGAGGTTTAAAGGCTTTACAGATACGGCACCGGTCCTTTCGGTGCTGCTCCCCCAAGCACTTTAAGCAACGGTCATGGGGGTCGCTGACGGGAAAGGCCTTCCCGCAGGCAGCACAGGGTTTAAACCCCGGTGAGTGCGGCATGGCCGGGTCGCCTAAAGCCCGAAGGCTCTTTCCTACACTAACTAAAGTACCTAAACTAACTGAAAACTAACTAAGTTCGGGGTGAACTGCTAGCTAACTACTTACTTTGGAAGAAAAGCTTGCGAGGAGCAAGAGCTGTTCCCAACTGGCCGTCATGGGCGGAAAGAAGGAACTGAGGAGGGGAGGGGCCGACAGCGCCCTATATGCTGCCGCATGAGGGCGGCACTCCAGGGGGCGCCGAGGACGGCCCCTACAGGGGGCTGCTAGGGAAAAAGTTCTCCAAGGGCCGTGCACGAGGGCTCGCACACACCTAAGTGGAATGCATATGAGCAATCATTCGAAGGAGAACTTCCTGTAAACACAGCACTTATGTCAAGTTACCACATGATGGCATAATTTTGATGCAGCTATGAATAGGCATGAAAAAGGTAGGTATTGCCAAAAGACTTGCAAGACTAGTAGGTTTTTTTTCTTATTCTACTTCGTGCAGGTGGCCCTAAACTTATTTCTAACTTTTTTTTTTGTTCAAGGAAACAGTTGCAAGGAACCCTTACCTCATATTTTCCTTTCTTCTCCAAGGGCTCAGACTCCGTCTCTAGAGGCATCATAACTTCGTCCCCTCTAAGCTCCTCTAGGACGAAGACAGTCTCCCAGTTGCTATAGTGACTGGCTGGGAAAATATCTGAGTGCATGCTGTCACCAAAATAAACAACCTGAAAGTGAAGCAGCGAATTAGATGTGCCATGTGTTTGAGAAAAACACAAGCAACTGTGTTTTAGAGAGGGAGGAAGAAAGCTTCAAAAAATAAATATAAATAAATATATTCAAATAAAAATTCCTTCAGGTTTATCTGGCTACAACAAACAGACCTCTTATTAAAATCATGATTTCTTTTAATACAAAACCACCTCACTGCAGGCCTTTCACTCCATCTCAGTTTGCCTCTGAATACCTTCCACGCTGTGACCTTCCAGTGACATTACAATAGAACACCACAATATGACTGGCACATAGGATCCCCTCCTATGGCATTTTGGTTGACAAAAGTAGCATATTAGAAAGCAGTGAAGTAAAATTAACAAGCTGATAAAACAGAATTTAAAAAAACAATGGATTATGTGAAACAAAGGAAAACACTGATTATCTCTCTCTATTTCTAAACAGAATCTTCTGCCATGTTGTACTTATGTGTATAAACTTACACACTGGGTGAAATCTAGCCCCATTCAAGTGAATGGCAAACCTCCCACTGACTTCAAAGGGGTCAGAATTTCACCCACTGAATGGGGTGACACAATGTTCCAAGTTTTTACTTAAGCTATTTTATTCATCTGTTTTATCTTTACAGGGAAAGATTACACAGGTTTTATTACAAACATGTGCATGCACAATAGAAATACACGCACACATGGATGATCAGAAATCAGATATATATTCTGTATCATACAGAATAAAACAGCTTTAGCTACATGTATTTTTCCTTTTTGAGAAAGGCACTAAATAGCTATAATTTCTGGAAACTGAATGCAGCTAGTTAACTTCTCCCTTCCTTTTATGTATTAATAAATACAAGAACCACTATTTTACCCCCAATATAGGATTCTCCAGCTTATTTACCTTTCAGATTGCCAGCTCTCTAGGAAGGACTATATTCTTGTATATTGTACACCAGCTCATTGTCACTGCTAAACAAATAATCGTGCAGACAACAATAGCACTAGGAGGGGTATTGTGTAAATTAACAAATAGGATCCATATTTAATATCCATTGGGCATTTTCTTCAAACGTTTACTATTAGGCCGAGTACAAAGTACTGCAACTAATCCCCATGGACGTTCAATGGGACTACTCAGCACTAAGATCAATAATAAGGTTTTTAATTCATTCTGATTTGGTGATCAATAGATCAATTGCAGTAAGTGGATCTACTAAGACAACTCGCCCCTCTCTCGCTGTATACCTTGGGTTCTGGCTTGCCCGTCATCTTCTTCAGCAGTTCATAAAGATGGGTAGCATTCCCTTGGGAATACCAGCCAGGCTTGTCCAGGGATGGCAGAGCCTCCTGCTCCTCATCATTCTCTGAAATCATAAAACAGGATTTCCCACTGTTAGTGAGAGCAATAAGAAAACCTACTAACTACTCCTCTGGTGCTGAGAGAGAGACGCATGACCAGATGCACCTATTTACCTGTGAGAATTCTAATTTGACACGAGGAAGATGGACATACCCAGCAGAGGGGGAAGGCAGCAGGGAACTCAAGCTATGGCACTAATCAGAAGTTTCAGGTTAGGTCAGGTTGTAGTGTAGGACCTGGCAAAGGTTTGGGGAGCTTGGCTCACCGTCACCGCTGTGCATGGTGGTTCCAATGAACACACAAAATGGTATTTGAGATTTAAAGGCCTAGGGCTGCAACTGTATGGATTTGCACTCAGACTTAATGTTATCCATAATCTGTACTGCCTGATGTTATGCTCAATTGTCCATGAAGAACCTGAAGCCTACAAAACAGTCCGCGACCTCTTCTCCCATCAAAGGAGGGGTTGCAAATATGTTGGGGGGGGAGATCAGACCATATCTGACAGATAGATCCTAAGGCCTGTTCCCATGACAGTTATTCTCCTCTTCCCTGTGTCGTGACTCTACCAGTTCCCAAAGTGATACCCAAACTTTGGGATAGAGATTAGGCTCATCCAAACGTGATACAGGAGACTTCAACCAAAAGTTGCAGTGGAGGTAGAAAACCACACAAACAATATTGAGGAGGTCAACAGAACTGCCAGCCCTAAACATTGACTCTATGCAGCCCGGTCAATATGCTGTGTAGGAAAGAAGAAAAAAACATCTTCCGGAGCTCAAATAAAGCAATCAACTATTGTGCATACAGCTGAGCATCATCAATCTGATACCTAAAATCTGCACTAATGCCTGACGTTCCAGTGAGAACACACTGCTGCTGACGGTATAGACGGTGTGTGCTTCCTCTCAAGGCAGCCACCTATGCACTCTGCATTCACAGTAAGCAACCAGAGTATGAAAGTCACCATCCCCTAGCTAACCTGACTGCAGCCCAGCCTCCAGCCACTCTGGACCCCCGCCGTGGCATCTACGCAGCTAAGCTTTGTCAGGTAGCATGTCATTACTAACTGCACTTTTCCGCTTCTTACTGGAGCCAACTTGCTGACCTTCGCAAAACTGTAATTGGGAATTTCATCAGAATGTGAACTTGTCTAATACAATACATGTGCTGAACTGATTAACCAAGGGGTTATTTTGTTACTCGGCCCAAATACAATATTTTTTTATACTGAAAGAGAGAGGAGTCCAACATAGTGTTTTGATTTGGTTTATCTAGAACATCAGTAATTCTATACAGTCAACGGCTATACAGTATTGGTCAAGAATTACAAAATACTTTAGAGGGGGAAAGAGAGAAGGCTAGGACAGAGAGAGCAAACTTTACAGAGTTACACAATGCAGCAATTCTTGCAGAGGCAGAGGAAAGTGAAATTTTGGGGACTGAGTAGAGCAAGGGTAAGGAAAGCTGCACACAGCAGTATAATTAGTACACGGAGGAGAGAACAAAGAAGAGGTCATAATGGGGAAAAGAAAAACCCGAGGAGAGGCTGCAAATCCTTTTCAAATGTTGTGGATCTGGAAATCTGACTAAAAACAGGATTATTCACAGACAAAAACTATTCTATGTTAGGGATGTTCTTGAAACTGGGATGAGCAAGGAAATCCAAAGTTAAGAACATCATTCTGTCTCTAACTCATACGGAAATACTGTTTCCCTCTCATCCTCCCCACAAAACCATAGAAATATAATTATATGTATTAAAGGTGGAATGTTATTCTTTACTTTGCTTTTCCTGGCTTTTGATTGATTGTTTGTGGCTCAACCTTAATGTTGTTGAAACAATTTGTCTGAATTTCCACATTGCCATTTTACAACTATATTTATATACCCCTTTTCACCCCATACTGCCCTCACACTTTCCTGGAAGATTTTAAACACATTTTCAATTGTTAGTAAACCTTGTTGTCAGGCTTATGGAAATTTGTTTTTTTCTGCATTGTTTTAGACATATTGTTAGGGATGGTTGAATGGGTAGCCACACATTTCAGATATATAATTGTCTGAAAAAAGCAGGGGTTTTAGATGAGTCCCCAAAAGAGTTTCTCAGATTGACAAGAACAAAAAGCATCTCTATAAAAATTATTCATAAGACAGGCTGCAAATAGAGACCCATCAAATAGATTAATATTTTGTTAAACGGAGATTTTTCAAACAACAAAATAATGAATCATCTCATTTTTAAAAAGACAATATGGTTCCCTTTCTTCCACATACTCTAAATGTTCAAACTGCAGTTATGCTCTCTCCAAGATGTATGTGCTTTCTATGAATTGCTTTAGGTTATGGACACATTTCTGCAAACATTCTTCTCTTTATCCAGAGAGCTTTCAGAATAGTCCATGCTGCATGTTAATATTCTGGCAAGCTCAATCAAGTACCTAGAACAATATATGAAGTAGGCACTCCTACACTTCCCAGTGAAAAGAAAATCGAACTACATAATTGTATCTCAATGATAGGAAACAAAGAGGAAATAGGTAGCCATTTTTCAAAATGGAAAGCTTAATAGAAAGATGGCTAAGTGACTGTATTAAGATTGGTTTGGTTCAGTGTATAATAATTTGGAAAATGAGGTGGACAGCAAAATGGTTAACAACGATGCCAAAGTTTTTTAGTTATCATTAACATTGTGGAGAATTCTTAGAAAATTCCAGAAAGATTGAATTAACTTATGTTCCTATGCAGAAACAGTCAGAGGCGGATCAGTCTAGTGTCTTTCTGTCTATGGAATCATTAAAACACTGGATGAAAAAAGCAGAGACGTGAATATGCTTATCAAATGCAGCTGTGTTGGTGTCACAGCAATAACTGATAATATATTAGTGTTAGGAACAGGTATTATCATTATTAATTACATGTACTCTGGAGCACCCAACCAAGATCAGGGGCCCTCTGTGCTAAGCACTATACAAGCACAGTGAGAGACAGTCCCTGCCCTGAAGAGTTCACATTGGTTAAAAGACAAGGCGAGAAGGTAAGAGATGTGGGTTCTTTTCTTGGCTCTGCCACTGACCCGTTCTGAGACCTCTGGCAAGTAACTTAAATTCCAAGTCAGTTTCTCCATTTCTAAAATGGGGATGACGACTTACCTACCTAACAAGAGTGTTGTTTGATGCTTCACTCGTTCTTAGTGACATAGTACTGTGAAATCCTTAAATTTGGAAGGGGCTGCAGAAATCCAAAGTATTAAGAAAATTTCTCTCTGATGTTGTTTCACTCAGAAAGGCAGTAGGAATAAGAGATATGAACCTAAACTGCAGTTTCAGAGCCAACCCTAGACCAAATGGCTCCCCAAGAGTGGAGCGTCTTCGGCGTCCCAACCTCCCTCCGTTTGTTACGCTTTTCAATACTTTTTTTTTTTTTTTTTTTTTGCATTTCTGGCCAATGCTATGACTTTGATGCACGATTTGCATGTATGATTTATCCCTGTCATAAAAGATGAGCAATTAGCTTGCTAGGATTTGAAAATCTGTATTTATTCATGCCATATATAAGCAAATAAAAAAATGTGTTTCCTCTACATTTACAGAAAAACAAGGTTACTTACCAGTAACTGATGTTCTTCGAGATGTGTTGCTCATGTCCATTCCACTATAAGTGTGTGCACGCCTCCGTGCATGGTTACCTGGAACTTTTTTCCCCTTAGCAGATACTGTAGGGCCAGCTCCAGTGTCCCCTGGAGCCCTGCGCACATGCCACAGTATATGAGGCGCTGTTCGCCCTATGCCCTCTCAGTCCCTTTTTTCTGCCAACTCTGGCAGCAGGGACAGAGGTTGGGTTGTGGAATGGACATAAGCAACGCATCTCGAAGAACATCAGTTACTGGTAAGTAACCTTGTTTTCTTCTTCGAGTGCTTGCTCATGTCCATTCCACTATAGGTGACTAATGAGCAATACCTTTGGAGATGGGTCAGAGTTACCGGTGAGCTGCCCTCAGTACACCTCTGCCGATTCCTGCATCCTCTCTTGCATGGTGGACGATGGCGTAGTGGGACGTGAAGGTATGCACCGACGACCAGGTGGCGGCTTTGCAGATGTCCTGCAGGGGCACTCTCTCCAGGGAGGCTGAAGACGAGGCTTGAGCTCTGGTTGAGTGTGCCGTGGTGGTTCCCTGAAGTGGCACCCTCACCTGCTTGTAGCAGAACTTGATACATGATGTAATCCACGAGATGTGCTGGGTGGAGACAGGTGAGCCTTTCATCCAATCAGCCACTGCGATGAAGAGTTGCTTCGATTTCCAGAATGGCTTTGTACTGTTCAATGTAGAAGGCCAGCGCTCATGTCACATCCAGCAAATGCCTCCTCCGAACCATGAAGTTTGGAAAAAAACACGGGGAGAAAAATATCCTGTTTACAATAAAATTGGGAAACCAGCTTGGTCAGGAAGGCCAGGTGTGGCCTCAGTTGAACCTTGTACTTACATAACACTTTATAAGGGGGCTCTGAGGCAAGGCCCTAATCTCGGAGACTCTCCTAGCTGAGGTAATGGCCACCAGGAAGGCTACCTTCCACAAAAGCATAAGAAGAGGGCATGAAGCCATGGTTCGAAGGGGGCCCTGTGAGTCTCAAAAGGACCAGACTGAGATCCCAGGGTGGCAATGGGTCACGGACCTGTGGATAAAGCCTCTCCACCCCCTTGAGGAACCTGATTGACATGGGATGGGAGAACAGTGATCTCCCCTCTAATGGCTGATGGAAGGTTAAAATGGCCACCAGGTGAACCTTAAACGAGACCAGTGCCAGACCTTGGAGCTTTAGCTGGATCAGCTACTCCAGGACCACCTGTATAGGCGAGAGGCTGGGTGGGATACCCTGGGACTCCGCCCAACAGGTAAACCGCCTCCACTTAGCCTGATACATGACCTATGTAGAAGGCTTCTTGCTGCCAAGCAGGACTTGCTGGACCTGCACCAAGCAGGCTCTCTCCCCCTCCATCAACCACAGAGCCTCCAGTCCATGAGGTGCAGGGAGTCCAGGTCCGAGTGCAACAGGAGACCATGGTCCTGGGACAGAAGGTTGTGCTGCCTTGGGAGCTCCAGGGGTGGGGCAATCGAAAGGTCCAGCATCAAGATGAACCAGTGCTAACTTGGCCAGGCTGAAGCCATGAATATAACGTCCGCTCTGTCCCTCTTTATTTTCAGCAGAACCTTGAACAGGAGCGGAATGGGCAGAAATGCGTACACGAGGTTCTCCATCTAGTCCATGAGGAACGCATCAGAAATCGACCTGGTCTCACAACCCTGAAGCAAGCAGAACCTTGGACACCACTTGTTCCAGGCCGACACGAATAGGTCCACTTGGGGAATGCCCCACTTCTGGAAGATCATAGCCACCACCTTGGGGTGCAGCAACCAGTCATAGCGGGGTAGAAATGACGTGCTGAGGCAATCCGCCTCATTGTTCCTCACTCCCAGAAGGTGAGAGGCCATCAGGTGGAAATAGTGCTTTGCAGCAAGGTCCCACAGATGGACAGCTTCCTTGCGGAGGGCTAAGGACCGCACTTCTCCCTGACTCTTTATGTAAACATGGCTGCGGTGTTTTCTGTCAGCACCTGCACCACCCTGCCTGTCAGGAATTGGAGGAACACCTTGCACACTAGGCGAATGGCCCTCAGCTCCTTCACATTGATGTGCAGGTGCCTCTCCTCCCTCGATCAGAGCCCCTGAGTGCCTAGGTTGGCGCTGATGTGGGCTCCCAAACCTACGTCTGAAGCATCGGAAATTAGGGTAACCGACGGGACCAGTTCCTCGGATGGAACACCCTTCATCACTGCCCTGGGAGTCTGCCACCAGTTTAGGGAGGCTAGGACAGGTGGGAGAACTGTGACCACCCAGTCCAGTGGGTGTCTACTTGGAGCATGTACCAAGGCCAACCATGCCTGAAGTGGTCTGAGCCTCAGGCGAGCTAGTCTCACTATGTACGTGCAGGCTGCCACGTAGCCTAACAGCTGTAGGCGGTGCCTGGCTGTTGTTGTGGGACATCGGTGCAGCTGGGAGATGATAGAGACCATTGCCTCAAAACGTGGCTGAGGCAGAAAGGCTCCAGCCTGGGAAGCATCCAGGGTAGCTCCAATGAATTCCGAATGCACTGGGGTTAATGTGGACTTCTGTTCGTTTATGAATAGCACCAGCCTGCGGCACAAGGAGCAAGTGAGGGTCACACTGTCCTGCACTTGGGACCTGGACCTGCCTCTGATCAGCCAATTGTCTAGGTAAGGAAAAGAGTGCACCTTTTCATCTAAAGTGGGCAGCCACTACTGCCATGCACTTGGTAAATACCCTTTGGTACTTGGAGCTGAAGACAGGCCAAAGGGCAAGGCTGTAAACTGGTAGTGGGAACCAGTCACCATGAAGTGAAGAAAGCACCTGTGGCTGGAGAGGATAGATACATGAAAGTATGTGTCCTTGAGATCCCTGGACCCAGGGAAGGGATTACGGAAGCTAGGGAGACCATATGAAATCTGAGCCGTTTGACGTATTTGTTTAGACGATGCAGGTCTAAAAAGGGTCTCAGACCCCCCTCTTCACCTTGGGGATGAGAAAGTACCTCGAATAGAACTCTTTCCCCCTTCTGCTTTGACGGACTGTTTCCACCACCCCAAACTGAGGCGGGTGTCCACCTCCTTTAAAAGGAGCTGCTTGTGAGAAGGGTCTCTGAAGAGGGATGGAGGAGGAGGATAGATGTAAACTGCAGGGCATAGTACCTTGAGACCATCCCACAGACCCAATGGTCCGAAGTGATTTTTGCCCATTTGGGGTAGAAGGGCTGTAACCTGTTTAGGAAGGGGCGGGACGGATCCAGGAGAGCAGTCAGGGCGCCACCCTCAGGCACATCATCAAAATTGTCTCCTTTGATTGCCCAACCTCCTGGGGGGCCCCTGCCGGGGAGCTGAGGGTTGATTTCTTCTTCTACACCCCTTATTTCTATCCCTACGCCTATAGGGATGGAAAGGCCTGGGCTGAGGCTTTGGATGCTGCTGCATCTGGGGCCGTGACTGACGCCTGGAAAACTGAGGCGAGTAAAGGCCCAGGTAGCGAAGTGTGGCCCTGGAGTCCTTCAGACCATGCAACTTCACATCAGTCTGGACTGAGAATAAAGCAGACACAACAAAGGGGAGATCCTGGATAGACTGTTGCACCTCCTGGGATGGGCCCGAGGACTGCAGCTATGAGCACCTTCTCATACACATGGTGGAGGCTATAGCCCTGCCCAAGAAGTCAGCAGCATCCCAGGACGTCCGGTTCCCTCCTCCACAATAGTGTTAAAGTCTGTGGCCTGGTCCTGGGGCAGGACCTCAGCAAACCGTATGAGGGAGTCCCACAGGTTGAAATTATACCTTCACAGGACAACCTGCTCATTGGCAATCCAAAATTGAAGGCTTTCCATGGAATAAATCTCTCCCCCAAACAAGTCCAGCTTCTTATTGTCCTTGCTCCTGGGAGTTGACCCTGGCTGACTTTGCCTACCCTGGTGATTTGCAACGTCTACTATCAGGGTTCCCGTGGCGGGGATGTAATATTTCTTCTCGGCCACCCTTGATGTCAGGGTGACCGAGGAAGGGGCTTGCAACAGGGCCTTCACAATCTTAAGGATCCCTTTGTGGACTGGGAGAGCCACCCGAGCAGGGGCTATCTGTGGCCGCTTTTAGCTCCTCCACCTCCAGCCCCAAGTTGGAGGCAACCCTCTTGAGTAGCTCCTGGTGCACCCTGAAATCATCCAGTGGCACAGAGTAGTCCTGGAAGACTACCTCATCACGCGAGGAGGAGGATTGCAGAGGTGCAGCCTGCATGTGGGCCCCCTCCTGGTGAAGAGTTGTACCTGCTGAGGTTCCCTCCTGCGGGTCCGATTCCTTGTCCGAGGAGTGATGCCGATGGGCCTTGTCCCATGCTGGGGGCCCGGACTGCACCCGGGACAATTTAATGGATTGGGACCCAGGTCCCTCTTGGAGACCCCATGGGGCCTAATAAGGCCATTGTCCCTGGGGCCAGCCTGCAGCTAAATGCGCCACAGGCTCTGTCACTTTATGGGGGTGTTGATTTGCCTGATGACTGTCCCTGCTGGGAGACTCTGAGGCATCATCAGAGTCAGAGGCCCTGAATCCGTGGTGCCATGTTCGTCCATGGTCACGGGTATCCTTCCGTGCTGGGGACCGCCCCCTCGACGCCTCCGACCTGGAGGATGATGAGGACTGCCTCGGTCGCTGTGAATGGTGCTGACGAGCGGGGTGATACTCCGAAGAGCTAGAGGTACTGGAGCATCGTCTTGGAAGCAACGATTTCTGCCGCCGCTTGCCTTGCGGCTCTGTGGAAGCCTTCGGTGACTGAGGTTGGTGCCATCCTGAACTCCTTGGTATCGAGTCAGACTCTGGCGACGAGTTCTGCGCCATGAACTCTGCGGTGCCGGGTCATCCTCCGATGACTGGGTTCCGAGCCGCCTCAGTGCGGGCGAACTCTTTGGTGCCGGGGAGCTGGAACAGGAGCTGTCCAAGCGCCGCTTGGCAGACCATGACCGGTGCTGCTTCCTGGCTTCTGCTGCTTGCGGTGCTGGGGATAGATGTTGGCGCCAAGAAGGAGACTCCACATCCTGTGCCATGCAGGTCGGCTCGACGACATTGACCTGGGGTGACTTCTAGGGGAGTGGCTCTGCTCTACCCCAGAAGACCGTCTGGCAGGAGATCTTCCTCTCCATTTCGGGGATCTCCTCTGCAATTCAGGGAGACCCAACGTGGGTTGTGGAGGGGGGGGCGGAGGTTGCGTAGGCAAGGCCAACAAGGCTCATGTCGCCTGAAAAGCCTCCAGTGTCAACAGTGGCGGCAGGAGCACTATCCCACTCCCAGGAATTGGGGGATGCTCCCTGACCGCAGATGCAGGCACCGAAGAAAGTCTCAACAGGTTGAGTTCGGTGCATCTCTGTACTCGACCCTGCCCGTACTGATGGAGCAGGGGAGTGCCCTGGCTCCATGCGCTGCTGCTTCTTCTTTGGTATCGGTTATGTTGCATGGTGCTGAGTCGAGGGTGGCGCTGATGGTGCGCTCTGTACTGAATCCACACTCCATACTGAGGTGGAGCGGGTCGGCTCGGCTACCAGGCGGACCACTGCCTCCATCAACAGGGCTTTCAACCAGATTTCTCAGTCCTTTTGAGTCCTTGGTTTGAAAGCCCTGCAGATCTTGTACTTGCCCTTTCTGTGGGCATCCCCCAGGCACTTAAGGCAGCAGTTGTGGGGGTCACTGAGCAGAAAAGCCTTCCTGCAGGAGGCACAGGGCTTGAAGCCTGGTGACTGGGGCCTGGCCTGGCTGCGCAAAGTCCCAACAGGGACTGCCTTATCTCTGACTACACTTAACTTAACACTTAACAACTCCTTAACTAACTAAAACTAAACTCAGAATACAAAACAAGTCCAAACAAGGGGAAGAGTGCTTGCTGTAAGCAAGGCTAGTTCCAGCAACCGTCATGGGAAGAAAGAAGGAACTGAGGAGGCATAGGGCTGACAGCGCCTCATATACTGTGGCATGTGCACGGGACTCCAGCGGATGCTGGAGCCGGCTTTATGGGCTCTGCTAAGGGGAAAAAAGTTCCAGGTAACTGCACGGAGGTGTGCACACACCTATAGTGGAATGGACATGAGCAAGCACTCGAAGAACTTTTAAATTTTAAGAATAACTGAAATGTATTAATGTCAAGAAATTGAACTGTGCCCCAACTCTGAGTGGAAAGGTATTAAATAGTGTTACAGTTGGTGACCACCTTTGAAAGTGAAACCTTGTCCTTTAGTTCGAAAGGTCACTTTTCTTGCCTTTGCCCTCACAAACCGAAGCACAGTGTCAGAGAGATCCAAAGACTAGCCAATGGCATTTTCAAGCGATAATGGCAAGCGATGTCAGTCCCTCATCGGCCATCGTAGGCTGAAGATATGTTTTAATGAGTCTGAGCTTCGAAAAGCTGCACTCACCACGCACGATTATGACCGGCAGCACGAACAGACTCCTCAAAGCTACCCACACATTAGGAAAAGTGTTCCTCAGCTCTGCATTATGAATTAACTGGAGAACTTGGAGTGGAGAGTGCTTCCCACATGGCAAAATGTGATGGACGTTATCCAATATGACATAGTGAACTTTCTTTTTTACACATTCTCCATGTGTCAGCATCTGGTGAAGGTCCGTACAATTGTATAAGAGTGCTTTCCTGTTCGCTGGCAGCTTACTAAGGTCATACAAGACCCCCTAGGTCCTTTTGTGGTGCTTTTTGTCCAAACTTTCCTGTGATGAACATTTGAGCAATGTCAATGAGCAAGCAAAAAAGCTCCCTCTTGAATTTTTCTTCTGAGTCTCCCATCACCTTATCTCTGCCCTCATAATCAAATTGTCTCTTCTTCCAATGAATATGAGTTTCCTTGAAGACAGGCTCAACTCCTAAGTTCTCCGCCATTTTTTTGGCAGCAGTGACGGCATTGTCAAATCGGTTGTCTCTGTAGGCCACAACAAAATCAAGGCAGCTTCTCATCAAAGTAGTAATGGTCACAACGTCCATCTATTCAATTTGTAATGCCTTGCTTACAATGTTTATTTGGAACAAAGCCAGCCTCGGCTTTTCTCTATTGCATCAGTTCTATCAGAGTGTCGTAAATCTCAGTCACTTGCCTTTCACTGTCAATGTGGCTCTCCCCACAAGCGTCACTTAGTGGCTTCGGGGTCAGATTTGTGAGAATCTGTGAGAATCTTCCACCTGACAGTTGATGCTAAAAACAGGATGTATATCCTTTGCAGTACTCTGAAGAGAGTTACTGAATCTAAAGCATAGCAAAAGAAGTAATACCATTTCTATGAAGGTCCAGAACATTTTAGAAGATTAGTGAAAAATGAATCCACATATGGAATACCTGTTTGATACTCTGTGTCTGTGTCCCCAAAACTCTCAGATTCACCAATGTTATATAATTATATGTGCTGTACAAAGTATGCCTCGTTTGTTATTATTTTAAAAGTCTTGATTTACTAAACATTAATGTCCTGTTGAATTCGATGTGCTATCATTGTTAGGAAGTGACTGACCAATGAAGACAACCTTCCAGGTCATGCACCCCAACTGTTCTAGCAAGCTGGAATGGACTATAAAAGAAGGGGAGTGACATCATAGAGGGGCTCCACTCCTCCATAGCTAAAGACGTGGAGAAACGGCTGAAAGACAACGAACCGTGGACTGGGGGAGAGGAGTTCCAGGCAGAGAAAGCATTTCTGCCTGTGGGAATTGAAAATCTGTAGTCTGCTTGCACCAGCTGACAAGAGTGAGACATTTCTAGATTCAAATCCTGTTCGAGTTTAGATTGTGTTCTTATTTTTAGTTTTCCTTTGGTAGCTATTCCTAGTCACTTTATGTCTGTAACAATCACTGGAAATCTATTTTCTGTAGTTAATAAACTTGTTTAATGTTTTATCATAACCACTGTGTTTTTGAATGAAGTGTTTAGGCAACTCAGCTCACTAACAAAAGCTGGTGCACATTCCTTCCACTTTGAGTGAAGGGTAGAGTGGACAGTCAACTTCACCGGCCAGGCTTGTGACCATGGCAAGATGGGTTAGTCCTGGGGTCCTGGGCTGGGGAAGCAGCTGGAGCTTTCCTGTTGTTGGTTCTTAAGTGTGGGGGAAAGTATTCATTGAACTAAGTTGGGTGTGTGGCACCACCTGCTGTTTGGTTGGGTGATAACAGGGTCTGGAAAGGCTGTCTGTCTGTTACCAGCCAGAGTATGGTGGAGAGCTCACCTCAAGCTAAATAGTTGATAAGGGTACCCAGCGCTTCCACAGTTCCCAGGCTGTACCCCAGGGGTTCCGCATACCATCACAACCAGAAACATTTTACTTCAAACATTCTATTTTCCTTTTTGTCACCAAAACAAAAAACAGCAGCCCAAGCCTAGTGCCTCCCAAGCCTGATACCCAACGTGGTCGCCTGGGTTGCCTGCCCCTAAATCTGGCCCTGCACAACTCCACTGTCCCTACAATGTATTTTATGACAAAACAATATTTAGGAAAATTCCTGATTTAATATTACTTTCCAAGACTGCTAAAAGGCCTTTTGTGGTGGTGCAGTCATGTAAAGGAGCAATATCAAGTTAACTACTATGCTTTCTATTTTAATGTCATATGCTTAAACAGATTCATTGCACAGATGCCTCTTACAGAGGGAATGTGCTCCTTTAGATAGTAGCTTTAATTTGACAGTCAGAGTTGCTCAAGAATGTTGTCCATTTTCTGGAGGCTTAAAAATGAAGTATTCTAGATTTTTGTTATTGTAACTGTCTCCTTTGTGTCTTGCTGTGACTGTACAGAAGCTAACTTGTCCCAAGAACAGAAGAGAGGAAAACTCCTCATTTAGCTGTTACTAACACCTGGGAGTTCACCCAACGGTCAGAAACGCTATAAATATTACCTCAGCAGGAAGCAAGACATATAAAGATGGTGGACACTAATGCCGCATTCTTACAACCTGGAGGGATGGAACTCTGACAATTTCAAACAGTCCAGATAACTCAAAGAATTTCTCAGGTGATTTAGATAGAATAACTCATTTCTGTTTGAAGTCTCTAATATATCACTGCTACCTGCATTCCTAGCTCCATATTACAATACATGCCATGACAAGCTGTGTAAAGGTATCCAGCGTAGCAAAATAAAATTAGAGAAGAGGAGACAATGTTTGTAAGCTGTAACTGCCACATCCCCACAAAGATCACTGGAGGAATATCATTTCAGTGGAAATTTCCTACAGTAAAACTTGACTACCTGGAGTAGCAATGCAGATTGTAGTGTATTGAAACACTTGGGGAAGTTCATTCTGAATTGCTTGAAATAGAACGTTACTAACTTCACCGTAAGCTGGTGCTAGTGTATTCCAAATAAACATATTCACTCACAAAATCAGTATTCTTAGTTTATGTTTTTAACATCTTTCGCACAAGAGACTTCAGTGCCAACTCTAATTCACCTGCTAGTGTTGATTTACTTTGGTAAAGTACTATCTTATGCGCTCTAGGAAAGTATTACTCCTTCCTTGTTAGGGGTAGGCAGCATGCTGGGACATTTGTTTACTGGCCATGAGTAAAGACTCAGGGGATATGTCTACATTGCAAATAAAAGGTGTCATCTTAACTCAGATCAGCTAACCCATGTCAGCTAATTTGGGTTAAAATAGTGGTGAAGACAGGACAACTCTGCTTTTAACTCAGGTCAGTAGCTGAAGGTTAAGCCTACAGGGGACCTGAAGTTAAACTTGAGCAGCTTACCTGAGTTAAAAGCCAAATTGCCCTGTCTTTACTGCTGTTTCAATCTGAGTTAGCTAATATGGGTTACCTAACTCATCCAAATGTTTTCAGTCAAAGTTTTCAAAAATGGGATCTTAAAGTTAGGCACTCACAGTTACCCATATTTAGGCTCAAAAGTCAGTGGCTTGATTTTCAGGTTGGAGAATATGAACATTTTGGGTCTTAATGCCCTAGGCCTGCAGGACACGATGCAAAGGCAAACTCTTGGGCCTGAAGAGAGCTGCACTGGAGTCTCAAATAAGACTGCAAAGCAACTCTTTCCTCCTTCGCATCTCTCCTGAAAATGTTCTGATGCTGTGCAGCTTACAGGAAACCGTGAAATAAAAATGGCGAGATAGATGACCACCCGGGATTACTGATATTTATTTGATTTGTTTGTATAGTATAGTTAAAAACATCAGATGACTCTTAGTGACCTAACTGTGCCTGTAGCTACCCTATGTAACCAAATGTTCCTATCACTACTACAGTTATCCTTCCTCCATCCCCCCCTTAATGACTCTGAACTGTTAAGGTAGGAACAATCTCTCACTATGTGTCTGTAAAGTGCTTGGCTGCCCAATGAGACCCTGATTGAGGCCTCTGGTGCTGTTTCAAAACAAATAATAAATATTATGATTCATAATAGTAAGGGGAAGGAACACAAGCCAGAATTGGAAAAGAAGAGGTTAAAGAACATTTAGATAACTTCATATAACTTAAGTGGACAGGGCCTAATGAATTTCACTGCAAGGTACTAAAGGAACTGGCTGAAGCAATCTCGGAACCAACAGCAATTATCTTTGATAACTTCATGGAGGCTGGGTGAGATCTCAGAGGACTGGAAAAATGCAAACATAGTACTTATGTTTAAAGAGGGGAACAAAGAGCACCTGGGGAATTATAGTTTAGTCAGCCTAACTTCAATACCTGGAAAGATATTGGAACAAATAATTAAGTGTTTAAGCACCTAAGGGATAAAAGGGTAATGAGTAATAGCCAACATAGATTTGTCAAACCAATCTAATTTCCAATCTTGAAAGAGTTTCTGGGCTAGTGGATGGGGAGAAGATATAGATGCGTTATATCTTGATTTTAATACGTTTTTTATAAAGTCCCACACAACAGTCTCAAACGAACAAGGGAAACATGGTCTACATGGAATTACTGGGTGGGGGGGCGGGGCTGTGGAGACATAACTGGTTGAGAAAATGTAGTCAAAAGTAGTTATAAAAAGTTCTCTGTCAAACTGGGGTGACATATTTAATGGGTCCTGGAGGGGTCTGTCTTGGGTCTGATACTATTCAATACTTTAATTTATGACTTGGATAAGGAGTGCATTAACAGGAATGCAAACATCACTGATTGTTTTCTCTCATAGAAGAAACAAAGTCCACAATAACATTTCCGTGACAGTTACTTTTCTGTCATGCTATTCCTATGTGACTGTCTTTTATATTGAACAATTTATGTAACAAAATATCTTAGAAGATTCTGAAAAGTGGAGGTCCCAATATTTGAGATGCAATGTGTATTGGTTTTCTGTTTGTTCTTCAAACTGCTTCTAAAATGCTTTCTACAAGTGGTTATGTCACAATTCAAACTTTTCTGATGTTCAGTGTTATAGTTCCCTCACTATAGGATTAATGAAGATGAAAGGCTTTATGGGGAGGCTATATTTAGATGATTTAATCAGATACCAGCTATTACATTATTTTCAATCCTATGAGGGAGGATACAGAACGGTTGTACGGTTTAGCTATTGACATAAATAGCAACTTTATTACTATGTATATTATACACAACTGTGCATTTTGAGTTTCATACACCTATTATTATGGAAATATTACTATGGAAATATTACATTGTATATATTGTCTCTAACTGCCTCTTTTACTCTGTTTAAACATGGTTGCAATTTTTGGTCTGCTTGTTTTTTTATTTTTTTCCTTTTTATTTTATTTCTCATTTATTTATTTTTATATTTATTTTTATTTTTTATTCTATTTTCTTTTACATTTTGTTTGAGCATCTATTATGGTGTTTTTAAAAAGTGTCCAAGTTGTTATCTGTCTTGTCCTAAAACCAGTCAGCTTTTTTTTTATTTGGAACTTTCTCAGCCTGAACTAATAAACTGCATATATTAAAGAAAACACATTTATTAAGAGATTTTTAAAAATCTACTTACCAAATATTTAAAATGTCATCCTTTATTTCAGTTACTACACATCCTTTGAACTTCACCTAGTTCAACAGCACACATTTGGTCACTGATTTTGTAATTTGGCACATAATAAATGTGTGTGTTTTAGCAAGTGTTTAAAAAAATAAAAATATTTCTTGTACCATTATGTTGGGAAAAATATCTAAGCAGATTTTGCTGATGTTCCTAAAGGACCAGAAAATCATTAAGCATAGAAATAACCTCAGACAATGGTTATTAAAAGTGGACCCAAATTTGTCGTTATGTTTTGGTTTGGTTCACGTTAACTTCAGCTCATGCTGTTCTCTGACTCATTTATTAAAAGGGAAGTAACCACACCAAAACACATAATGTACTGAAAGCACTACCACCGCTGATTCTAGCAAGTTAGGCAAACAGACTGCTAGAGTACCATTGAAGTATCTCAGAGTCTAGAAGCAAGGCTATTAAGGCAATGTGGGGAATCCTTTTTTCCTTCTGTCTGGAAAGCATGTGGCATCAAAGCCACTGAAGCAACAAAGTAAGACAATTTTGCAGTTTTCACTGTTAGTAAAGGCAGACTTGGAACTGATTTTTAAAGAACTCTTCCTTGCGCTCTTAAAAAAAGGAAGAGAATAATCATTAAATAGTGATTTGACTGTTTATAAATATCATTGCCAAATAACCCAGTTGTTTCTTGTCCCTGTAGTAATACATACACAAAAAAGTAAAATTATAAACTTAAAATCATAAACTTTTCCCATCAATTGTTATCTCAAATTCTGCTTACATCAAAGCAGTATTTTCCTCTCACAAACTACGGTATTTCATAGTTTGTTTTTCTTCCAAGGAATATTTCCATATGAAATTTATTTGACAGTTGCTCAAGGGTTATTATACATGGTGTTAAAAAAAAATTGGTGCCATCAAGGCCAATCTGCATAGGTTCTAGCTGCATTATCAGCCTTGGCATGATGGCAAAATCTGTAAATTTATCCTTAATCTTTTTGGTATCATGCTGTACAACAGTGATGTGATACTGCACAATTTTTTTTTTTTTTTTTCAGAAAAACATTTTGTTCTCAAGATAGTTTGAAAAAAAGCTTTCCCACTCTATCAATATGGATATTGACTCTACAATGATACGCTCCTAAATGAGCTATGCTGAGAAAAATTTTCATCACAGAAGACAGTTTCTTCGAAGTGCACCGAACACGCTTCTGAGCGTTAGTGATTTCACTTTTAAAAAAAATGTCTGAGGGGTGAAATCCTGTCAGAATTTAAGTCAATGGGGGTTTAAGTCAGTGGGGGACTTCTATGGAGTTAGGGTTATACTCAAAGTCTTCTCCTCCTCCCAAATATATAATGCTACAATTTTTCCAGGCTTTGATTCAGGATAGTCAGGATAGTCACTATGTTTATCCATTTCTCTCCATGGCCTGACAGTTCGGTGCTTATATCTTCACTTTATCAAAACAAAAAATAAATAAAAATAAAGGGTTTTTCTTTTGCAGAAACACCAACAAAAACTGCCCCCTACCTCTCACTCTTTCTTCCAACAGCAGCCACATAGCTACAATACTTCCTTGTTTCACTGTTCAGTCATTTCTTTATTTATAGACACGCTTCAAGGTATCAGTGT
>ML675604.1:48853749-48864345 GCA_007922155.1 Mesoclemmys tuberculata
AGTGTATCATAGGCTACGGGGATGGGTGAAAAGATACAAAGTATTAAGGTAGCAGTGCAATCAAGGGGAAAGACTGTCCAGCCAGAACTGGCACTTGACAACATCGTGCAAGCTGCCCACCTTAACCTATGATTATTTGACCCTGGAGCCTTTACAACATGCCTTGCTCAACTTCTGAGAGAACACACAGAGTATTAACTGTGATGATAGAGTGTACTTGGAGAGAAACTCTCTCTGTGAATAGCCAATCACAGTTCATTCCCTTGGGTAGAGTAATTTCAATAAATAAATAGATTGGTTTCTGTATCCACACACTACCGCTTCTGGCGTTTTAAAAAAGAGTTTTGTGAATCATCCCATAAGGCATTACCCTTACAATGTAATCTCCACCCCATTTTGACTCTCAGGACGAAAGTCAATTGAATGGCCAAAACAAGCTTCTGGAAACAATCTAACTCTCTGACACAGGTTTGGCAAGGACAGAAACTGTTCTGCAGCTCATACACACACATAAGGGCAAAATGTATGGTTAGAAAACAAACAGCAAGGAAATCTGGTAACATTCTCTCTCTGCATGAGTTAATGAGCCTTCCCTTGGGACCTCTCACATTCCAATGAAAAATAAGATGTGCCCTTTTCTTCCCAATTATTTTTTAAACATACTATTTATCAAAATAAATGCACCTAATATGGATCAATGAAAATGTGTATATGCTCTGAATATCAAAAACTAGCCTGAAGTTAGGTTGTTTTTCCTAATGGGTAAGGCTCTTTGTCCCATATGGTTCTCAAGCTTCCCTTTTCTTTCCTACTTCCTCCTCTGCTGGGTGTTTTTGGAAATAGAAAAAAATAATGAAAAGCGATGTCCATCAATAGAAATTTTAACAGATTCATAGATCTTTTTCAGCCAGACGGGACCACTCTGACCACCTACTCTGACCTCCTGTGTAACATAGGCCAAAGAACCTCACACAACTTCACACATTTCTGCATCAAGACTACTTTTTCTCTTGCATAAAGTAAGTCTCTCACCATAAGGCAGGTTTTTAGCCCTCAAATCATTCTTGTAGTTCTTTTCTGAACCCCTTCCGATTTCTCAACATCCTTTCTGAAGTGTGGAACCCAGAACAGGACACACAATTCCAATAATGGTCTTATGAACAACCTATATAGGGACAGTGCTACTTCTCTACTTGTATTTGATACGCTCCTGCTTATGCATCCAAGAACAGCATTTTCCCTCTTGGTTACAGCACTACACTGAGAGCTTATGTTCAGTTAGTTACCTAACATGAGACAAGTCCTTTTTAGAGTCACAGTCCTCCCTTCTTATAAATGTGACCTACATTTTCCTAGATGTGTCTAAAATGAACCAGGGAGCTTAAATTCATTACTCTGCTAAAAATATGTTTTCCAGCCTTAACAAAAGGAATATTGTGTATATGTAGCCTTTGAAAGCAGCAGTTTAGTTTTCTTTTAAATCAGGCTTGTATAGTTACCAGTTTAGTGCCAAATATAGTATTTAATATCAAAGGTGATCAGCTGGAGCAACCCCTGCTGTCTTTATGCAAAAACACTGTACTGTATTTCACTGCTTGGATTTTTGGATGAAGAAACTTATCCTCATGGACATTTTGAACACTATAAAACAATACAGAACGCTTGGCATGGCACATTTACTTGAATTTTCTCTTCTACAGAAGACTAAGCATTGGAGAATGATCTATCAGTCAGTTTATAGTATCAACTTTGATACTGACAACTAAACACTAAAATATGACATGTATTTTTCAAACACTCTGTACATTCTCTACTAAAAACACTGGGACCTTTTCAATTAAAAAAATAGTGACTTTTTAAAAAACTGAATTTAGTATGTATAAGATGTCAGAGTGACAGCACAGGAAACTAAACTGATCTGGTTACCCAGAAAATAGGTAAGAGAGAGGCAGTGAGAGTCCAACCTTCCCATACTGCTGAATCAGTGTTCTTCTATCCCTTTAAAGAAGAAATATGCCAGAGGTGTTCTCAATGTGCATTGGTATCTCTGTTGAGATGGCCATAAGAATGCTAATTAGTACAAATGGTGCTAGAAGGTCTCCCTACAATGTAACTATTAGGTCTTGCCTACATACCAGACTTCCACCAGTTTAACTAAAACTAGTTTTAAAATTGATTTACTTTGTTGCAAAAGCCCTGTATGGAAACTCTTATTTTACAATTGGCTTACATTGATCTAGCTCAGTGGTTCCCAACCTTTTTGGCTCGAGGGCCACAAATACAATTTTTACAACCCTGAAGGGCCACCAGTCTCCGCCAGCAGCCCACTTACCCCCCATTGCAGCCAGAGGGAAGGAGTTCAGCAAGGAGGATCTCCTGTCCCCCTGGCTGCAGCAGTGAAACTGTGTGCTTCACCTGGGTCCCTAGGTAGTCACCTGGGTCCCTTCTCCAGCCAGGGGGATGGGAGATCAGTAGTCCTCTCCCTCTGGCTCCAGCAGGGACACAGCACTCAGGGATCCACCCAAGCTCTTTACTGTGCTCCCTGCTACAGCCAAGGGGAGGGGAGCGCTGATCTCCCACTCCGCTGGCTGCAGCAAGGAGCCTGCAGCAGCAATGCACTCTGCCTGGGTACTTAGGCAGTGGCTCTCTTCTGCAGCCAGCGGGAGGGGAGCCGGGGGCCACTGTGAAGGACCTCGTGGGCCACTTGGGAACCACTGATCTCGCTTAATTTGGTAATCTAGAGTCACTCTTTATATTCATAGAAGTATCTTGTTTCTTTCATCCTCTCCTCTCCTCCATTTCCACAAACACCTCACTGTTATCTCCACAATGGAAACAAAATATTCAATATGTACTTTTGTATTTTTTATATACCAGGGCCACCAACCAAGATGTACAATGATCATGTATGACACCCAAGTTTTAGTTCGTTTGTTCAAACAACTTGAGCTTTAGAGCACACAAGAAAAACTTTCTCCTAACACCGTCTCTTAAAAACTAGGCGGTTTCTGTCTACTCTTTTAGCAAACAATTCTATGCAAGAATGCAAGGACATGCCAATCCACCTCTACTTCACCCTGTTGTCAATGTTTTAAATGCACTGACCATCCGTTAATGGGAACATATAGTGGGAAAGATGTTTATCCAGTTCTCATTTCCCAAATATCTGTTGATTTCCACAACCTTGCAATCCCATAACATCAAGCAAGTTTAAACAAGTATTTCCTGGGTAAATGTCCTCAATCATTAGGCAACATACACCTTGTCTTTTTTACTGTTTGTCTAGAGCATGTATAATTTGTCTTTTTTCAGGAACTAGAAGTCCTTGAGTAATCTGTTTACACTGCCATGTAAAGCATGGTAGGCTGTTGTGTATAACATTGAGTTCTCTAGGCAGCTGCAATATGGTGAATGGAATAGTTTATTGCTCATCCCAAAGGAGGGGGGAAAAACCCACACTGCCAGAGAGCCTGACACGCTAGATTTTGTCAGCCTCTTCTGAATTTTTAAGTGCATGTGATGAGTCAGTGCACAAAAACAAATACTATCATGTAATGAGTTCAATATAGATTGCATACAAGACCCAAATTCTGGCCTAGAGTATGTCAGAAAATATAAAACTTGGAACAGTTTTTGGAACATCACCATATTGCCAAAAGTAGCCTGTGAGCTTAAAAAGCTTGCCTTGATGAAGCATCTCCATGAAGCTCCTTTTTTGTTTCAATAACAAATACCGCATAGATCAGGTAGACAGAGAATATGTGGTTATATGACAAACAGCATCAATCATGCAGTGTTAGTCACCTCATTTGCGCTCTCATCCCCCATCTTCTCTGGAGCCACCTCTAACATTCCAAGCCTCTGTGCAACAGCCACCATTAAAACTCTTCTTCCCACCAACAACCCAACAAGCTACAAAAGGTTCCCTCTTTCTCCAAAAATTATGCTGTTTCGAGATGCAAGGTGGGCAAAACGCCATGCTGTATTAGAGAGGGTATCAGAAACAAATCTCTATGAGCCACTGGGCATGGAAACAAGTACCATATCCCTATACAGCATGGGTTACAGTGCTTTCCAAGTGGATACAGAACTTGATCCTAGCACTGGTACATTAAGGGATAGTAGATCTTCAAATCAAGACATTATTGAGCACTAGAAAGGGCTAGTTTAGGCACTTTTGAAAGGTTTCTATTATTTGTTGTATTCTTCCTCTCCCTCTACTAGCCAAGGCGACGAGATGTGAATGAGATGCCCACTAGAACAAACTTGCAGAAGTCATTCAGGGAAGTCAGAGTTATCTCTGAAATTTTTAATTTAAGAGAAAAATAATTTAAAAAAATAAAGAATTTGCTGTGCTCATGAACACATGTTCAAGGATGAGTGCTAGATACATATTAATTGGCAATGTATATTTATAAATTTGTGGTCCAATGTTATAGAAGTAGTATGATATCAGAAATTACCAGATGAGATAGAACTATATTTGCTCCATGATTTTTCTTCAATTCATGGAACTACAACATCTTTTAAAAAAAATTGATCATAATTGACTTTAGCTGTTCAAAAATATGGAAAACTATTATATCTCATTTTCAAAAGACTGGCATGTTGACGTGGCAGACATTGCATTACATGAACACCTTGGGACAAGTCCTTAGATGATGTAAATCAAGGTACTTATAATGATTTAAATGAAGAGATGTCAATTTACACCAATTGAGGATCTGACCTCATTTATAGGATTAGTGTCAAAATTTATGAATTTCATGTACCATTCAAGGAATTTCTCTATCTAAAGGAACACAGATGTTTGAATCAGAGGTATGAGAGATCTCTGAAGAGGTGTTCTGGAGGTAAGGCATATGGCACTACAAGATTGTTTATTTAAACCATTTGATTATTTTTTGTTGTCTGTCCATATTTTGTTAGGTATAGTTTAGTATAGAGGCTTTAAAGAGGAGAATTTTTAAAAAGATTTTAATTTTCATAAGAAAATTTCATTAATACGATTTTTAAATTTAAGTATGTATTTATTTATTTATTTCTATTTATAGTATTTATATCACAGTTCATTGAAGAAGCACTATATAAACAAAAATGTTTTGCTATTATAATAATTAGTGCCTTGGTTCTAACAAAAAAGGTTATGTAATACTTGCAAAGCTGCATTCAATGTTCTGGTTTCCTTGATTGATGCATGCTTTGAAACTCCCATAAATGAGGTAATGATGCATATTTAATTGCACAGTCCAAATTAACTTTCATGGTTCCAAATGGATTAGTTTCAAAGCTACTTTCTACTGAAAAAATCATTCCTGCAGTTCAGTTACACAGTATCATATTACTGCTGAAAATAACATCTTTGTCATGTTCTCTTCCTAGAAGTATTTACAGAACAGAGTGGTCCTTCTGAAATGAGAGACTCAGTGATTTTAAACTTCTCTTAAGTAATTTTAAAGATTTTCCTCCAGTGTTTGAAGCAAAAATTAGTACTACCAGCACCACATATAAACGACCCAGAACCCAATCAACACCCAGGAATTTTGGGGGGGGGGGTTGAAATCGAGAACAAGATCCTAATTTTAAACATGAGCCCACCTTGGAGGGAAATCCACTGACACAGGAGAAGCCTACTGACTCAGCAATATTAGGAAATTGGGGCAAAATTAGACTTACGGGTGGATGGGGAAATGTAGTTGAAATTCACCCCTATTTAAACAGCAGCTTTAAGGCATAGGATAGACAGGCAAATTACCTAGATTACTGAATTTAAGGAGGAACACTGAGAAGCCCATGTTCTATTGCAGGAACTAGCTGTCGGGCAGAAGCCCCGACCTTTCACAGCCCATCCACAAAGCACAGGCAGAAGGAAAGAGATTGGTAAGGCCCAACAGACTTCCATTGAAGCTTCTCAGAAAGATTTCCTTTTCCCTGCAGAAAATTTTGACTTTTTAATCAGAAAACCAAAAACATTACATTTTTGGCCAGAACTCAAACATTTCCAGGTTTTCCTTTTTTCAACAAAAAGTCAAAATTTTCCACAAAAAGAAATATATAAATAAGATGTTGCCCACATATTTTTTTCTACTCATTATTCAGCTGCTTCAAGTAAAACTATAGACTATCTTAAATTGTTAACCATTCACTACTTCAGAATATGCTTTATAAAATGTCCAGGCTTTTCTGGAAAAATTTGTCCCTGTTACAATATCCTCAATACTCTGACTGATCTTTCAGAAGATGAGGCCATTTTGCTCTTATTGAGATCAAGTCAAATGGAAAAAAAAATACCAGCAAAGCAAATAAACAAAAGTTGGAGACAATGTACCTAGTAACTTCTGTAGTTTGGGCACTTCAGAACATGAGCCATCTTTTATTCTGTGTTGGTATAATGCCTACTACCATGAGGCTCAGATCCTGATGGGAGCCAGTTGCACAGCTATAACACAAACAAACAACAACATCCAAGACACAGGGAATGAAATTCCCATTTGAAGGCATGTGAAGACTGATGATTTCAAAAGCATCTGAAGTGAGTTATATTTTATTTTTAGTTTCCATCATGATAAATTAGCAAAAATGCTTTTAAACTTGACAGCTTACCACTTTTAAAATCTTTTCTTTTTCATTCATATTTTATTTGACTTCCTGTCTATGTTACTCTACATCAAGCCGCCAATTTGACCGTTTCCTATTTGACCTAATTCTTTTACAAAATATATTTTTATTCTTCTTCTATGTAGATAAATATGCTATTATAAAGACTTTTCCATGTATTACCACTCCTTCATTGCAGCTTTTAATTTAAGAGTTGAAAAGGCAACATTTCTTTTGTGAAGGAATAATAGTCTTTTCCAAAACCAGATGCTAAAATACAGTTCCTGAAAATACAGGATACTATGCACCCTTTTTTTTTTTTTTTTGGATTTGCACTGCATTAGAAGTTGGGCCAACCTGTTATTTTGCATGTAAGCTTAATTTTCAGAATGTTACTTTATCATGAGGATGTTTATGAAAAGCAGTCAAAACCATCTGAGTTGTACATTTCTATTCACATTTGTTGATGATAAGTACTTCCTTTTTTGTACATCTCATTCCATTATGCCTTGATTTAATTACCTAATTCACTACATTGCAACAAACTTTGGGACTGTTTTAATTTTTTTTAAGTGAATGTTATGCCGATTCTGAGTCATTATTTAGCCAAATTATAAACATTCGATATTTTTAAACTTTTCTCATAAATAGTTTTCTCCAGCCTTGTAAGTGTATTTCTTCCTGTTTTCGGAATTCTCTTTAATTTGCTTAAATCTTTCTGGAATGAATTTTCCCAGAACTGTATGCAGTATTCCACATATGATCTTGACAGCACTACACAGAGAAAGGACTATCACCATTCTGCTCAATCATGCAATACCCCAATATAAGTAGCCCAAAATTATATTGACTCCCCCGCCCCCATTTTGCACCAAAAGCTTACTTCCTTTTTCATTATATTTGCAGGCCGCTTCCAGCTTTACAACGTCTACTTCCTCTTCTCCCTCAATATCCTTTCCAAGTAGTCTGCCCAGGAAATTGAACTAATCTCTGTAGCTACAATCTCTTATAATTTCCACTTATCTGAATGCTTGAATCTGAATCTCAGAGAGGTTCAACCTGCAGGGCTAGTAGACTGGATCTCCCATTTCTTAGATTTACGTGAGTAAGAAACAGATTTATACATTATTGAGTCTTACCAAGGGATCGGAAAGGTCTTTGGTTTGGCGTCTGAGAGAAGAAACCAGGTTTCAAAGCGTTTGTGATCACAATGTCAAAAAACTCTGCAAAATCATTCCTAAAATAACAAAACAAGTCAAATAACCTTGAAACGCCTTTAAAAAAAAACAAAAGGAAAGGAAATAAAACCATGTAGATAAGACAGGCAGTCAAAACAGCTTTCTAGAAAACAGTTTTCATGCTTTCTATTTTTTAATGCTTTCTATTTCCCCATACCCACTTTCTTCCAAGTTAATTTATCACTGGTGAAAGCACGTTGGATAGACCGCTCATGAGACTGAAACCCTGTAATTATTATTATTATTATTATTATTATTAATTTGTATTACCAGAGCACCTCGGACTCCTGGCTCATGACTAGGACTCCATTGTGCTAGGCACCCAGTGGGGTTTTCAAAGCACCCAGGTGCCTATTGTATTGATGTCACTAGGTGCTTTTGAAAATCCCTCTAGGTGCCTATCTGCATCTTTATCTGCAACTTAATACATTTGAAAATTGGTCCTTAGAATGCACATTTTCCCCTCTCTGATTGTTTCCCCCCCCAAATAGGACAGGTATAAAATTAAATGAAACATATGCTATTTCTATCTACTTACTTGGATGAAAATACTTATACTACCTTCATGCAAAACTCACTATTTGCTATTAGCTCTATCAGTGCCATACTTATGGCATTTATTATGTTATTACTATTTATTATCATCTCTATTTCAAGGTGAAAGTGACGAAAGGAAAATATAGTCTATATTTATGAATAAATATTCCCAACTCCAGTCATTGCTCCCTCTACAACCTTTAGCAAATCGCTTCACCTCACTCCCTAAAATTATCTCCAGCTGTAAAATGGGGCTACATTTTTCTCTCTCTAAGTCTCTGAAGGAGGTTATTAAAATATAAATTAGTTTGAAGTAGTACATAAGTGGAAAAATGTTGCTAAACCAGTTATATTTTAATAGTGGAGAATATTAGCAAATATCACAATTGTATATGCATGCTATGTATTTTTATTAGAAGTGCTTCTTTGAGGCACTTATGTGCTTTAGCGCTTGCACTAACTGGGACCCTCCAGTAAAATTCTTGGATAGCCTTATTCTGGAATGAAGAAGGAGAATCGTAAGTAGCAAGTACAGTCAGGATATAAATGAACTGAAATGCTAATAAATATAAAAGCAAAATCAGATTGTATTCTAGATGTACAGATCTGAATACAAATATGCAATCCTGACCCTTGACATGTAGTAAATTTGCATTCCAATAGTTATGAGACATATGCTTTAGATTAACAACGATCAGTGGAGTTTATCACATAAATGAATGGATTTGATCAAATGATAGTAGAGAGATGCAACAGAAGTATCTTAAGGTTTCTTTTAAAGTTAAAAATTGACAGTCCTTTCTGCTCTCCTACTTTCATGTAAGGTCATCTTATTAACAAACATGACAAAGTAGTGTGTCAGATACATGTGACCAAGTGTAGAAGGTGAAGGAAGACATCTGGAATGAATTTAGGTAGAACCACTGTTTTGACTATAACTCAAAGGTTTTAAAAAAAAGGAAGAACAGTAACTAAAGTTTTGACTAAGTCAGTTTGCTGTAGAAATGACAAAAGTAACAGTGATAATCTCTTTCCATTTTTCCATTGTTTGACACATTTAAAAAGAAGGTTACTTACCTTGTAACTGCTGTTCTTCAAGATGTGTTGCTCATGTCCATTCCACTATAGGTGAGTGCACGCCTCAGTGTACGATTACCGGAACATTTTTCCCTTTAGTAGACCCCGCGCAGCTGGCTCCGGCACCTTCTGGAGCCCCACGCACATGCCGCAGTATATGAGGTGCTGCTGGCCTTACGTCCCCTCAGTCCCTTCTTTCCACCAACTCTGGCAGCAGGGACAGGGGGCGGGTCATGGAATGGACATGAGCAACACCACCTGAAGAACAGCAGTTACAAGGTAAGTAACCTTCTTTTCTTCTTTGAGTCCTTGCTCATGTCCATTCCATTATAGGTGACTCACAAGCAATACCTTGGAGGTGGGCCAGAGTTACAGATGAGCTGCCTGCAGAACGGCTCTGCCAAAGTCCGCGTCTTCCCACGCCTGCTGGACGGTGGCATAGTGGGATGTGAAGGTATGCACTGATGACCAGGTAGAGGGCTCTGCAGATGTCCTGCAGGGGCACTCTCATTATGAAGGCTGTAGACAAGGCTTGAGCTCTGGTTGAGTGCACTGTGACGGTTCCCGGAAGCGGCACCTTCGCCTGCTTGTAGCAGAATCTGATGCAGGAAGTTATTCACGAGGAAATGTGCTGGTCAGAGACAGGCAAGCCTTTCATCCGGTTTACCACCGTGACGAACAGCTGCATCAATCTCCGGAATGGTCTCATGCGCTTGATGTAGAATGCCAGTGTCTGTCTTACGTCTAGCAAGTGCTACCTTCTCTCCTCCTCCGAACTGCGCAGTTTTGGAAAAAACATGGGGAAAAAATACCTTGGTTATAATTAAATTGGGAAACTACACCGGGTGCGGCCTCAATTGAATTTTATCATTATAGAATACAGTGTTGGGGGGGTAGAGGTGGGGTCTGAGGTCAGTGCCATATCAGAGACCCTCCTTGCCGAGGTAATGGACAACAGGAAGGCCACTTTCCAAGAAAGCAGCAGCAGAGGGCATGAAGCCATGGGTTCAAAGGGGAGCCCCCCCATGAGTCGTGAGAGAACTAGCTTGAGGTCCCAGAGAGGCATTGGGTCATCGACTTGCAGATAGAGCCTCTCCACCTCCTTCAGGAATCTAATCATCATTCGGTGGGAGAAAATCAATCTCCC
>ML675604.1:48864745-48875579 GCA_007922155.1 Mesoclemmys tuberculata
CTCCCCTCCAAAGGCTGATGGAAAGCCGATACAGCCATTAGGTGGACCTTCCGGGAGAGCACAGCCTGGCCCTGGAGCTTTAGCTGTAGCAGGTACTCCAGGATTGCCTATATTGGTGAGAGATTAGGCAGGATACCCCGGGACTCTGCCCTGCAGATAAACCGCTTCCATTTAGCCCAATACACAACCTGCGTGGAAGGCTTCCTACTACCTAGCAGGACTTGCGCTGAACAGGCTTGCTCGTTTACGCTCAGCCACAAAGCCTCCATGTTGTGAAGGGTAGGGAGTCCAGGTCTGGGTGCAGCAGATGACCATGATCCTGGGACAGGAGATCGTGCCATCTCGGAAGTTCCAGAGGAGAAGTGATCAAGATGTCCAGCAGCATGCTGAACCAGTGCTGACGCGTGGCCAATATGATCAAGATAACCTCTGCCTTGGCTTCTTGATTTTCAGCAGGACTCAGTGCAGGAAGGGAATGGGAGGGAACATGTACATGAACCTCCCCAAACACTGCAGGAGGAAGGGTTTGGAGATCAACCCAGCTTCTTGACCATGGAGAGAACAGAAGATACAAACGCTGATACAAACAGGTCCACCTGGGGAGAGTCCCACCACCAGAAAATCATGGACACCACTTCTGGATGTAGTGGCCAATTGTGGTGGGGTGAGAAATACCTGCTGAGGTGGTCTGCCTCGTCTTTCTTCACCCCCAGCAGGTGAGAGGCTATCGTGAAAATCGTGCCACACCACAAAGTCCTACAGACAAATAGCTTCCCTTCAGAGGGCTGAAGAATGGGATCCCCTGGCCTGTTGATGTAGTACATGGCTGCCATATTATCTGTCAGCGCCTGTACCACCTTGCCCCCAATAAAGTGGAGGAACACACTCATGCCAGGCAAAGAGCCTGCTGTTCTTTCACATTGATGTGTAAGCGTCTCTCTTTCTTCAACCAAACTCCTTGTGTGCTGAGGTGGGCACTAATATGGGCCCACCCTAGGTCCAAGGCATCCAATATCAGGGTAACTGAGGAGCCTAGCTCTTTGAATGGTACACCCCTTAACACTGCCCAGGTGGTATGCCACCAGTCTAGGGAGGCTAGGACCTGGAGGGGACTGTGACCACCTGATCCAGAGAGTGCCTGCTCCGAATGTAAACCAAGGCCAGCCATCATAGAAGAGGCCTGAGTTTCAGGCGAGCCAGTCTTACCGGGTAGGTGCAGGCTGCCATGTGGCCTAACAGCTGCAGGCAGTATCTGGCTGTTGTTGTAGGGCATCGATACAGGTGAGCAATGAGGGAGGACATCACCTTGAAGCATGGCTGGGTCAGTAAGGCTCTGGCTTAGGAAGCATCCAGGATTGCACCGATGAACTCTATCCACTGCATGGGAGTTAATGTGGACTTCTGCTTGTTTATCAGCAGGCCCAGCTGGCAACTGCGGCTTCACTGTCAGGTTCACACTGTCCCGAACCTGGGACATGGAACTATCTCTGATTAGCTAATCGTCCAGGTAGAGAAAAATTTGGACTCCGCTGTGCCTCAGGTGCCGCCACCACTGCCATGCATTTCATAAACACCCTTGGGGCCGAGGACAGGCCAAGGGGCAAAGCTGTAATCTGGTAGTGGGAGCTGGCCACCATGAAGTGAAGGAAGCATCTGTGCTGGGAAGAATAGAGATATGAAAGTATGCGTTCTTGAGGTCGAGGGCAGCATACCAGTCTCCTTGATCCAGGGATGGGATTATGGAAGCTAGGGAGACCATGCGAAACTTGAGCCTCTTGAGATATTTGTTGAGACAACGCAGGTCTAATATGGGCCAAAGACCGCCTTTTGCTTTGGGAATGAGGAAGTACCTTGGGTAAAACCCTCTTCCCTTCATGTCCAGTGGGACCTTTTCCACTGCCCCCAGGCCCAGGAAGGTCTCTACCTCTTGAATGAGAAGTTACTTGTGAGAGTGGTCCCTGAAGAGGGATGGGGAAGGAGGGTTGTTGGGAGGAGTAGACATGAACTGGAGGGCATAGCCCACCAAGACAATGCCAATGACCCAGCAGCCTGAGGGAATTTTGTCCCATTCAGACTGGAAGGGGGCTAGGTGGTTAGAAAAGGGGTGGGAGGGATCCAGGAAACAGACTGGGATGCCACCTCAGGTGCATCATCAAAATGGCCTCCTTTGGTTGCCTGACCACCTAGATGACCCTTGTTGTGGGGCTGAGGAGGAATTTGGGGGTATATGGCATCTCCTAGACTTCCTATTTATATCCCTCTGTCTATAGCGAATGAATGGCTGTGGCTGATACTGCTGCTGTTGCTGGCTCTGAGGACGTGACTGATGCCTAAAGGTGTGTGGTGTGCAAAGACCCAGGGAAAGAAGCATGGCCTGAGTCCTTCAGACCATGCAGCTTCGCATCTGTCTGATCTGAGAGTAAGGCTGATCCGGCAAAGAGATGGTCCTGGATGTACTGCTGGATCTCCTGAGAGAGCCCCGAGGATTGAAGCCATGAGCACCTGTGCATGCAGATGGCAGAGGCTAAGACTCTTCCTCCTGAATCAGCTGCGTCCGAGGACGCCTGGAGCGCTGCTCTAGCCACCACGGTACCCTCTTCCACAATGGTGTTAAAGTCCAGTGCCTTGTCCTGGGGCAGAGCGTCCACAAAGTGCTTCAGTGAGTCCCAAACGTTAAAATTGTACCTGCCCAGGAGAACTTGCTGATTGGCAATCCTGAACCGTAGGCTTGCTACTGAATAAATCTTCCTCCCGAACAGGTCTAGCTTTTCACTGTCCTTATTTTTCGCTGTAGAATTGGGCTGCCCCTGTCTATCCCTCTGGTTGGCTATGTCTACCAGGTACTCAAACCCCTTGGCTGGGACAATGTTTTTTCTTGGCCCTTTTAAATGTCAGGGCCACCAATGAAGGGGTCTGTCATAAGATCTTCATTATCTTCAGAATCCCTTCATACACGGGGAGGGCTACCCAAGCTGGGACAGCTGCTCTTAGGACATTAAACAAACTGTCTGATGCTTCTTTTAGCTCTTCCACCTGCAACCCCAAGTTGGAGGCCACACTTTTGAGCAGCTCCTGATGGGTCAGTGCTCGACCCTGCCTGCTTAGACAGTGCGGGGGAGTGTCTGTACTTCGAGCGCTGCTTCTACCTCTTCTTCTGTACCAAAGATGCGGCCCAGTGCCAAGGAGGAGCCAGTACCGATGGTGCACTCTGAACCAATGCCACGCTTGGTACTGAGGCGGAGCGGGCTGGCTCGGAGACCGGTCAAAGCTCTGCCTCATGAGCAAGGCTTTCAGGTGGATTTCTTTGTCTTTCTGAGTCTGAGGTCTGAAAGCCTTGCAGATTTTGCACTTCTCCTTAGATGGGCTTCCCCCAGGTACTTCAGGCAACTATCCTGAGGGTCACTTAGTGGGAAAGCCTTCCTGCAGGAGGCACACGATTTGAAGCTTGGTGACCGTGGTATACCCTGCTCCCGGCAAAGTCCCAGCCAGGACTATCCTAGATGCCTGACTACCACTATCAACAGTTACTTAACCTATCTACCTAATTAACACAAACAACAAATAATTTAAAGTTGAAAACAAGGGCAATTGAGCACTTGCAGTGCAAGCAAAGGCAGTTCCAGCAACCGTCACAGGCAGAAGGAAGGAACTGAGAGGGCGTAGTGCTGGTAGCGCCTCACGTACTGCAGCATTTGAGCGGTGCTCCAGAGGGTCTGCTAAGGGGAAAAAAGTTTCGGTAACCGTGCACGGAAGCATGTTCACACCTATAATGGAATGGACATAAGCAAGCACTCAAGGAAGAACAGAACCTATCATCTATACTCAACCTGAAGACTTGAACTATCGTGAACACTACTGATAAAATAATAATGTATTTGCAATAGCAAAATCGGTTTTCAAATATTCTTTTTAGTTTCCCAAAAAACAGATCTATCCTGGTTAAACATCTCAGTTCCACCAGAAGTGTTTATTAAGTTTTTGTTTCTTCTCCATTTCCAACATTCAAAACAAATTAGCCAATAACTTGCTTATTGCCTGTCCAGGAGGTAAAACCTCCTGCAGGAAATACTGCCACTGGTAAAAATCCTTCATTTTTAACTTGTGATTGTCTCTATAAAACATTTAAACCTCTCTTTTTGTGAGTTCAGTGTAACATCATACAGCACAATGGATACATTTAAATTTTTTCTTCTATTTTCAATGATTCTACTGGTTGGAGATACGTTATCCAAACTTAAAATGGGGAATGGTCGTAGAACTAACAATATCTCTTAAAATGAAAGAAATTTCACTTGAAGTCACTATACTTCCCTATAGTACTTACCCGTAGATGTCCAAATGACATTAGTGCACCTGTCAAGTAGAGAGTGCAAAGAGAGAGACTAAGCTGAGCTGTTCTCAAAATCAGGTTCACCGTGTACTAAGGCGCTCGCAGGATATATAGTACACACAGTTCTGGATAGCTGAATACTAGGAAAGTATTGACAAAATGAAGGGAAGTCAGAGAAAAGGGAGAGAAATAAGGGGTTGGGGAAGACCCATTAACAAGAACTGATGCTAAGAATAAAATATGTCTAACTTGGTCAATTCATAACTAAGGGTGCGACATGGTAACTTTAAAAACTTCATTTCAACAGTGCAAGCAACAGTGAACATGAGGACATGAACATGAACAGGAGGAAAAAATTCTAACTGTGACAACTGTGATGGAGGCAGACTCTCAAGAGAAGTGGTGGAAGCCGCATTACCTGAGTCATTTTCAGCAGGACTGCACTAAACACTGAAGGCCATAATCCTACATCGGCATAGAAATGGACAAGATGATCTACTAGGTTTGTACCATTTCTAATCTCTACCTTTTCAAGAGAGCCGTGCTTAACAAGGAAGGGAAATCGTCCCTATTGACAATGTAATGGAAGTAAAAGAGCAGAAAGGACTGTGTCAGTTTTTAACTTCAACTTTAGCATCCTTTGATGTTGCATAGAGTATGTACATGTGTAGCTTCTGCTGGCAGAGGTACAAATAGAATTGGAGCTGGTGAGGTGTGGTTTAGGTGAGTAAAGACATGCCTGAAGGGTGAGTGTTTGTACCCACGTTTTTCACACCCAACCCAGGTGTTTTTCACACCTAACCCTACTCACCCAACCCAGGACTCCCCATTTACACTGCTACTTTCAGCAGTGTAGCATCCTGCTGTCAGAGCCTTTCCCATTCCCAGGAAAAGACTCCAGCAGAGGGGAAAGACTCAGGCAGAGGGGAAGCAGCAGAGAAAGGCTCTGACAGCTCTCAGTTGTTGTAGCCTTCATCTGGAAAGACTCCAGGGGAATCTATTGAAGCTTTCCCTGTTGGCTCCCCCCTGCCAGAGCCTTTCACTGTCACATGTATCTAAATATGGCAGTATGGACATCTCAGGCTTTCACCATGGCATGTCGCCTTACTGTCTTTAAGATGACTTGCACACCAGTGGAGAACTGTTAGAGCATTACACACCCAATGAACAGGATGCACAGGTAGTAATATATGAGTGGGAGAGCTGATATAAATGACTACAGAAAGTGCTTGGCAATAGAGAATCAGTCCCTAGGTATGCTACTCATATGAGTATTACTTCCCCCCCCCCTTTTGCAAGCATGGGGGGAAGAAACAGATTCTACTCTGGTGGAAGCTGATGCAAGTTTCAATATAGTAGAATTGTAGCTCTGATGCCAGGATTCTGTTTAGTCCTGGGAGCACTGGGAATGCCAGGCATGAGTTGTACTGCTGTTGGGAAGCAGCTGGGTCTTACACTTTAATACCAGTTGTGCTTCTCCTGCTGCATCATCCCTTTTCTACCCGATTACTATATGCAATACATTCCCTAGGCACACCCACTCACCGCTGGAATAGTTCATGTTACAATATTCCGCCACCTAAACCTGTTTTATGAATAAAGATACACTCATTGTGTAACCTTCACCACTATTTACTTCATGCATGGATTTGTCCCAGAGACTTCAGTGGGAGTTAAGCCCCCATTGGCTCATCCAGCCAAATTCTGAATATTACAAGCTAGAAAAAAAATCTGTGGATACGATCAGGTGCCATCACTGGCAGCTGTATCTCTCAATTAATCAAATTAATATCAGCAAACCCTTTGGGCACGAAATTATCTACTCTGCCTAAATAGTGTAAATATATGGTTTTCGGTACACAATTATCTATCTATTTGGCAACCATGCATGAGCAGTGGTGATAAGTTATTTATAGGTTCTTCCGTAAGAGTTATATCTGAGCATCTCCCATACCTTACAGGACTGTTGTGTTGATAAATGTCAGTAGTAGTACTCTAATTTGTACACGGGGAACGGAGGCACACAGATTGAGTGAATTATGACGGTAGCTCTGGAAGTCGCTGGTAGATCTGAGAACTGGATACGACAGTGGACTGGGAGTCAGGGGACTTGGCTTCTATTCTTAGCCAGGACAGGAGTAAAGCAATCATAGACTCTAGAGACACCATGATATGAGGCCCTCCCTGTGGCCTCATCTCCATGCTAGGGCCCTGCTCTCCTCATGGAGTGGTGATGATAAGAGGTCCAATCCGAACACTCCCAGAGAGGCAGAGGGGTGTCAAGAGGTCCCCTTCTCACTTTTAAAAGTGGCAACAAGCGAACCTTTTCCCTCAGGAGCAGCAGGGCCCCCTCCCAGAGAGGCAGAGGAGGTAGCAGGTGGTGGCCTTGTTACATACCTCAACAACTGGGGAATATTTGCTTGGGAGGGTGGGCTGGCCTGGGCCCATTGCAATCTATTTCTCCTGCCACACACACAGTCCACTGCTAGAGTGGGGTTGATAGGGCCTACAAGAGCTAAGGGTTTTAGATGATATTGAAATGCATGGGGTCATTCACGTGTCTCAGGACTATATTTCTAGGCTGTCTGCAGACTCACGCAGGCATCATTACACCTGTTAATCCTCGGGCACATTTTCAAGCCTTTCTTCACAACTGCAAAAGCTAGAAACTTACTTTTTATTTAAAAAAATGGAAGTTTAGATTGTGATACAATCACACAACTTCAGCAGATAGGGGGCTCTAGGCATGGCCCTAAAGCACCTATGCACTCATCTCACCCAGTACATCTGTGCCAACGACCTGCTGTGAGACCTTGGGAAAGTTGCTTCACATCTCTCTGCATCTCTTTTCCCCCTCGCTTCCCTTTGTCTATCTTGTCTATTTATAGTGTAAGAGCTTCAGGGCAGGAATTGCCTCTTACCATATGTTTGTACAGTGCCTAGTATAACATAATCTAGACCTGGGCCTCTAAGGTCATTCATAATACAATTAATAAAGGATAACTTCTTCCATCCAGATCAGTGCCTTAACCACTAGACCATCCTTCTGCTCCTTACAAGGCCTATCTTTTGTAAAACTGGTTATTAAATGTGAATTACTTATAAAAATTATAGTTTTAACGATAACCCATAACTACTGCTCTCCCTATTCTAAAGTAATGTAATACACTAACTAGAAACAGACCCAAACCAAAATTCCACATCCAAATACCCCCTGACATCTGAGAAAGTTCAAACTGCTATCCTTGCTGCTCAGGGCCATCAGGGCTAACCAAAGTTACTGCTCTCTGGGAGGTCTAATCTGAAATGAACTGAGATCAACGGTACACTTACCCAAGGATGTGTTCACACAGGAGTCTGCAATAGTCACTATGAGAGCTGGTAATTAATAGCAGAACTTTCCCAGCATTTTTCAGTTGCCTTAGCCACTTTTTTACAGACTCAGGGCAGCTTTGCAAATATTTGGCTGGATCATTTTTCACTTCTGGGAAATATGTCCCACAGTTTTCTGAAAAATAAAAATGTAATTATCGTCTAGCAGCCAATCATTTTTGCAAATGATGCTATAAATACAACAAATTTTCGTGCACTCCACAGACAAAAGAAAATAAATAGAAATATGAAAAATAAAATAAAATATAAAAGACTGTTAATATGATACTAAAAAAGCAAATAAATCTTCAAAGTCGTACAGAAAAATGTTTGTAATGATTTCTTTCCAGTATTACATTTAATGCACAGCTATTGCCTTTCTTATTTTTTGTTTTTCCAAAATATTTTAAATAATAAATTTTTGTCTTGAAAAGCACTGTAGGGTTTTGGGTATGACATATCACTTTAGTGATTCTGAGTACCTTAGTTTTTGGATACTCGACTTGCAAGTACTTAAATGGGCCTGGTCTGCAGGAAGTGCTAAGCACCTGCCTCCTGAAAATCAGGAAGTCTTTAAGATGTCTCAGTTGGAGATCAAAAAAATTGAAGCACCCAAAATCAAGTTACATTTCTAACTTTAGGTCAGCACCAACTGATCTGTCGCAGCATTCCTATATCAGTGACATTATTTCCAAGATCAGTTTTTTTAATGTACATGCTGTTTTATCTGATAAAGGTTGGTGTAATAAATAAATAAATAAATAAAATAAATAATACCAACTCTTAGAGTATTTTACAAAGAGTATTATCATCCTCATTTTGCAAATGGGGAAACTAAGGCACAGGGCAATGAAGTAACTTCTCCAAGGTTACCCAGCAGGTCAGTGGCAAAATTAGGAATAGAACCCAGGTCCCCTGAGTGCCAGGTTTGGTCTACACTTACCTTCCAGATTTGGTGGCAGTCGATGGGAGATACGCAAGCTATGTAAAAAACTTGCCTATCTCCTGTCGACTTCGCTGCATCTGTTCCGCCTGCCATCCACACTGCGCTGCGCCACTTACGGAGGTGGTTTTCCTCCATCGATTTCTGGATCGACTGAGCAGGTCTACACAGACCGCTCAGTCGATCCAGAGACATCGATCTGACAGTGGCGAATTTGTCGCCATCAGTATAGCCATAGCCCCACTCAAGTGAGAGCTATTCAACTGATGTACTGCACACTGATAAGTGTAAAACAAACAAAACCCAACTTCTGCTCTCAGCAGAGCCATGAATGCTCATTTTACATGTGCAATGCAGAGAGAATTTGGCCATTACAGGTAAATGTATCCTTCAGAACATATGCCTTTAAAAGCATACTGAGCTCTGAAGAATAACGTTAATAAGAGGCCATTCATTAATGTGATTGACTGATAAAGATTTCTCTTGGTATACTTCATAACTGCCTTACTATGTCAATTTACCATTATCATTAACCTGTCTTATTGTTTCCTAAAATGATACATTTCCTGTATGGTCATGCACTGCAGGCACAAGTTATTACCAAAAACCCTGAAAGCTAGTTTTCTAGGAGAGAAATGCTTACTCAAAGAGGCAAGAATGAGAATGTTTAATGCACAGTTTGTATGTCTCTCAGGATCATCATCACTACAGGAATATTTTTTCATCCAGCATTTTGTTCTATATGGAATTATCTGTTGTCAACGTCACTGAATGATTTAATAAATCCCAGACACTATTTAGCCTTGTGGTATGTGAGTAATGCTCTTTTGTTTAAAGAAAGAAAGAAAAAGATATCAGCCATTTGAACTTGAGCTTTTAATGAGAGGAAATATGTATACTTAAAACAGTAGTAACAAATAAAGCCAAACAATAAACATAAAACTATTTCATAATTGCTAGTTACCCAAACCTTCTATAAACTTTTTTCATTTTTTAAAAAATGACAGATTAGGATTAGGTTTTAGTTGACACGGCAACTGGAGAAGAGACAGAGGAATTTAATTCAGTATAGTAGAATTATACGGATTGCTTTTCATTCCAAAAGTGGATTACTACTACTAAGGAAAACTTCTTAGAAAAAAGTCTCAAATCATAACTAGGTTATCCCTCCAGTTCGCCATGGAATCTGGGTCAGAAAGCGCAACGGGTTTTGCCATAGATCTATGAGTATGTTCCAGCAGTCTGCCTTATGGGCCTATGCAACATTTGTTTTGAGAATTAGCCAAGACCAATGATTTTTGGATGAAACAAAGCAGATTTACTAAGGAATGTTTCTTTCCTTTAGCATGGATGCTATTGGGGACAAGAAACTTGAGGTTTCTATTGCAGAAGATGAAGTAATTGTTCTGAAAGTTCATTAGTAATATGTACCAAATGCTGTGCTCTATATGACAGCTCAGCTATCCTCCCCCTCCATTTTTATTTAGAAAACATCATTATGCAAGAATTGATGGGGGCCCAAGAGAATCGCTTGCATCATATTCTGGCCCTACTGGCTCAATCTATTGACAGAGAGACAGGGCAGATGTCCTATATGAACAATAGTTTATTACCTTCTCACCCTAAGGTAAATGGGTCTGTTTTATCACACATTTGGCACCTACTTTCTTCATCCCTTACCAGACCCTTTTTTGTCTTGAGGATAATTCTGTGATGTGCAGTTAGATCTGTAGATTTGCTAGTAGGCTGCTAGTAAGAAAAACAAATTCCTTGCTTCTATGTCCGAAATATACGGTGATGAAAAAAAGACTGTGGGCGTTTAAATGTGACACACTCTTTTTCATACTCTAATACGTAGACAGACAGTGCATAGACATAGACAGTGATAAATCCTCTGTGGATCACTGTATTTAGGCTCAGGACTACTTCTGAAATTAAAAGTTTCAACACTGGATTCAGCTGTGACCTAAAAATTCTTAATGCCAACTGCCAGAGAGGTATCTCCTGATTCCAATACATACACTCTGGTTCCCAAAGAATGTTATGGGAGGTCTGAAATGAAAGCCAGTCTCAAAATTGTGGTTAATTTCACTGTGAAATGTATTTACAGATACTATGTAAAGCGTTTTTTACACACACACACACACACACACACACACACACACACACACACACACACACACACACAC
>ML675604.1:48875589-48898304 GCA_007922155.1 Mesoclemmys tuberculata
CACACACACACACACACACACACACACACACACACACACACACACACCCACACACACACACAGCACTGTAAGCTAACACAATGAATGCCCATTTACACACTAATATATGCAGGTGAAATCAACAGTACGGGAGCACACAGGAAAAAAACAAGCCTTGGGAGGTTATCCTGTCTATGAGTAAAGACAATGAACTTTGGGAGTATTTTTAGAAGGCAAATACGACATCCTGCATCTACGAAATAAACGCATAGTGCATTTGCATTCATGAAAACAGGATCTGAGCCAACCTTAGTTGAAAATGCTGACAAGGACTTCGAGTGATATCAACTTCTTTAAACTGGAGGTTAACCTGTTAGTTTAGTTTCTAGAATCATGTCACGATTTTACTTTACACGTAACTATTTGTTTCTCATATCCTTGCTCACTATCTCTGGAATCTCTAGATTTGATATTACATTCTTGTTTTTGCTACAAACATATCCAAGTGCTGTGCAGTAAGCAAAGGGCTGGTCGTGAGCTGAACCTTACAAGTTTGTGTGCACTGTTTCTCTGGGAACAAGGGGCCTGGGATTTCTGTGAGTGTTCAGTGGATAAGGGGCTGGACACTACAGGGAATGCTCAGTGGCTCAGGTGCCATTCACTAACCCAGGGAGCGAGGCTTTATTGCTTGTATTGCAATAAGCTGTTGGATTCAGGGAGTTGAGCCATGGCAGGAACAAACAAGACTCCTTCATGCTAAAGGCAAGTAGTGGTAAGATGCCTCACCATCCTGGGTAAAGCTGGGGATCATCACATCGGTGTAGAAGCTGAAAAAGAATTATTTTTCATATTTCAACCAGATCTTAACATCATTTGTTAATTCCAGGGAGCTATGAATCAGATCATGTCACTGAGATCTGAAGTCTGCCCCTGGGCCATTAGCTTCATCAGTCACAGGTGCACTGAGAGAATTTCATGAGAGAGTGGCTCAGATAGAACACTATCATTAGGATGAAATGGCCAAGGAAAAGTAGAGCTTAAATTAATTCCCATAGCTTCTAGAAAAGATATATTACACGTACACAAGACACACAGCAGTACAGGCTCCACATCTTAAGAAAACAAAAAACCCAAAACCCATGTACAATTTTACTCAAAATCTAAGTAAAATAAAATGAAATAATGAATAAAATGAAAATCACACCCATTATCCTAGGCTGTTCTAAGCCAGTTCTGAGGAAGAGAGAGCGACTGCTCAGCAGACATCTTACATGCAAATAAAAATGTTAGTTTTTTTCTACCTGCCACTCCCTAAGAATAAACAGGAGCAATTCAAAGTTTAGGAACTTAAAAGTTTATTCCAAATGTTCATGTTACAAATGGGTCACATGCATGTTTTATTTTCAGGAGGTGGGAAGATTAGCGAACAACAACTGAGAAAAAAACAACAAAGTTTTAATATATCCAGCAGAGGAAAGGAGAACATAAAAACCACTTACTGGCACTACATATTGAAATTATACCATGCTTTTGGCAAACAGCCCATCCAGGCTAATAGCCAGTGATGAATCTATCCTGCTCTCCTTTGAACCATGTTAGTCTTGGCTTTCACAATATCCTCTGGCAAACACTTCCATGGGTTGACTGTGCATTGTGTGAATACTTCCTTCTGTTCATTTTAAATCCACTGCCTATTAATTTCATTGGGTGATCTCCTAGTTCTTGTATTATGAAGAATAAACACCACTTCCTTATTTACTTTATCCACACCAGTCATGATTTTATAGACCTCTTTTATATTCCTCTCTGTTGTCTCTTTTCAGAGCTGAAAAGTCCCAGTCTTATTCATCTCTCCTCAGATGGAAGTTATTCCATACCCCTAATCATTTCAGTTGCCCGTTTCTGTAGCTTTTCCAATTCTAATATATCTTTTTTTGAGATGGGGCAACCAGATCTGCACGTAGTATTCAAGATGTGGGCGTACTATGGATTTATAAAGAGGCAATATTATATTTTCTGTCTTATCTATCCCTTTTCTAATGATTCCCAACATTGTTAGTTTTTTTGACTGCCACTGCACATTGAGTGGATGTTTTCAGAGAACTATCTACAACGAATCCAAGATCTCTTTTGGGTAACAGCTAATTTAGACCCCATCATTTTATATGTATAGTTGAGATGATGTTTTCCAATGTGTATTACTTTGCATTTCTCAACATTTAATTTTATCTGTCATTTTGTTGCCCAGTCACTCAGTTTTGCAAGATCCCTTTGTAACTCTTTGCAGCCTGTTTTGGACATAACTACCTTGAGTAGTTTTGTATCATCTGCAAATTTTGCCACCTCACTGTTTACCCCTTTTTCCAGATCATTTATGAATATGTTGAACAGTACTGGGCCCCATACAGATCCCTGGGGGACACCACTATTTACCACTCTCCATTCAGAAAACTAAACCATTTATTCCTATCCTTTGTTTCCTGTATTTTAACCAGTTACTGATCCAGGAAAGGACTTTCCCTCTTATCTCGTGACAGCTTACTTTGCTGTCAGCATTCTATTCAATATTAATTGTGAAAATTATAGCAGGATGTCCTGAGCATAAGATGGCGTTTGTTTGCTGATAAATCTAAATAAACCACTTAAACCCATCTTTCCCCCACCCTGAAGAAATGTCAGTTTATTGCATGTTATTCCCTTTCTAAACAGAGGTACAAACCAAAACTCTGATCTGAAATCCCATTTCTGCAGCTCTCACTGAAACTTCAAAGCACTCACTATAAGAACATACATTTTTTTCTAAATATTTTTATTGGAAGAAAAAGTGACATTTACCTCAACTTCTATAAAGAAAACATATACTTTTCCTAATGTGGTGGAATATTTTTGTCTCATTCCCAAAGACCTTCATTTTAACAATGGCAATGTTTGTTCAGCACATCCCCTGGGTATTGCAATTATAAACTTTCTTGAGATACGTAGATGCCCCATGTTCTCTATGAAACTTCAAGTTTTGCAGCTGTTACCTAAATTTGTTGAACGTATGCCATTTTCACCCTTGGATGATGAAAGGATGAGGAGTAGAAAACAACAATCCATGAGAGCCATAATAATGTGTTGAAAAATATTTATCGCAAAGGGAAGAAATAAAAGAAAGAGGCATTTGCAAGTTCTCCATAAAAATGAAACAAAAAATGAACTCTACTAAGCATACAGAAGACTCCAACAATAAAAGGGGATTTGCAATAGATTGTCCATCTCCTGCTTTTACAATGAACTTGAATGTATCAGCTTTATGCACTTTTCCTGATACAAAAACCTTTAATCATTGCCAAATATTCAGTTTAATCAGTGTTTAAGTTAGGATGGTAGTTGCTGGCAGTTGCTTAGACTTGCCCCTTCTTCTCCATTAAAGAAAATTTCTACCAATGCAGCTGCTACACTGGCTTTAATATTACTCAGCATGGGCAGAACATGCCACACGTTTTAACTAGGTTTAACTATTCGGCTTTATGGACAGCAGATATTCTGGGGAGGCAAAATTGTTAAAACCATTTTTAAATTCTCCAAAATCCATCGTTAGTGCCAAATTAACAAGTCCTGCAGGATATTTATTTTTTACTTGCCACGGAGAAGGGGAAGAAAATGGGTGACCTGAGGAGACAGAGGGGGAGGAGAAGTGATATGACGTTTTAATTGATGCAAAAAGAAAAATGATTTGCCCTTTCAAATGCTAGCACAGCAGTTTAAGAGTGAAATTTCCTAATGAGATATTTAAATCTCCCAATGTCTGGTATATTTATCTTCAGTTGCTAGTGATCAGCTAAGTCGTCCATCAGATGCAAAAACAGGTGCCAACCAAAAACATGTACGCATAAATATTTATGTCAAAGTTGGTCTCTGTCCATATGATCTATTCCTTCTGTGTAGATTCTTACATCACTGCGGTACATGTGAGTGCGTGTGTGTGAGAGAGAGAGATAGAGATTATAAAACATTAAACACAAAGAGGATTATACATATGCAAAGTTTTGTCTACTGCTGACCCAATTTTGTGATGTATTCTTGGGAATGGGACGGTTAATTTCCCAAACAATTTCCCAAGCTGTTTTAAAGTGAACATTATTTCAGAATCTCCTTTTATCTGCAATGTGGAGTTAGTGCCACCTAGTGAGCAGTATATAAAATTCACCAGGAAAAACTAAGGAAGTGTAATAATCTAAGGCAGGGTTTCTCAAGTACCCCCTAACTTTTGAAAATTTGAATAAGTACCCCCATACACAATTTTCCACTCTGAGAAATACAATCTTTTCCCCCTTTAGTGCTGGACAACTGTATTTCTCGTAGAGGAGAGTTCTAAGTTCTGCAATGCTCTATGGCTGTGGCAGATCATAAAAATCACCTGCTGTTTCTCCCCTCCTTCCCTTCCTCCATGTAGGAGCAAAGATCAATGGCAGCCAATCACTATGGCCTGATGGCAGGGTCACGTGGTGTTCTCCTCACACAGGTGGGAACTTGTGATGGCACTAGCAGCCCACCAGAGCGATTAGCAGCGCTCCTCATGGCTGTCCCTGGCGGGGGGAGCCTAGGGCAAAACACAGTGTGTGGGCCCCTCTTAACATTTTTATATTGGTAAAATCTGGGGCTGTCATAGTTGTCAATTTCATTGTTCAACTAGAGCTGTGAAATTGACAAGTAAGCTTGTGGGTGGAACCTGGCTCCAGGACTGGGCAAGCCACTGGGCTCCTGCCTAGATTTCTGGGCAACAGGCTTTTAGCTGAGGAGTGGAGCTGCCACTTGGGCAAGTTGCAGTCAGCTGCCGTCTGGCTGCCAGCTCGGGAGGTGGGCGACTGCCACCTGCTCCAAGCTGGGGTGGAGGAGGCTTCCACGCAGGCTGGGACCTGGGGATGTGGGCAGGCGGCAGGCAACTGCTGCCCATCTTCAAACTGGGGCATAGGAAGCTGTCTCTCGGCTCAGAGATGGGGCGTGGGTGGCAGCCACCCAGCTGTGAGCCCAGCTTGCAAGGCACAGGAGGCTGCCACTCAGCTCCCACCTGGGAACTGGGACCAGGCAGGACCAGGTGGCTGCTGCCTGGCGTGCCAAAAACCTGGTGGCTGCTGCTCAGCTTCCCAGGACTGGGGCAGCTGCCGTCTACCTCCCAGCTGGGACTGGGCGGGAAGCAGGCGGCTGCAACCTGGCTTCCCCAGAAGTCGGTGGCTGCCACTCACATCCCTTGAGTGGATTATTTGCCGTGTACCCCCTGCCTGTGTCTCATACACTCCCAGGAGTACGTGTACCACAGGTTGAGACGCTATGATCTAAGAGGAGCAAAATTCTTCAGGATATGATGAACTCTGGCTACCTCAAGGCTCTCAGAGGCCTTTCACAACAGCTGAAATAATCAGGGTGTTGGGTGGTGAATTTAATAGTGTTGAAACTAACAGCATTCTGTAGACATAAAATTACACAGACAATTTATTATTCAGTATGAAGATCTACAGGACTTTTTTCCAAGGGGAGTCTGGGAGGTCTCCAAGGCAGCCACAATTAAGTCAAATTCCTTTCCGTCAGAAATCAGGTAGCCCTGCCCATGTTCATTGTGATATGTAGAACTCTTCTCTTTATTATAGCCTTCCTACAACTTTTTAAAATAAAATTAGTAACAACCTCGCACACACCCACAGGGTAACATCAGGGAGGGGCAAAGAGTATAAATATGTTGATTCAAGTAATATTGAGATAGACTGGCCCTAGCCTTAACATGGCGTACAGGTTAGTTGGGAGAGGAAGGGCTCTGCCTCGTGGCCATATTAAGGCTGCCTAGATTGCTTCTCTGCATATAGGAGGGAAACGGAGGCTATATACCTGATACTCTTAACTGAGAGCATGTGACTAGGGAGTGAGCAGAGCCATGCTTCACTCTTAAAAGGTATCAAGCACCAAATATCAAGACTGTCCCTATAAAAGTGGAATATCTGGTCAGCCTAGTTTCTGGGTGACATCCCAGACAGGATTGTAGGAGCACTAAGCCTGCTTAATGGCCCATCAAGAGCTCATAACCCCTTATGAGCCACCAGGACATGTAAGAACATTCCTAGGGACAGGGGACTCTGAGGCTTTTCCATGTCATGTGCTGTGTGGCTATGTTTGGAACAAGCCACATGACAGACATAAAAGGCAGCTAGCTGCACAATCTCTATCTTGTCTTCATTTTTGTTTCCTACCTCTGTATCAACTCATCTAGAACTGAAACAGTGAAACGAAGTACTGAGATCTATCCAAGTTCTGAATGTACACCAGAGGAACTGTACAAACTCCACAATCCTGCTGAGAATCTGATATACATGGACATTAAACTAATTTGTATGTATCTGATTGTTTGACCATTTAACATTTCTCATTTGTTTCTTTCATTTCATAATAAAGCTTTAGTTTTAGTTACTAAAAGATTGACTGGGCAACACAGTATTTTGGGTAAGATCCAAACTTATATTGATCAGGCAAGGTGGCTCACTCTTTGGGGTCAGGGGAACATTTTGGTAAAGGGAATAGAGTTTTAAATAACTTATCTCTTTACTGGAGCTAGTTGCTGACTGGGAGCCAGAGACTGAAATGCAGTAAAGGGAGCTCTGTAATTTTTTTGTTTTAGTTTCTTGATAACCAGTGTGGGAAATCAGAAGTACTGTTTGTACCTGGGTGGAGAATCTAACTGCAGTGTTAGCCACCAGTTGGGAAAATCTGCTTTGCATTTTCAGGTGAGCTGCCCTAGACACAGATGGGTGACAGTAAGTATTCCAAAATAGAATTCTGTTAATGGCCACCATACTACAGAAATAAATGTGGTAATCCTTGTTTGATTCTATAAGCATAAGAGGGTAACAAGAGTGGAATTTAGTCACAGGGAATGCGGAAATGCTTTCTGGAATCTGGAGGAATTCTGATTGATCTGTAGAACTAAGACCTTTTAATACAAAGTATGTGATTTAGTTTGGCCATCATAACAGCATCTCAGTGTCCCAATTAAAATATTACTGATTGCATGGAGTGATCAAACCACACAATTCTGCATGCAAATGGTACACTACTTACAAACAAGGAGCTGTCTCACTGCCATGTAAAGATTCCGTTCAAACCTTGGATTACAGTTTTACCACAACCAGTGTCCTTTGCTTTGAGCCCTGAAGTCTGTCAAATTCTGGTCTGATGAACCACCAGAGGGAGGCAAGTTCCACAGCAGAACGAGCACTTCTACTGAAAAAAGACACCCTACTTACTAATAGAATTTTACGTTCTTTAATCCAAGATGAGACTCCAGACCCAAATTGTATGTGTCAAATCTGAAACCACCTGGAATAGTCCAATTACATGAGTCCCTACAGTTTGAAAGATAGAAAGAAATCCTTAAACGAGAAGCCGTTCAGCTCTAGAATAAGTTAAGATGTGCTCCAATGAAAATCATGTAAGTGAACAGGTTTTTTTTTTTTAAAACGGAGTTTAGACAGCCTATTGCTCATGCTAATCTCCAAATTAATTTAAAACCATACTTCACTCAGTCTAATGTGTGCCTATATTTCTACATATTCCACTGCCCCTTTCTTCTCTTTAGTAGGAAAAAATGAAAAAGCGAAAGTAGGATTTTTTCCACCAAAATGAAATTTGGAAAAAATTAAAAAATGTTTCAAAATATCTTGCTGAAAATTTAGAAGTTTCAAGTAAAATGAAAAGTATTTGAAATAATTTTTTTTTCATTATACTCTCCCTTTTTTAGATCAGCTCTCTGATGGGCACATTACAATTACCTAGATAAGTCAGTTAGATGAAATTTTGAGTGGCTCACAGAGTACAGCATAGTGAAAAATATAAAGTCTTTGGTGGCCTCAAACTTGAGTTCCTGAAACCTGAGTTCCAGAACTGTAGGTTTAACTGTTGGCCTACAATTATAATTTCTAAAAGAGTTGGTTAGAAGGAGGTTCAGTATATTTAATAAATAGGTTACACAGATGTCACGTGCTTGACAGCTAAAAATCTCATGTTAGCAACATATTAAGTCACTGAAAAGTGTCAAAACATATACTCTTGTAGGGTCTGTGAGGTACTGTTCACTTTATAACTTCATACGGAAAAAACAGTTTAAGAATAAAACTTCTCTGTCCACTGTTGATCTCTGTTCTTCTTCCCAAAATCTTAAAGCAAGATTGGTCTTATACTTTTCTTTATCTAATTTGCCAGAAAGTCAAACACCAGCAAAACCAAGTGGGAGGAAATTCATTCTGACTGTTACCTGGCAGCTCTGTGTTCCTGGGGAACCAGGGCGCAAAACCCCTACTCTCTCTCTGGCTCACCTGAATCTCCCCCCAAGCCTCTGCTTGACCAGAAACAAAGGCAATGAAAAGGCTGTGAGACACACCTAAAACCCTCCAAACAAGGGTGATTGGATTAAGACAACTCCCCATGCCTCATCTACATAGAAGGTGTAAAAAGAGGCATCTCAATTAGCACATCGAATGGAGAACAGAAGCCTCTTCTACATCGAAGATGGAACAAGAATTAGCATGAAGAATGGAGAATCAAAATCCAAAGCAGAGACCGCATTGAACTCTGGGATTGGCAAAGCAGGGACGCACTGCATGATGGGAGATCTCTGCTCTTGATGTAAATGAACTCACACCTACACCCATCCAGCTCCACAGTTATCAGACCACTCTAGTTATTGAAGTGCAAAACACTGAATCTGCCTGGTTGCTCTGTGAGCTGCCCCAAGGAACATTGACCATAGCCAGGAGTGATCAGCTCCTATTGTCCAGCATAAAGAAAACCACCCTGGCGTACCTCCTTGAGACATTGTTTACCCATAAACAAACCTGATTCTACAAAAACCCCTACCCAAGTTCAAACCCCTGTTCTGATGCCTGGATCCAAATGGTGCATCAGATCCACTGGGACTTCCCCTTCTCCTGACTGATCCATGACAGGCTCTGCCTGTCTCAAGCGCTCCAGCCCCGAAGCTAAACAGCCTGTCTCCTGGAAACATCTGAGCTGCATGGAGTGGTGAGACCCCCTTTTTCCCCCCCAATATACTCTCTCTCTCCTAATCCAGGTATAACTTTCTACCTTTGTAATCAAACCTGGGCTAGGTTTGTCCAATACCCCAACTGAAATTGTGTGGTACTGTGTGTGTTTGTTTTTCACTCCTTGTATGGTATCACTATTAGTATTGTAAGTTTTATTTACCTGGCAATAAACTAACTGTTCTAATCAAGCTGGTTGCTAGTCTATCTCCAAATTAATTTACTCCTTTGTGTTCTTGGCTTCCAGATCTTGCTCTGCAGCAACACTTCTTTTACCTAAGCCAAAGATCCCTGCAGTGCCCAAAAATCCTATGGGGTTTGCTCATCAAGGGGGTTCTGCTAAAACAATTGTAGAGTGAGGGGGGAGGCAGCTGAGAAGTGCTGCTCTGCCTAGCCTACGGAGTCCAGAGGCATATAAGGGTGACAGCTGAAAGTGCTGTTTGACTCAGCCTGATTGAGTCCATGGGGCATATAAGGCGAGCACCTGAAAGTGCTGTTTAGACCCAGCCTGCTCAGAAGTGTGCTCCATTCTGGTGCGGTGCAAGGGGCATATAAGGGTAGCAGCTGAAAGTGCTGTGTCACGCAGCCTGATGAGTTCAGGGACAAATAAGGGGTCGGTGAGAGTGCTGATAGCTTGGTCCGCTCAGAGGCACTCGGTTAATCTGGAATGGTTGTGTGTATCTGTGGGGGTTTATTTGAATCTGGGGCTGGAGGAATCCAGCCCTGAAAACCTTAGATCCTGCAGGATAGCTCCATTGGGAGGGGACTTGTAGCCATATGAACACACAAGTAACACAAGAAGCAGATTAATAGAACCACACACCCTCTTCCAGAAAGGTAACCCTAATAAATGAGCATACCTCAAGGTGACAGGCAAATCTGGTAACAAGATGCTTTTATACTGTTCATATCAATGAATACTTATGAAAAAGGATAGATGAATTACACTGCACACCATCTATACTACTTGTGCTCTAGCCTCTTTGTAACATCTGATCAAAATTGAATGGAGGCCACCCACATCCATAAAAAGTACTATACAATATGTAACGTACAGTACTGGAAATGAAGGAGATTAAACGACGTTCCAAACAGAAGCAACTGATTATTAGTATTAATTATTTTATAGTAGCACACAGAGGACCCTATTATAATCATAGCATGGCTTTGATATCCACAGTATGAATTTATAGTAAAATGACAGTTTCTGTCCCAAAGAGTTTATTACCTAATCTAAGATGAGAAGCAATACGAGTGTGAGAAACAGAAATAATGAGGGAAGACGACATGATTAACAGTGAAAGACAACACATGGTACAGTAGATATCTAGGTGCACAGCCAGATGGATTTGAGTCAATGATAAACAAAATAATCTGATTTCCCTATTTGCCATTACCTCGCTTCAGCTATTATGCCTAAAGTCTTACTGCCTAAAGACCAAATAATTTTCTCTCTCAAAGTAAGGCACAAGAAAATAATGCTGGTATATAGGTACACTACCTAATGCTGTAGTAAGTTGAGTGGTTCAAGCACAGGCTAATGTGTAGGACAATGCCCGAGAAAGGCAATAAATACATACAAAAAATAAAATTGAACATAGGCAAACATTGCATGGCCTTCTGGGAAACACTGTACTCTCTCCATATTATTATTATTTATTATGAACCTGCTGGTGGCAGCTGAGGCCCAAATCCCAGTATGTGTTTCACTGTTCCTAGCCCCTTCTCCAAAATCATCTATACACATAATGATTACAAACAGCATCTCTTTTCCTTTAAGGATGCAGCACAACTGGATAGGCGGTATTGCTAAACTGCCCCGACTTTTATGCACCAGCTAGGGCAGCCCTTAAACTAGCAATGAGATTCCTGCTGGCTACTACATAGCCTTGCGAGGGGGAACACAGAGCATAAATCAGGCGTTCTCAGACTCTTCCATAGATCTCATCTCTATTCCTCCTATTTGTGGTTTTATGATCTAAGTGGTCTGCAGGACCATTGTTGGGGTCATGCTATGTTATGGCAGACTGACATTTTTTTTCACTCACATTTGGCCTTGTCAGGCACATCTGCATTAGCTTGAGAAACTGCTCTTCACTTCACTGCATGCAAGTCATGGGAACACACAGCTCTAAATTCAAGATACTTGTTATGCATTCAATAGTGACAATGTCTCAACTGCCCTAAATGGAACGATTGTTCTCCTTTGGTCGTTTCTGTCCAGCCTCCTGGCTTATTCAGCAGTACCTAGATACCAGTTTTCTATTTACCCCTCTTTTTCTCAGCCATCTACTGGGACATGTTCTCAAGCATGCACTGATTTGACAGATTATCCTAACAAATAAGTTTGGAGGGAATTACCTAGAAGGGAAATCAACTAGTAAGATTTCCTTTTCCTTTGAATCTTTAATACTTAGATTGTCTTACATTAGCTCTTAAGTCTGCAGATTCATCTTTCACAGATTTATTAAACTGGAGGTTTACTCTCTTAGAAGTGCTTTGATTCAGCACTCTCAGTCCATTCAACACTCTCCCCAAATGCTTTCCATACGGCGGAAACGCAGAACACGGCACTACCGCCTGTTTGTTTATTGTATAATAAATGTAATTGAAAAGGTCTTAGATGTTCTCTCCTGCCTTACAGCTCAAGACATGATGTCATGGTCTGCCCTCCAGGACTAGATTAATTCCACTCAAACGAGGTAGTGTGGGTCTTCGCAGGAAAAGTGGATTTTAAGGAGCTGGCAGTATATGCCTAAATGGAATAAATGCCGCCCTGATTTCATAATGCTAGAAAAAACGACACGGAGTTTAACCCCTCTGAGGTCATTGTAATAAAGAAGCTCGTACTTTACCTGACCTCATTGGATCAACTTATGAGATGTCAGATCTCTTCATGTGCTCTTTTTAAACTTTAAGAACAGACTCTCTGGAACCTGCACACACTGTTCAGATCCAGCAGTGCCGTCACTGGCTCCTTAGTGGAACAATTCTTTCCAGCAGTTTCACACACCAGATAGGTCTAGCAGTTCAACTGACAAACTCCCAGAGACCACTGAATTTTTGGCAGCTTCAGAGGTCTAAAATCTTTCCTGTTTGGTTTTATTCAAAACCCAATAGAGCAAATAGTTTGTGCAAAGACACAGGCAACTTAAAGGATTTCAGCATTGATGTTCTCCCCTTCCTCTTTGTTTTTGTTTACCTTCTTTCCCTCCATGTGATGGCTGTTATCCTTAGCTTTTTGGAAGTTACCATTCCCTTCTGGAATAGGCATTCATGCTATTTATTGGCTTTCATTCTGGAAACAAGATGCATCTCAGGCCCCAAACTTACCAGTTCAAATAATTTTCTAAAAACTGATACAAATTATCAACTTGATGTTCTTTTTATATTACTACTGATCTGGCTTCACCACAGATTTTTTTTGATAATTATTACTATCCATAAAGCAAATGATTAATTTCCTATTACAGTGACAAGCTGGGACATCAACTGTCAGCAAATTAATCATTTTCATCACAAATATTCCAAATTTAAAAGAAAATAAAAAATACATTCCTGAAACGTTTAGATCCTAGATATAACACTGAGGTCCTTTTTGTCTTTCATGCCCTCTCAATTTTTCTGAGAGCAAATAGTATGAAACAAAAGTTGAACCTTTTACTTTGAAGTACAACTAGAGTAATACAACAGCTGGCACATTAAAAAAAAGGAATAAAGACTGCTGCCTCAGTTTCCCCAGATCCTGTTTCATTTCAATACTGTTTAACTACTAATATAGTTTTTTTTCTTACCGAAATAAAGCAGTTTGGCTCTTTTCAAGTTACATTAATGCAAGAAAAAATGGCTTAATTTAGGATTCATAAAATTTTAATATAAAAATGTGGTTTACATCTAGCTGTCATAAAATAATTCATGGGGATTCTTAGCAATCTTGCCCTGTCGAGCTAAGAATCTCTAGAGACCATCAAAGTAATGCTAATTACTCTTTAATGACAAATATCAATATTTTATTGGCAGCTACTGTTTCTGTGCAGATTAGACAAATATCCTGCAGACTAAAGAGAGAGAGAGAGAATCTAAAAATTGGAGAGAAAGGCAGACCTCTGAGATCATCTCCCATTCTACTCTATCCTGAGAAGTCCTGAAGCATTCACTAACAGGAATCACTCAAGAGCAGCAGAAATCTTTCAGTTCATGGGGTCAAAATTGAGATGCTGGCATGTATACCAGATCCTTCAATTTTCCTTTTCCAGATCTGGTCAGATTTGCCCTCCATTAGTTGACAATGACAAGGATGTAATGATTGTGCTGAGACACTCAGACCCCTAGAAAAGAGGCAAGATGTTTCCACAGAAATCCTGGTCACTGGACAACTTACAAGTGGCACTAAAGCAAATTCTGTCCAGATCAGCCTTAACATGAAAGATGATGGTTGCCAAGAACTGTGGTTACCCTCAGGATTTCATTTGGGGCCTGGAAAATATCCTGGAAACACAAACATGAAATACTATTGACAGATTTCTTGGGTTTAGACTTGAAAAGAAAATCCCCAGCATCCCTGGTAATGTAGAAGAAGCTCCAGTGACTGAAAATAAACCCTTTTTACATTAATGAAATCTGTACCAAACAAAACCCATTTAAGTGCTGCTTCAGACAGGAACAAAGACCCCAGTTCTTTCTTCCTTCCACCCTTTCTGGGATCAGGAAATCCAGAATTCAAAATCACTAACCCAAGCATTCTTAAAACTTTCCTTTCTACAATTTGTGCGCAGATATTTTTGCAGTTTTGAAAACTATGTTATTGTAAGTAACCCATTTGTAATCAAGAAATTAATCATTTCCCCCCTTACTTACTAAAACTGGAAAGAATAGCCTGAGGGAATAAACATCCAAGGACAAAAGAGGTTTTTTGTTATATTACATTACTAATCAACCTAGCAGAAGGATTGACTGAAACGAGGCTTTGACAAGGCAGAACACCTAGCATATGTCACCAGTACTACAAACTTTTTAATTTTACTGCAGAGCACCATCTATTGTTTAACAGAAACAGCTATCCACTTTAGTTAACTAAATTTCAGTTTAAAAGAAGGGCACCCATTGAAATCGCTAGACCACCTTATATACATATTTTAAAATATTAGTCCTCTAGGAAATACAATACGTAGGTAAAGAAATCAATGTATTAACTTAGATAACAATTATAACTACTGTATAATAGGCTTAGACCATATATACAATTTCCCAATGTTTCTAAATTACTTAAAAGGCTAAATCCCATGTCCAAAAATGATTTAAGTGCTCAGGGGCCCCATGTCTCATAACACTTAGGATCCTAAATACCTAAGGAACAGATTTTTAAAGGTATTAGGTACCTAGTGGGATTTTCAAAAGCACTAGCTGCCTAAACATCATTGGTTTGAATAGGTGTTAGGTGCCTAAGCACGTTTGACAATCCCACTAGAGGCCAAAATACCTTTAAAAATGTGGCTCTAAGTGTCTTTCGGACAGTCTTAAGCTCTTTGGAAAATTTTACCCTTCATTTAAAAAAAAAAAACAACACAACGTCACATCTCTAACACATATTTCAAACATACTTCCCCAAGATATATAATGTTATGTGCACATATTTTCTGTCAGAAAGAGCAAATTTGTAAAATATGATATTTATGAAACACGGAAGTAGAAGAATCAGGAATATGAGGCCCCAGGTACTGTTTTTCTTTATGGGGGGAGACGTTAATCTAAGCAAATCCAATATATGATTCTCTCTTCTTATTTTGCTTCTATTTTTACAAAAAGTAACTTACTTACTTCTGATGTCCATATTTAAACTTGAGGCTCAGCTTAACGTGTTTTAGCCAAGGATTAAATTCATAAAATCCCAATAACCCAACAAAACTTCCAAATAATTATGTAGCTTGTCCAGTTTAAGTCAATTCAGTGTAAGTTAACAATTTACAATTATACATAAACAAATTTTATTTTTCCTTCTAGAACATTAAATCCCATTAATGACATTTTATCATAAACCGTTCCGAATTATATGGCACCTACTGGCTATGGAAGTTAGCAGGTTGTTGTGTCTGTGTTCCTATTATGAATGCATCTTTCCACAGGGTTGGTTGTGACATGCTGACCCAGGCAGACCATTGGCAAACAAAGTCTTAACACAAGAAAATAAGTTTATGTATACATAAACTTACTTTCTTTTAGTATTTGGTCATTTGAAAGTCACAGGTACAAAAACAAAACAAGATTTGTGGTTGAACACACTTCTTAATGCTATTATTAAAAAAAATTACAGTTGTTGGTCCCTAATAAGGATTGCTACCTCACTGGGCAAAGGAAGGTAGTTAATGTAAAATGTATTGACAACTCATTGCACTTATACAGCATCTTTTACTTATTTTATTTCTGCAAAGCCCTGTCAAGGCAACAAGTGTTATCACCATTTTACAGATAAGAACATTGAGGAACAGAGATATTAAGTGATCTGGCTAAGGTAACGCTGAAGTTGGTTGGAAAGCCAAAAATAGAACCTGGGTGTCTTTTGATGCCAGGTTTGTGCCTTAGTCACAACTCTTTAGAACAGAAGAATGACCTTAATGGGTCAAATGCAGGGTCCATCTAGCTGAGTATACTGTCTTCCAACAATGGCCATTGCCAGATGCTTCAGAAGGAACGAACGGAACAAAGTAATTATTGACTGATCCACCCGGTCACTCAGTCCTAGTTTCTGGCAGTCAGAGGTTAAGGGACACCCAGAGCATGGTCCCTGACTTTCTTAGCTAATAGCCATTGAAGGACCTATCCTCTATTAATTTGACTAGCTCTTTTTTGAGTTCAGTTATACCTCTGGCCTTCACAACATCCCATGGCCACAAGTTTTATAGGTTGACTGTGTGATCTGTGAAGAAGTACTTCTTTATGTTCGTTTTGTTTTGAATGCCTATTCATTTCATTGGATGACCCCTGGTTCTTGTGTTATGTGAAGGGGTAAATAGGACTCTCTTATTCACTTTCTCCACGCCGTTTATAGATCTCTGTTATATCCTTTCTTAGTCATCTCTTTTCTAAGATGAACTGTCCTAGTCTTTTTCTCACGCTTGGAAGCAGTTCCATACTCCTAATAATTTTTGTGTACCCTCTCTGTACCTTTTCCAATTCTAATATGGGGTGACCTGAAATGCATAGAGTATTCACGGTGTGGGAATACCATGAATTTATATAATGGCTTTATGTTTTCTTATCATCTTATCCCTTTCCTACTGTTTCCTAACATTCTGTTAGCTTCAATTAAAACAGTCTCCCCCCCCCTTTTTTTTACAATAGGTTTCATCACTCAACTGAGCACCTCTTTAAGGACATGTCAGTATTTAAAAAAAAGATTATTAAAAGCATTAATGTTTGGTGTATTGACTAGAGATGGGGTTTGCAAAGCTGTCTAATGATCATTACATGCCCAATTCCCTTTAAAATAAATGCAAATTGAATATCCAATTTCCTCGGCAGCTTTAAGAATCTCAGCCTTAGAGTATTTATTACAATTTTAAGCTGGGTATTAACACTTGTTTTAATTTCAATCAAATGCTTGAAATGTGCACTTGGATTCTGAATAATTAGCATGAACAAGTTGTAAAGAATAATTCTGAGATTGAATTTCAAGGTGTACATGTAAGCCATTATTTTAGCAAGCTGTTTTACAGCGTAATGTCATTTGGCAAAATAAAAAAAATTCAATAAGCTTAAGCTTTATGTTTACTTTGGGTGGAAGGCACTGAGATATCACGATGACAGCAGACTTATAAAAACCTAGACAGAGAGACCTCTCTAGACATCACCACAATCTTGGTTCTACAGCCATAATAATTATGATGTAAATGATTATCTTGAATAACTGGAGAATCTTAAAAATACAGCACATGTAATACAGAAGGGCTCTTTATGAATGTTGAGAAATGCATATTGCAGTTTCAATTTGTTTATAAATGAACCATAAAGTAATTTTCAATTAAACAAGTGACAAATTAAGGAAAAGGTACCTGTCTTTCATAACACTGAACAACGAATTTTTTCAAAAGTGTTGCTTCCTCAGAAATTTTTTTTTATTATGCTAGACCGCTTGAAGCTGAACACAAATATAATTTCAGACTACTTGTATCACGTAGGAATTTGGAGAAACAAGAAATTGACTTTTATTGAATGTAATGCATTTAATCGTATAACAGTGCTGACGTTTGGCAATAGTTCAACTGAGCTAAAAATGTTTTGCTGCTGATTTTCATTTGTACTCAGTGTCTGAGGCTTCTCGTTTAAGTGTTCAACAATAATCAGCCAGCATTGATGGATTCCAGTTGCCCTGATACCATTTTTCCATGATCGCAATGTCCTGGTGAAACCTTTCACCACGCTCGTCACTGACTGCACCAAGATTTGCAGGGAAGAAGTCTAAGTGCAAATGCAGGAAATGAATCTTTAGTGACACGTTGCACTTCATGGTTTTGTATTCTTGAAGCATGTTGTCAACCAGCTGCATGTAGTTTGGTGCTCTGTAGTTGCCAAGAAAATTTTCAGCAACATCCTTGAACGCCTTCCATGAGATTTTCTCCGGCCCTACTAAAAGTTCTTCCAACTGCCTGTCACTGATGACCTGTTTGATTTGTGGACAACAAAAATGCCTTCCTTAATCTTGGCATCAATTAATTATTTTGGGAAACATCTGACTCAAATATTGAAATCCTTCACCTTCCTTGTTCATCACTTTCACAAATTTTTTCATCAGTCCAACTTTTATGTGAAGAGGAGGCAAAAATATCTCTGTCAGGTCTCCAAGTGGTTTATGTGCCACACTTTTCTGCCCTGGAACCAACTGCTTTCGGAGTGGCCAGTCCTTTTTAATGTAATGAGACTCTTTAGCATGGCTGTCCCATTCGCAAATGAAACAACAGTACTTGGTGTATCCGAGCTGCATTCCTAGTAGCAGCGCGACTACTTTCAGATCACCACTGATGTTCCAGTTGTAGTTGCTGTACTGTGTGTTTCGACAAAACTTCCATATTTCCGTAGGTTTCTTTCATGTGTACTGCATGGCCGATTTGTATTGAAGGATGGACATTGCCATTGTGTAACAACACAGCTTTCAGGCTTAACAATGACGAATCAATAAAAAGACACCATTGTTATGGGTCTTGCTGGCAACCCAAAGCAATAAACAGCCCATCAATGTCAGTTCAGAAACAGATTATCAACCTGACCAAAGAATTGTGTCAAATCTTCTTGGTGGCTGGGAAAGACAGAAATGTTCATTCCTGGTGACAGCAGACCCCATCCTTGCAGTCTTGAACCCAGTAATTCTGCTTTTGCCTTTGACAAACCCAAGTCCCTGACCAGGTCATTTACCTCAGATTGAGTTATCAGATGAGGCTCACTCGATGTAAATGATTCAAAAACTGGATCAGTGTCGTTTTCCATTCCTGGCTCATGCATCATGGCATCCTCGCCTACCTCCTCTAGGCTCCATGTCTCTGGTGACTTCGGTACTGGAAAACTGTCGTCATGCGGCCCAGATCTCATGGCTGAAGGGAGATTGGGGTATTCAATGGATTTCTTGTTTTTAGCAGAGAATCCGAACACATTGGTCAGACAGAAGTAACAGTTTGTCACATGATCCTTCTGCTCTCGCATCAGGACAGCGAACGGCACTGACTTCCGAGTACCTCTGAGCCAAGCTCTAAGATCGACAGCGCATGTTGTGCAACAAATGTGAGGAACCCAGGCCTTGTCCTGATCACCAATTTTACAGCCAAAGTAGAGCTCATACGCTTTCTTAATACGTGCAGTCATGCTCCGTCTTTGAGGTTTAAGCGTATATTCGCCACAAATGTAAAAGAACATATCACAGCTGTTGCAACATTTGAGAGACATTTTGCTATCACGAATCCTCCTGAAAATACAATTGCTTTATTATTGTGAGTACACACAATATGTTATGCGCATAGAGCATGCGCATCAACATGAATGCAAACTGATATAAACGCAGTGCACAGAACGGTGCGTGCAAAATACTTTTATATACTTTCGAAAATCTGCCCTGCCAGCATCCACCCTGCCTAAGCCTTTGCATTCCTACTGCATGTTGTGTGGCCTGCACTAGGTGCAGTGTCACTGCATGCCCAGACATGCTTGGACACAAGATAGAGAACTTTTCAGCTTATATTGTGGGCAACATTTTAATAGACAAATTATGAATTGAAATAACAAATATAGGTGATTTCAAAAAACGGTATGTGATAGGGAAATTTCATGGTGATTTTCGTAATCAGCAACCCAAAATCCATACGATACACCCAAAAGTATTCAGGAAGCAAAATCTTTGTTGTCCAGTGTAATTAATATGATTTCAACAGAAGAAAGATAGTGGATAACGACTGATAAACCATTACACTACAAGGGGATTGTTATAATACATTCAGAATAGTAGATTTTGTTTCCAGATTATTATTCATTTTTAGCAGAAACATACAGAAAGGTAAAATGACAACTGTATAAACACCATAGGAGGATATAAAATCATGAACAGTATGCAGAAAGTGAAAAAGGAAGTGTTATTTGCCCCTTCACATAACAGAACTAGGTCACCTGATTAAATTAACAGGCAGCAGATTTAAAACAAACAAAAAGAAGTACTTCTTCATACTACCCACTGTCAACCTGTGGAACTCATTTCCAGGGGATGTTGTGAAAGCCAAAAGTATAACTGGGTTAAAAAAAGACTGAGAAGTTCATGCAGGTCCACCAACAGCAATTCCGGGCCCAAGGGCAGAGCCCCTCTTCCTCCCGCAGCCCTGCCCACAGTCCACTCCAGCTCCACACCAGGTCCCACCCACTCTCCCTGCTCTCTGCTGCATCCCTCCCCCACTCCTGCTGGATCCACCTCCTTTCTTCCACACCCCCCTGCCCTCATGTGGCAAGTGACAGCTAGGGGAGGGAGAGATGTGATGAGAAATGGCAGGGGTGGCAAGTAGGGGAGAAGAGGAGGGATGCAAGCAATGAGTGATGGCGGGGGGGGGTAGGGGATGAATGATGGGGCAAGCAGTGGGGTCTGGAGTCTGGGTGGGGCCATGGGCAATTAAATTGCCAGACCCCTGGGCAATTGCCCCTTTTGCCCCCATCTTTAGCTGGCCTGAGTTGATGGAAGATAGCCATTGATGGACCTATTAGTTAAGATGATCAGGGACCATGCTCTGAGTGTCCCTAAAACTCCAACTGCTAGAAGCTGGGACTGGATGACAGCAGATGGATCACCCAAAATTATCCTGTTCTGTTCATTTCCTCTGAAGCATCTGGCACTCGACACTTTTAGAGACAGGATACTGGGCTAGATGAACCATTGGTTTGACCCAGTATGGTTATATTTATGTGACATGACCAGGAGTTCATACTCCCATGTGCTTTTTGTTTTATAATGTCTTGGTACTGTGCAAAAGCTTGATTAATGAAATCAAAAGAATTAGATCTGAATCACTTCTCTTGTCCTCATTACAATTTTTGATGGTATTTAAATACTTTTCATTAAAAAACAAAGGAGAAACTGCAGTCATGAAACAAGCAATTGGACAAGTGAACAGACCACAGACCCAAGCTAATGCACATGGTATATTTTGGCAGGAATTTTCTAACAGGCAAAAAGGTTTAGAATGGAAAATTCTTACCATCCTTAAAGCATGGAAGAAACACTTTCTCAAGTGAATAAACTTTCCTACTTGTATGAATACAAGAAAAAGTTTACCATGTTACTAATGTACTGTTTCAATAAAGGATTTTAAACATTTGGAAACATTTTGCATGTTCACACATTCTGAATAAATGTTCCCACTTTTTTTTTTCCCCTTCATTCCCAAACTGAAAGCGAAGAGATGTTCCCATTAAACTAAGAATTAATTGATTTTAATTTGCTTAACTCATGTTAAGCAGCCACATGTTGCTGCTTTAATCTACATTCTTCTATAACCCTGATACCCTACTAAGCCTCTGCCCCACTCATATTTTTCTTTACAGTGTTATGTGGTGTAAAGCCCGAAAGCAGGTTAAACCAATCTAAAGCCTTGGATCAGCCTAACCCATTTTAAGATCTAAGATGGTCTATAGACTCTGATCATCTTAAATTGTATAAATCATTTCCACAAGATAGACTCTCACCTGCATTTTCCTCTTTGTGCTGTTTGAAATGAAACAGTTGTGCTGGTGGTACAGGCCAATGTCATAGTCAGGATACCAGGCTAGATGGACCATTGGATTGACCCGGTTTGGCCATTCTTATGGTGCATGGAGGGGAAGATAAGGGGTTCTGGAGTGCCTGACACTCCTGACACTGAGCTAGGGCTCAGTGTAGTTTAGAGCTAGACGTGCAGCCAGCCCGTGACAAGAGAGGTTGCTGTGTTCTACCACAGTTGGGTAGACAGGAGAAGCACCCCCCGGAAGCAGGAAGGAGCATGCGTGTGTGCATGCAAAACTACATACACTGCGGGGCGGGGAGGTAAGATCAAGCAGAGTTCAGGGAGGTTGAGCTTGGCTGGTTGAATGAGGGAAGGAGCAGAAGAGTGGTGGGCTAGATGGAGCAGAGGCAGGTCTAAGGTGAGAAAAAAAAAGAATGGAGCTGGATGGTTTGAAGGTGGTGTCAGGAAGAGAGTGTCAGTAATGGTGAGCCCAGACGTAGGTGATCAGATGTTCTGATTTTATAGGGACAGTCCTGATATTCAGAGTTTTGTCTTATATAGGTGCCTATTACCCCCCACCCCTGGTCCTGATTTCTCATGCTTGCTATCTGGTCACCCTCGCCCAAAGGTGGGTTGAGCCAGAAAAGGAGTGGAAGAAGTGCAATGGACTCAGGCTACACTGTGTTTGAGAGCTGGTGACAGGAATGACTGTTATGAAAGAGCTGAAATTGTAACTGGAATTGATTCTGGTTTGCACCCCTTTGATCTAAGGAGAGTCTCCGTGCAAACCAGGGTACATGGATTAGATGAGATCCCAGTAGTACTGATGAAGACACAGAGTCAAATGATTTAGTAGATATGAAACTCTGAAGTCCTTGCCCTGATTCTGTGCTATGGCTGAGCGGAGTCCAATGCAGATATGGAATAACCAAAGATGCTATAAGTTACACTAAGTTGTAATGACTCCCTGTGAAGCCATTCAGCAGCATAAAAGAGCCAGAGATGTGTATGTCTGTTACAGCGGATATCAGAATTTGTTAAACTGAAGTTAATGCTGACAGCAGCAAAGGCTTATTTTTGCCTACATTTATCAATTTGTTTAGTTGCTGGCTGCAATTCCTACAGTACAGTATATCAAACGATCTCTTGGTATAAAGATGGCATTCTTTAAGTTTGCTGTAAGGAAAGTATTCTCTATTTTCATACTGAAACTGAAAGAAAAAAATGTCTTTGGAGTCAAAAGATTTTGCAAGATGATTACAATGTTAGGTTTTTTTTTTTAATAGCATTCCAAAGTAAGCCAGTGTTTTTCTTAAAAATTAGCTATGATCTGTTACTGGTGAAATGGTATATTTAAATATAAAAAATTTCTCATATTTTAGGGGAACTATTTTTTCCTTATTTCTTCTCCTGGAATCCAGAAAACGACAAAAGTTTCGGAGTATAC